>CAXKTH010000017.1:352500-632500 GCA_964056705.1 Troilus luridus
AATCCCTCTAGGGACATAGAAATCTATCCCTCTAGGGACATAGAAATCCCTCTAGGGACCTAGAAATCCCTCTAGGGACATTGAAATCTATCCCTCTAGGGACCTAGAAATCCCTCTAGGGACATTGAAATCCCTCTAGGGACCTAGAAATCTCTCTAGGGACATAGAAATCTCTCTAGGGACATAGAAATCCCTCTAGGGACATAGAAATCTATCCCTCTAGGGACCTAGAAATCCCTCTAGGGACCTAGAAATCCCTCTAGGGACCTAGAAATCCCTCTAGGAACCTAGAAATCCCTCTAGGGACCTAGAAATCCCTCTAGGGACATAGAAATCTCTCTCTCTAGGGACCTAGAAATCAATCTAGGGACCTAGAAATCCCTCTAGGGACCTAGAAATCTCTCTAGGGACATAGAAATCCCTCTAGGGACATAGAAATCTATCCCTCTAGGGACCTAGAAATCCCTCTAGGGACCTAGAAATCCCTCTAGGGACATAGAAATCTCTCTCTCTAGGGACCTAGAAATCCCTCTAGGGACATAGAAATCCCTCTAGGGACCTAGAAATCTATCCCTCTAGGGACATAGAAATCCCTCTAGGGACCTAGAAATCTATCCCTCTAGGGACCTAGAAATCCCTCTAGGGACATTGAAATCCCTCTAGGGACCTAGAAATCTCTCTAGTGACATAGAAATCCCTCTAGGGACATAGAAATCTATCCCTCTAGGGACCTAGAAATCCCTCTAGGGACATTGAAATCCCTCTAGGGACCTAGAAATCTATCCCTCTAGGGACCTAGAAATCCCTCTAGGGACATTGAAATCCCTCTAGGGACCTAGAAATCTATCCCTCTAGGGACCTAGAAATCCCTCTAGGGACATAGAAATCTCTCTCTCTAGGGACCTAGAAATCCCTCTAGGGACATAGAAATCTCTCTCTCTAGGGACCTAGAAATCCCTCTAGGGACCTAGAAATCCCTCTAGCGACATAGAAATCCCTCTAGCGACATAGAAATCCCTCTAGGGACATAGAAATCTATCGCTCTAGGGACCTAGAAATCCCTCTAGGGACCTAGAAATCCCTCTAGGGACATTGAAATCCCTCTAGGGACCTAGAAATCCCTCTAGGGACCTAGAAATCCCTCTAGGGACATAGAAATCCCTCTAGGGACCTAGAAATCTCTCTAGGGACATAGAAATCCCTCTAGGGACCTAGAAATCCCTCTAGGGACATAGAAATCTCTCTCTCTAGGGACCTAGAAATCCCTCTAGGGACATAGAAATCCCTCTAGGGACCTAGAAATCTATCCCTCTAGGGACATAGAAATCCCTCTAGGGACCTAGAAATCTATCCCTCTAGGGACCTAGAAATCCCTCTAGGGACATTGAAATCCCTCTAGGGACCTAGAAATCTCTCTAGTGACATAGAAATCCCTCTAGGGACATAGAAATCTATCCCTCTAGGGACCTAGAAATCCCTCTAGGGACCTAGAAATCCCTCTAGGGACATTGAAATCCCTCTAGGGACCTAGAAATCCCTCTAGGGACCTAGAAATCCCTCTAGGGACATAGAAATCCCTCTAGGGACCTAGAAATCTCTCTAGGGACATAGAAATCCCTCTAGGGACCTAGAAATCCCTCTAGGGACATAGAAATCTCTCTCTCTAGGGACCTAGAAATCCCTCTAGGGACATAGAAATCCCTCTAGGGACCTAGAAATCTATCCCTCTAGGGACATAGAAATCCCTCTAGGGACCTAGAAATCTATCCCTCTAGGGACCTAGAAATCCCTCTAGGGACATTGAAATCCCTCTAGGGACCTAGAAATCTCTCTAGTGACATAGAAATCCCTCTAGGGACATAGAAATCTATCCCTCTAGGGACCTAGAAATCCCTCTAGGGACCTAGAAATCCCTCTAGGGACATAGAAATCCCTCTAGGGACCTAGAAATCCCTCTAGGGACATAGAAATCTCTCTCTCTAGGGACCTAGAAATCAATCTAGGGACCTAGAAATCCCTCTAGGGACCTAGAAATCTCTCTAGGGACATAGAAATCCCTCTAGGGACATAGAAATCTATCCCTCTAGGGACCTAGAAATCCCTCTAGGGACCTAGAAATCCCTCTAGGGACATAGAAATCTCTCTCTCTAGGGACCTAGAAATCCCTCTAGGGACATAGAAATCCCTCTAGGGACCTAGAAATCTATCCCTCTAGGGACATAGAAATCCCTCTAGGGACCTAGAAATCTATCCCTCTAGGGACCTAGAAATCCCTCTAGGGACATTGAAATCCCTCTAGGGACCTAGAAATCTCTCTAGTGACATAGAAATCCCTCTAGGGACATAGAAATCTATCCCTCTAGGGACCTAGAAATCCCTCTAGGGACATTGAAATCCCTCTAGGGACCTAGAAATCTATCCCTCTAGGGACCTAGAAATCCCTCTAGGGACATTGAAATCCCTCTAGGGACCTAGAAATCTATCCCTCTAGGGACCTAGAAATCCCTCTAGGGACCTAGAAATCCCTCTAGGGACATAGAAATCTCTCTCTCTAGGGACCTAGAAATCCCTCTAGGGACATAGAAATCTCTCTCTCTAGGGACCTAGAAATCCCTCTAGGGACCTAGAAATCCCTCTAGCGACATAGAAATCCCTCTAGCGACATAGAAATCCCTCTAGGGACATAGAAATCTATCGCTCTAGGGACCTAGAAATCCCTCTAGGGACCTAGAAATCCCTCTAGGGACATTGAAATCCCTCTAGGGACCTAGAAATCCCTCTAGGGACCTAGAAATCCCTCTAGGGACATAGAAATTCCTCTAGGGACCTAGAAATCTCTCTAGGGACATAGAAATCCCTCTAGGGACCTAGAAATCCCTCTAGGGACATAGAAATCTCTCTCTCTAGGGACCTAGAAATCCCTCTAGGGACATAGAAATCCCTCTAGGGACCTAGAAATCTATCCCTCTAGGGACATAGAAATCCCTTTAGGGACCTAGAAATCTATCCCTCTAGGGACCTAGAAATCCCTCTAGGGACATTGAAATCCCTCTAGGGACCTAGAAATCTCTCTAGTGACATAGAAATCCCTCTAGGGACATAGAAATCTATCCCTCTAGGGACCTAGAAATCCCTCTAGGGACCTAGAAATCCCTCTAGGGACATAGAAATCCCTCTAGCGACATAGAAATCCCTCTAGGGACATAGAAATCTATCCCTCTAGGGACATAGAAATCCCTCTAGGGACCTAGAAATCCCTCTAGGGACATTGAAATCTATCCCTCTAGGGACCTAGAAATCCCTCTAGGGACATTGAAATCCCTCTAGGGACCTAGAAATCTCTCTAGGGACATAGAAATCTCTCTAGGGACATAGAAATCCCTCTAGGGACCTAGAAATCCCTCTAGGGACATTGAAATCCCTCTAGGGACCTAGAAATCCCTCTAGGGACATAGAAATCCCTCTAGGGACCTAGAAATCTCTCTAGGGACATAGAAATCCCTCTAGGGACATAGAAATCTTTCCCTCTAGGGACCTAGAAATCCCTCTAGGGACATAGAAATCTCTCTCTCTAGGGACCTAGAAATCCCTCTAGGGACATAGAAATCTCTCTCTCTAGGGACCTAGAAATCCCTCTAGGGACCTAGAAATCCCTCTAGCGACATAGAAATCCCTCTAGCGACATAGAAATCCCTCTAGGGACATAGAAATCCCTCTAGGGACATAGAAATCCCTATAGGGACATAGAAATCCCTCTAGGGACATAGAAATCTATCCCTCTAGGGACATAGAAATCCCTCTAGGGACATAGAAATCCCTCTAGGGACATTGAAATCCCTTTAGGGACATAGAAATCCCTCTAGGGACCTAGAAATCTATCCCTCTAGGGACCTAGAAATCCCTCTAGGGACATTGAAATCCCTCTAGGGACCTAGAAATCTCTCTAGTGACATAGAAATCCCTCTAGGGACATAGAAATCTATCCCTCTAGGGACCTAGAAATCCCTCTAGGGACCTAGAAATCCCTCTAGGGACATAGAAATCCCTCTAGCGACATAGAAATCCCTCTAGGGACATAGAAATCTATCCCTCTAGGGACATAGAAATCCCTCTAGGGACATAGAAATCCCTCTAGGGACATAGAAATATATCCCTCTAGGGACATAGAAATCCCTCTAGGGACCTAGAAATCCCTCTAGGGACCTAGAAATCCCTCTAGGGACATAGAAATCTATCCCTCTAGGGACATAGAAATCCCTCTAGGGACATAGAAATCCCTCTAGGGACATAGAAATCCCTCTAGGGACATAGAAATCCCTCTAGGGACCTAGAAATCTATCCCTCTAGGGACCTAGAAATCCCTCTAGGGACATTGAAATCCCTCTAGGGACCTAGAAATCCCTCTAGGGACATTGAAATCCCTCTAGGGACCTAGAAATCTATCCCTCTAGGGACCTAGAAATCCCTCTAGGGACATTGAAATCCCTCTAGGGACCTAGAAATCTATCCCTCTAGGGACCTAGAAATCCCTCTAGGGACCTAGAAATCCCTCTAGGGACATAGAAATCTCTCTCTCTAGGGACCTAGAAATCCCTCTAGGGACCTAGAAATCCCTCTAGCGACATAGAAATCCCTCTAGCGACATAGAAATCCCTCTAGGGACATAGAAATCTATCGCTCTAGGGACATAGAAATCCCTCTAGGGACCTAGAAATCCCTCTAGGGACATAGAAATCCCTCTAGGGACATAGAAATCTATCCCTCTAGGGACCTAGAAATCCCTCTAGGGACCTAGAAATCCCTCTAGGGACCTAGAAATCCCTCTAGGGACCTAGAAATCCCTCTAGGGACATAGAAATCTCTCTCTCTAGGGACCTAGAAATCCCTCTAGGGACATAGAAATCCCTCTAGGGACATAGAAATCTATCCCTCTAGGGACATAGAAATCCCTCTAGGGACATAGAAATCCCTCTAGGGACATAGAAATCCCTCTAGGGACATAGAAATCCCTCTAGGGACCTAGAAATCTATCCCTCTAGGGACCTAGAAATCCCTCTAGGGACATTGAAATCCCTCTAGGGACCTAGAAATCCCTCTAGGGACATTGAAATCCCTCTAGGGACCTAGAAATCTATCCCTCTAGGGACCTAGAAATCCCTCTGGGGACATTGAAATCCCTCTAGGGACCTAGAAATCTATCCCTCTAGGGACCTAGAAATCCCTCTAGGGACCTAGAAATCCCTCTAGGGACATAGAAATCTCTCTCTCTAGGGACCTAGAAATCCCTCTAGGGACATAGAAATCTCTCTCTCTAGGGACCTAGAAATCCCTCTAGGGACCTAGAAATCCCTCTAGCGACATAGAAATCCCTCTAGCGACATAGAAATCCCTCTAGGGACATAGAAATCTATCGCTCTAGGGACATAGAAATCCCTCTAGGGACCTAGAAATCCCTCTAGGGACATAGAAATCTATCCCTCTAGGGACCTAGAAATCCCTCTAGGGACATAGAAATCCCTCTATGGACATAGAAATCCCTCTAGGGACATATAAATCTATCCCTCTAGGGACATAGAAATCCCTCTAGGGACCTAGAAATCCCTCTAGGGACATAGAAATCCCTCTAGGGACATAGAAATCCCTCTAGGGACATAGAAATCTATCCCTCTAGGGACATAGAAATCCCTCTAGGGACCTAGAAATCCCTCTAGGGACCTAGAAATCCCTCTAGGGACATTGAAATCCCTCTAGGGACCTAGAAATCCCTCTAGGGACCTAGAAATCCCTCTAGGGACATAGAAATCCCTCTAGGGACCTAGAAATCTCTCTAGGGACATAGAAATCCCTCTAGGGACATAGAAATCTATCCCTCTAGGGACCTAGAAATCCCTCTAGGGACCTAGAAATCCCTCTAGGGACCTAGAAATCCCTCTAGAGACCTAGAAATCCCTCTAGGGACATAGAAATCTCTCTCTCTAGGGACCTAGAAATCCCTCTAGGGACATAGAAATCTCTCTCTCTAGGGACCTAGAAATCCCTCTAGGGACCTAGAAATCCCTCTAGCGACATAGAAATCCCTCTAGCGACATAGAAATCCCTCTAGGGACATAGAAATCCCTCTAGGGACATAGAAATCCCTATAGGGACATAGAAATCCCTCTAGGGACATAGAAATCTATCCCTCTAGGGACATAGAAATCCCTCTAGGGACATAGAAATCCCTCTAGGGACATTGAAATCCCTCTAGGGACATAGAAATCCCTCTAGGGACCTAGAAATCTATCCCTCTAGGGACCTAGAAATCCCTCTAGGGACATTGAAATCCCTCTAGGGACCTAGAAATCTCTCTAGGGACATAGAAATCTCTCTAGGGACATAGAAATCCCTCTAGGGACATAGAAATCTATCCCTCTAGGGACCTAGAAATCCCTCTAGGGACCTAGAAATCCCTCTAGGGACCTAGAAATCCCTCTAGGGACCTAGAAATCCCTCTAGGGACCTAGAAATCCCTCTAGGAACCTAGAAATCCCTCTAGGGACATAGAAATCCCTCTAGGGACATAGAAATCTCTCTCTCTAGGGACCTAGAAATCAATCTAGGGACCTAGAAATCCCTCTAGGGACCTAGAAATCTCTCTAGGGACATAGAAATCCCTCTAGGGACATAGAAATCTATCCCTCTAGGGACCTAGAAATCCCTCTAGGGACCTAGAAATCCCTCTAGGGACCTAGAAATCCCTCTAGGGACATAGAAATCTCTCTCTCTAGGGACCTAGAAATCCCTCTAGGGACATAGAAATCCCTCTAGGGACCTAGAAATCTATCCCTCTAGGGACATAGAAATCCCTCTAGGGACCTAGAAATCTATCCCTCTAGGGACCTAGAAATCCCTCTAGGGACATTGAAATCCCTCTAGGGACCTAGAAATCTCTCTAGTGACATAGAAATCCCTCTAGGGACATAGAATTCTATCCCTCTAGGGACCTAGAAATCCCTCTAGGGACCTAGAAATCCCTCTAGGGACATAGAAATCCCTCTAGGGACCTAGAAATCTATCCCTCTAGGGACCTAGAAATCCCTCTAGGGACCTAGAAATCCCTCTAGGGACATAGAAATCTCTCTCTCTAGGGACCTAGAAATCCCTCTAGGGACATAGAAATCTCTCTCTCTAGGGACCTAGAAATCCCTCTAGGGACCTAGAAATCCCTCTAGCGACATAGAAATCCCTCTATGGACATAGAAATCCCTCTAGGGACATATAAATCTATCCCTCTAGGGACATAGAAATCCCTCTAGGGACCTAGAAATCCCTCTAGGGACATAGAAATCCCTCTAGGGACATAGAAATCCCTCTAGGGACATAGAAATCTATCCCTCTAGGGACATAGAAATCCCTCTAGGGACCTAGAAATCCCTCTAGGGACCTAGAAATCCCTCTAGGGACATTGAAATCCCTCTAGGGACCTAGAAATCCCTCTAGGGACCTAGAAATCCCTCTAGGGACATAGAAATCCCTCTAGGGACCTAGAAATCTCTCTAGGGACATAGAAATCCCTCTAGGGACATAGAAATCTATCCCTCTAGGGACCTAGAAATCCCTCTAGGGACCTAGAAATCCCTCTAGGGACCTAGAAATCCCTCTAGGGACCTAGAAATCCCTCTAGGGACATAGAAATCTCTCTCTCTAGGGACCTAGAAATCCCTCTAGGGACATAGAAATCTCTCTCTCTAGGGACCTAGAAATCCCTCTACGGACCTAGAAATCCCTCTAGCGACATAGAAATCCCTCTAGCGACATAGAAATCCCTCTAGGGACATAGAAATCCCTCTAGGGACATAGAAATCCCTATAGGGACATAGAAATCCCTCTAGGGACATAGAAATCCCTCTAGGGACCTAGAAATCCCTCTAGGGACCTAGAAATCCCTCTAGGGACATAGAAATCTATCCCTCTAGGGACATAGAAATCCCTCTAGGGACATAGAAATCCCTCTAGGGACATAGAAATCCCTCTAGGGACATAGAAATCCCTCTAGGGACCTAGAAATCTATCCCTCTAGGGACCTAGAAATCCCTCTAGGGACATTGAAATCCCTCTAGGGACCTAGAAATCCCTCTAGGGACATTGAAATCCCTCTAGGGACCTAGAAATCTATCCCTCTAGGGACCTAGAAATCCCTCTAGGGACATTGAAATCCCTCTAGGGACCTAGAAATCTATCCCTCTAGGGACCTAGAAATCCCTCTAGGGACCTAGAAATCCCTCTAGGGACATAGAAATCTCTCTCTCTAGGGACCTAGAAATCCCTCTAGGGACCTAGAAATCCCTCTAGCGACATAGAAATCCCTCTAGCGACATAGAAATCCCTCTAGGGACATAGAAATCTATCGCTCTAGGGACATAGAAATCCCTCTAGGGACCTAGAAATCCCTCTAGGGACATAGAAATCCCTCTAGGGACATAGAAATCTATCCCTCTAGGGACCTAGAAATCCCTCTAGGGACCTAGAAATCCCTCTAGGGACCTAGAAATCCCTCTAGGGACCTAGAAATCCCTCTAGGGACATAGAAATCTCTCTCTCTAGGGACCTAGAAATCCCTCTAGGGACATAGAAATCCCTCTAGGGACATAGAAATCTATCCCTCTAGGGACATAGAAATCCCTCTAGGGACATAGAAATCCCTCTAGGGACATAGAAATCCCTCTAGGGACATAGAAATCCCTCTAGGGACATAGAAATCCCTCTAGGGACCTAGAAATCTATCCCTCTAGGGACCTAGAAATCCCTCTAGGGACATTGAAATCCCTCTAGGGACCTAGAAATCCCTCTAGGGACATTGAAATCCCTCTAGGGACCTAGAAATCTATCCCTCTAGGGACCTAGAAATCCCTCTGGGGACATTGAAATCCCTCTAGGGACCTAGAAATCTATCCCTCTAGGGACCTAGAAATCCCTCTAGGGACCTAGAAATCCCTCTAGGGACATAGAAATCTCTCTCTCTAGGGACCTAGAAATCCCTCTAGGGACATAGAAATCTCTCTCTCTAGGGACCTAGAAATCCCTCTAGGGACCTAGAAATCCCTCTAGCGACATAGAAATCCCTCTAGCGACATAGAAATCCCTCTAGGGACATAGAAATCTATCGCTCTAGGGACATAGAAATCCCTCTAGGGACCTAGAAATCCCTCTAGGGACATAGAAATCTATCCCTCTAGGGACCTAGAAATCCCTCTAGGGACATAGAAATCCCTCTATGGACATAGAAATCCCTCTAGGGACATATAAATCTATCCCTCTAGGGACATAGAAATCCCTCTAGGGACCTAGAAATCCCTCTAGGGACATAGAAATCCCTCTAGGGACATAGAAATCCCTCTAGGGACATAGAAATCTATCCCTCTAGGGACATAGAAATCCCTCTAGGGACCTAGAAATCCCTCTAGGGACCTAGAAATCCCTCTAGGGACATTGAAATCCCTCTAGGGACCTAGAAATCCCTCTAGGGACCTAGAAATCCCTCTAGGGACATAGAAATCCCTCTAGGGACCTAGAAATCTCTCTAGGGACATAGAAATCCCTCTAGGGACATAGAAATCTATCCCTCTAGGGACCTAGAAATCCCTCTAGGGACCTAGAAATCCCTCTAGGGACCTAGAAATCCCTCTAGAGACCTAGAAATCCCTCTAGGGACATAGAAATCTCTCTCTCTAGGGACCTAGAAATCCCTCTAGGGACATAGAAATCTCTCTCTCTAGGGACCTAGAAATCCCTCTAGGGACCTAGAAATCCCTCTAGCGACATAGAAATCCCTCTAGCGACATAGAAATCCCTCTAGGGACATAGAAATCCCTCTAGGGACATAGAAATCCCTATAGGGACATAGAAATCCCTCTAGGGACATAGAAATCTATCCCTCTAGGGACATAGAAATCCCTCTAGGGACATAGAAATCCCTCTAGGGACATTGAAATCCCTCTAGGGACATAGAAATCCCTCTAGGGACCTAGAAATCTATCCCTCTAGGGACCTAGAAATCCCTCTAGGGACATTGAAATCCCTCTAGGGACCTAGAAATCTCTCTAGGGACATAGAAATCTCTCTAGGGACATAGAAATCCCTCTAGGGACATAGAAATCTATCCCTCTAGGGACCTAGAAATCCCTCTAGGGACCTAGAAATCCCTCTAGGGACCTAGAAATCCCTCTAGGGACATTGAAATCCCTCTAGGGACCTAGAAATCTATCCCTCTAGGGACCTAGAAATCCCTCTAGGGACATTGAAATCCCTCTAGGGACCTAGAAATCTATCCCTCTAGGGACCTAGAAATCCCTCTAGGGACCTAGAAATCCCTCTAGGGACATAGAAATCTCTCTCTCTAGGGACCTAGAAATCCCTCTAGGGACCTAGAAATCCCTCTAGCGACATAGAAATCCCTCTAGCGACATAGAAATCCCTCTAGGGACATAGAAATCTATCGCTCTAGGGACATAGAAATCCCTCTAGGGACCTAGAAATCCCTCTAGGGACATAGAAATCCCTCTAGGGACATAGAAATCTATCCCTCTAGGGACCTAGAAATCCCTCTAGGGACCTAGAAATCCCTCTAGGGACCTAGAAATCCCTCTAGGGACCTAGAAATCCCTCTAGGGACATAGAAATCTCTCTCTCTAGGGACCTAGAAATCCCTCTAGGGACATAGAAATCCCTCTAGGGACATAGAAATCTATCCCTCTAGGGACATAGAAATCCCTCTAGGGACATAGAAATCCCTCTAGGGACATAGAAATCCCTCTAGGGACCTAGAAATCCCTCTAGGGACATTGAAATCCCTCTAGGGACCTAGAAATCTATCCCTCTAGGGACCTAGAAATCCCTCTAGGGACCTAGAAATCCCTCTAGGGACATAGAAATCTATCCCTCTAGGGACATAGAAATCCCTCTAGGGACATAGAAATCCCTCTAGGGACATTGAAATCCCTCTAGGGACATAGAAATCCCTCTAGGGACCTAGAAATCTATCCCTCTAGGGACCTAGAAATCCCTCTAGGGACATTGAAATCCCTCTAGGGACCTAGAAATCTCTCTAGGGACATAGAAATCTCTCTAGGGACATAGAAATCCCTCTAGGGACATAGAAATCTATCCCTCTAGGGACCTAGAAATCCCTCTAGGGACCTAGAAATCCCTCTAGGGACCTAGAAATCCCTCTAGGGACATTGAAATCCCTCTAGGGACCTAGAAATCTATCCCTCTAGGGACCTAGAAATCCCTCTAGGGACATTGAAATCCCTCTAGGGACCTAGAAATCTATCCCTCTAGGGACCTAGAAATCCCTCTAGGGACCTAGAAATCCCTCTAGGGACATAGAAATCTCTCTCTCTAGGGACCTAGAAATCCCTCTAGGGACCTAGAAATCCCTCTAGCGACATAGAAATCCCTCTAGCGACATAGAAATCCCTCTAGGGACATAGAAATCTATCGCTCTAGGGACATAGAAATCCCTCTAGGGACCTAGAAATCCCTCTAGGGACATAGAAATCCCTCTAGGGACATAGAAATCTATCCCTCTAGGGACCTAGAAATCCCTCTAGGGACCTAGAAATCCCTCTAGGGACCTAGAAATCCCTCTAGGGACCTAGAAATCCCTCTAGGGACATAGAAATCTCTCTCTCTAGGGACCTAGAAATCCCTCTAGGGACATAGAAATCCCTCTAGGGACATAGAAATCTATCCCTCTAGGGACATAGAAATCCCTCTAGGGACATAGAAATCCCTCTAGGGACATAGAAATCCCTCTAGGGACATAGAAATCCTTCTAGGGACCTAGAAATCTATCCCTCTAGGGACCTAGAAATCCCTCTAGGGACATTGAAATCCCTCTAGGGACCTAGAAATCCCTCTAGGGACATTGAAATCCCTCTAGGGACCTAGAAATCTATCCCTCTAGGGACCTAGAAATCCCTCTGGGGACATTGAAATCCCTCTAGGGACCTAGAAATCTATCCCTCTAGGGACCTAGAAATCCCTCTAGGGACCTAGAAATCCCTCTAGGGACATAGAAATCTCTCTCTCTAGGGACCTAGAAATCCCTCTAGGGACATAGAAATCTCTCTCTCTAGGGACCTAGAAATCCCTCTAGGGACCTAGAAATCCCTCTAGCGACATAGAAATCCCTCTAGCGACATAGAAATCCCTCTAGGGACATAGAAATCTATCGCTCTAGGGACATAGAAATCCCTCTAGGGACCTAGAAATCCCTCTAGGGACATAGAAATCTATCCCTCTAGGGACCTAGAAATCCCTCTAGGGACATAGAAATCCCTCTATGGACATAGAAATCCCTCTAGGGACATATAAATCTATCCCTCTAGGGACATAGAAATCCCTCTAGGGACCTAGAAATCCCTCTAGGGACATAGAAATCCCTCTAGGGACATAGAAATCCCTCTAGGGACATAGAAATCTATCCCTCTAGGGACATAGAAATCCCTCTAGGGACCTAGAAATCCCTCTAGGGACCTAGAAATCCCTCTAGGGACATTGAAATCCCTCTAGGGACCTAGAAATCCCTCTAGGGACCTAGAAATCCCTCTAGGGACATAGAAATCCCTCTAGGGACCTAGAAATCTCTCTAGGGACATAGAAATCCCTCTAGGGACATAGAAATCTATCCCTCTAGGGACCTAGAAATCCCTCTAGGGACCTAGAAATCCCTCTAGGGACCTAGAAATCCCTCTAGAGACCTAGAAATCCCTCTAGGGACATAGAAATCTCTCTCTCTAGGGACCTAGAAATCCCTCTAGGGACATAGAAATCTCTCTCTCTAGGGACCTAGAAATCCCTCTAGGGACCTAGAAATCCCTCTAGCGACATAGAAATCCCTCTAGCGACATAGAAATCCCTCTAGGGACATAGAAATCCCTCTAGGGACATAGAAATCCCTATAGGGACATAGAAATCCCTCTAGGGACATAGAAATCTATCCCTCTAGGGACATAGAAATCCCTCTAGGGACATAGAAATCCCTCTAGGGACATTGAAATCCCTCTAGGGACATAGAAATCCCTCTAGGGACCTAGAAATCTATCCCTCTAGGGACCTAGAAATCCCTCTAGGGACATTGAAATCCCTCTAGGGACCTAGAAATCTCTCTAGGGACATAGAAATCTCTCTAGGGACATAGAAATCCCTCTAGGGACATAGAAATCTATCCCTCTAGGGACCTAGAAATCCCTCTAGGGACCTAGAAATCCCTCTAGGGACCTAGAAATCCCTCTAGGGACCTAGAAATCCCTCTAGGGACCTAGAAATCCCTCTAGGAACCTAGAAATCCCTCTAGGGACATAGAAATCCCTCTAGGGACATAGAAATCTCTCTCTCTAGGGACCTAGAAATCAATCTAGGGACCTAGAAATCCCTCTAGGGACCTAGAAATCTCTCTAGGGACATAGAAATCCCTCTAGGGACATAGAAATCTATCCCTCTAGGGACCTAGAAATCCCTCTAGGGACCTAGAAATCCCTCTAGGGACCTAGAAATCCCTCTAGGGACATAGAAATCTCTCTCTCTAGGGACCTAGAAATCCCTCTAGGGACATAGAAATCCCTCTAGGGACCTAGAAATCTATCCCTCTAGGGACATAGAAATCCCTCTAGGGACCTAGAAATCTATCCCTCTAGGGACCTAGAAATCCCTCTAGGGACATTGAAATCCCTCTAGGGACCTAGAAATCTCTCTAGTGACATAGAAATCCCTCTAGGGACATAGAATTCTATCCCTCTAGGGACCTAGAAATCCCTCTAGGGACCTAGAAATCCCTCTAGGGACATAGAAATCCCTCTAGGGACCTAGAAATCTATCCCTCTAGGGACCTAGAAATCCCTCTAGGGACCTAGAAATCCCTCTAGGGACATAGAAATCTCTCTCTCTAGGGACCTAGAAATCCCTCTAGGGACATAGAAATCTCTCTCTCTAGGGACCTAGAAATCCCTCTAGGGACCTAGAAATCCCTCTAGCGACATAGAAATCCCTCTATGGACATAGAAATCCCTCTAGGGACATATAAATCTATCCCTCTAGGGACATAGAAATCCCTCTAGGGACCTAGAAATCCCTCTAGGGACATAGAAATCCCTCTAGGGACATAGAAATCCCTCTAGGGACATAGAAATCTATCCCTCTAGGGACATAGAAATCCCTCTAGGGACCTAGAAATCCCTCTAGGGACCTAGAAATCCCTCTAGGGACATTGAAATCCCTCTAGGGACCTAGAAATCCCTCTAGGGACCTAGAAATCCCTCTAGGGACATAGAAATCCCTCTAGGGACCTAGAAATCTCTCTAGGGACATAGAAATCCCTCTAGGGACATAGAAATCTATCCCTCTAGGGACCTAGAAATCCCTCTAGGGACCTAGAAATCCCTCTAGGGACCTAGAAATCCCTCTAGGGACCTAGAAATCCCTCTAGGGACATAGAAATCTCTCTCTCTAGGGACCTAGAAATCCCTCTAGGGACATAGAAATCTCTCTCTCTAGGGACCTAGAAATCCCTCTACGGACCTAGAAATCCCTCTAGCGACATAGAAATCCCTCTAGCGACATAGAAATCCCTCTAGGGACATAGAAATCCCTCTAGGGACATAGAAATCCCTATAGGGACATAGAAATCCCTCTAGGGACATAGAAATCCCTCTAGGGACCTAGAAATCCCTCTAGGGACCTAGAAATCCCTCTAGGGACATAGAAATCTATCCCTCTAGGGACATAGAAATCCCTCTAGGGACATAGAAATCCCTCTAGGGACATAGAAATCCCTCTAGGGACATAGAAATCCCTCTAGGGACCTAGAAATCTATCCCTCTAGGGACCTAGAAATCCCTCTAGGGACATTGAAATCCCTCTAGGGACCTAGAAATCCCTCTAGGGACATTGAAATCCCTCTAGGGACCTAGAAATCTATCCCTCTAGGGACCTAGAAATCCCTCTAGGGACATTGAAATCCCTCTAGGGACCTAGAAATCTATCCCTCTAGGGACCTAGAAATCCCTCTAGGGACCTAGAAATCCCTCTAGGGACATAGAAATCTCTCTCTCTAGGGACCTAGAAATCCCTCTAGGGACCTAGAAATCCCTCTAGCGACATAGAAATCCCTCTAGCGACATAGAAATCCCTCTAGGGACATAGAAATCTATCGCTCTAGGGACATAGAAATCCCTCTAGGGACCTAGAAATCCCTCTAGGGACATAGAAATCCCTCTAGGGACATAGAAATCTATCCCTCTAGGGACCTAGAAATCCCTCTAGGGACCTAGAAATCCCTCTAGGGACCTAGAAATCCCTCTAGGGACCTAGAAATCCCTCTAGGGACATAGAAATCTCTCTCTCTAGGGACCTAGAAATCCCTCTAGGGACATAGAAATCCCTCTAGGGACATAGAAATCTATCCCTCTAGGGACATAGAAATCCCTCTAGGGACATAGAAATCCCTCTAGGGACATAGAAATCCCTCTAGGGACATAGAAATCCCTCTAGGGACCTAGAAATCTATCCCTCTAGGGACCTAGAAATCCCTCTAGGGACATTGAAATCCCTCTAGGGACCTAGAAATCCCTCTAGGGACATTGAAATCCCTCTAGGGACCTAGAAATCTATCCCTCTAGGGACCTAGAAATCCCTCTGGGGACATTGAAATCCCTCTAGGGACCTAGAAATCTATCCCTCTAGGGACCTAGAAATCCCTCTAGGGACCTAGAAATCCCTCTAGGGACATAGAAATCTCTCTCTCTAGGGACCTAGAAATCCCTCTAGGGACATAGAAATCTCTCTCTCTAGGGACCTAGAAATCCCTCTAGGGACCTAGAAATCCCTCTAGCGACATAGAAATCCCTCTAGCGACATAGAAATCCCTCTAGGGACATAGAAATCTATCGCTCTAGGGACATAGAAATCCCTCTAGGGACCTAGAAATCCCTCTAGGGACATAGAAATCTATCCCTCTAGGGACCTAGAAATCCCTCTAGGGACATAGAAATCCCTCTATGGACATAGAAATCCCTCTAGGGACATATAAATCTATCCCTCTAGGGACATAGAAATCCCTCTAGGGACCTAGAAATCCCTCTAGGGACATAGAAATCCCTCTAGGGACATAGAAATCCCTCTAGGGACATAGAAATCTATCCCTCTAGGGACATAGAAATCCCTCTAGGGACCTAGAAATCCCTCTAGGGACCTAGAAATCCCTCTAGGGACATTGAAATCCCTCTAGGGACATAGAAATCTCTCTCTCTAGGGACCTAGAAATCCCTCTAGGGACCTAGAAATCCCTCTAGCGACATAGAAATCCCTCTAGCGACATAGAAATCCCTCTAGGGACATAGAAATCTATCGCTCTAGGGACATAGAAATCCCTCTAGGGACCTAGAAATCCCTCTAGGGACATAGAAATCCCTCTAGGGACATAGAAATCTATCCCTCTAGGGACCTAGAAATCCCTCTAGGGACCTAGAAATCCCTCTAGGGACCTAGAAATCCCTCTAGGGACCTAGAAATCCCTCTAGGGACATAGAAATCTCTCTCTCTAGGGACCTAGAAATCCCTCTAGGGACATAGAAATCCCTCTAGGGACATAGAAATCTATCCCTCTAGGGACATAGAAATCCCTCTAGGGACATAGAAATCCCTCTAGGGACATAGAAATCCCTCTAGGGACATAGAAATCCCTCTAGGGACCTAGAAATCTATCCCTCTAGGGACCTAGAAATCCCTCTAGGGACATTGAAATCCCTCTAGGGACCTAGAAATCCCTCTAGGGACATTGAAATCCCTCTAGGGACCTAGAAATCTATCCCTCTAGGGACCTAGAAATCCCTCTGGGGACATTGAAATCCCTCTAGGGACCTAGAAATCTATCCCTCTAGGGACCTAGAAATCCCTCTAGGGACCTAGAAATCCCTCTAGGGACATAGAAATCTCTCTCTCTAGGGACCTAGAAATCCCTCTAGGGACATAGAAATCTCTCTCTCTAGGGACCTAGAAATCCCTCTAGGGACCTAGAAATCCCTCTAGCGACATAGAAATCCCTCTAGCGACATAGAAATCCCTCTAGGGACATAGAAATCTATCGCTCTAGGGACATAGAAATCCCTCTAGGGACCTAGAAATCCCTCTAGGGACATAGAAATCTATCCCTCTAGGGACCTAGAAATCCCTCTAGGGACATAGAAATCCCTCTATGGACATAGAAATCCCTCTAGGGACATATAAATCTATCCCTCTAGGGACATAGAAATCCCTCTAGGGACCTAGAAATCCCTCTAGGGACATAGAAATCCCTCTAGGGACATAGAAATCCCTCTAGGGACATAGAAATCTATCCCTCTAGGGACATAGAAATCCCTCTAGGGACCTAGAAATCCCTCTAGGGACCTAGAAATCCCTCTAGGGACATTGAAATCCCTCTAGGGACCTAGAAATCCCTCTAGGGACCTAGAAATCCCTCTAGGGACATAGAAATCCCTCTAGGGACCTAGAAATCTCTCTAGGGACATAGAAATCCCTCTAGGGACATAGAAATCTATCCCTCTAGGGACCTAGAAATCCCTCTAGGGACCTAGAAATCCCTCTAGGGACCTAGAAATCCCTCTAGAGACCTAGAAATCCCTCTAGGGACATAGAAATCTCTCTCTCTAGGGACCTAGAAATCCCTCTAGGGACATAGAAATCTCTCTCTCTAGGGACCTAGAAATCCCTCTAGGGACCTAGAAATCCCTCTAGCGACATAGAAATCCCTCTAGCGACATAGAAATCCCTCTAGGGACATAGAAATCCCTCTAGGGACATAGAAATCCCTATAGGGACATAGAAATCCCTCTAGGGACATAGAAATCTATCCCTCTAGGGACATAGAAATCCCTCTAGGGACATAGAAATCCCTCTAGGGACATTGAAATCCCTCTAGGGACATAGTAATCCCTCTAGGGACCTAGAAATCTATCCCTCTAGGGACCTAGAAATCCCTCTAGGGACATTGAAATCCCTCTAGGGACCTAGAAATCTCTCTAGGGACATAGAAATCTCTCTAGGGACATAGAAATCCCTCTAGGGACATAGAAATCTATCCCTCTAGGGACCTAGAAATCCCTCTAGGGACCTAGAAATCCCTCTAGGGACCTAGAAATCCCTCTAGGGACCTAGAAATCCCTCTAGGGACCTAGAAATCCCTCTAGGGACCTAGAAATCCCTCTAGGAACCTAGAAATCCCTCTAGGGACATAGAAATCCCTCTAGGGACATAGAAATCTCTCTCTCTAGGGACCTAGAAATCAATCTAGGGACCTAGAAATCCCTCTAGGGACCTAGAAATCTCTCTAGGGACATAGAAATCCCTCTAGGGACATAGAAATCTATCCCTCTAGGGACCTAGAAATCCCTCTAGGGACCTAGAAATCCCTCTAGGCACCTAGAAATCCCTCTAGGGACATAGAAATCTCTCTCTCTAGGGACCTAGAAATCCCTCTAGGGACATAGAAATCCCTCTAGGGACCTAGAAATCTATCCCTCTAGGGACATAGAAATCCCTCTAGGGACCTAGAAATCTATCCCTCTAGGGACCTAGAAATCCCTCTAGGGACATTGAAATCCCTCTAGGGACCTAGAAATCTCTCTAGTGACATAGAAATCCCTCTAGGGACATAGAATTCTATCCCTCTAGGGACCTAGAAATCCCTCTAGGGACCTAGAAATCCCTCTAGGGACATAGAAATCCCTCTAGGGACCTAGAAATCTATCCCTCTAGGGACCTAGAAATCCCTCTAGGGACCTAGAAATCCCTCTAGGGACATAGAAATCTCTCTCTCTAGGGACCTAGAAATCCCTCTAGGGACATAGAAATCTCTCTCTCTAGGGACCTAGAAATCCCTCTAGGGACCTAGAAATCCCTCTAGCGACATAGAAATCCCTCTATGGACATAGAAATCCCTCTAGGGACATATAAATCTATCCCTCTAGGGACATAGAAATCCCTCTAGGGACCTAGAAATCCCTCTAGGGACATAGAAATCCCTCTAGGGACATAGAAATCCCTCTAGGGACATAGAAATCTATCCCTCTAGGGACATAGAAATCCCTCTAGGGACCTAGAAATCCCTCTAGGGACCTAGAAATCCCTCTAGGGACATTGAAATCCCTCTAGGGACCTAGAAATCCCTCTAGGGACCTAGAAATCCCTCTAGGGACATAGAAATCCCTCTAGGGACCTAGAAATCTCTCTAGGGACATAGAAATCCCTCTAGGGACATAGAAATCTATCCCTCTAGGGACCTAGAAATCCCTCTAGGGACCTAGAAATCCCTCTAGGGACCTAGAAATCCCTCTAGGGACCTAGAAATCCCTCTAGGGACATAGAAATCTCTCTCTCTAGGGACCTAGAAATCCCTCTAGGGACATAGAAATCTCTCTCTCTAGGGACCTAGAAATCCCTCTAGGGACCTAGAAATCCCTCTAGCGACATAGAAATCCCTCTAGCGACATAGAAATCCCTCTAGGGACATAGAAATCCCTCTAGGGACATAGAAATCCCTATAGGGACATAGAAATCCCTCTAGGGACATAGAAATCTATCCCTCTAGGGACATAGAAATCCCTCTAGGGACATAGAAATCCCTCTAGGGACATAGAAATCCCTCTAGGGACATTGAAATCCCTCTAGGGACATAGAAATTCCTCTAGGGACCTAGAAATCTATCCCTCTAGGGACCTAGAAATCCCTCTAGGGACATTGAAATCCCTCTAGGGACCTAGAAATCTCTCTAGGGACATAGAAATCTCTCTAGGGACATAGAAATCCCTCTAGGGACATAGAAATCTATCCCTCTAGGGACCTAGAAATCCCTCTAGGGACCTAGAAATCCCTCTAGGGACCTAGAAATCCCTCTAGGGACCTAGAAATCCCTCTAGGGACCTAGAAATCCCTCTAGGAACCTAGAAATCCCTCTAGGGACATAGAAATCCTTCTAGGGACATAGAAATCTCTCTCTCTAGGGACCTAGAAATCAATCTAGGGACCTAGAAATCCCTCTAGGGACCTAGAAATCTCTCTAGGGACATAGAAATCCCTCTAGGGACATAGAAATCTATCCCTCTAGGGACCTAGAAATCCCTCTAGGGACCTAGAAATCCCTCTAGGGACCTAGAAATCCCTCTAGGGACATAGAAATCTCTCTCTCTAGGGACCTAGAAATCCCTCTAGGGACATAGAAATCCCTCTAGGGACCTAGAAATCTATCCCTCTAGGGACATAGAAATCCCTCTAGGGACCTAGAAATCTATCCCTCTAGGGACCTAGAAATCCCTCTAGGGACATTGAAATCCCTCTAGGGACCTAGAAATCTCTCTAGTGACATAGAAATCCCTCTAGGGACATAGAATTCTATCCCTCTAGGGACCTAGAAATCCCTCTAGGGACCTAGAAATCCCTCTAGGGACATAGAAATCCCTCTAGCGACATAGCAATCCCTCTAGGGACATAGAAATCTATCCCTCTAGGGACCTAGAAATCCCTCTAGGGACATAGAAATCCCTCTAGGGACATAGAAATCCCTCTAGGGACATAGAAATCTATCCCTCTAGGGACATAGAAATCCCTCTAGGGACCTAGAAATCCCTCTAGGGACCTAGAAATCCCTCTAGGGACATTGAAATCCCTCTAGGGACCTAGAAATCCCTCTAGGGACCTAGAAATCCCTCTAGGGACATAGAAATCCCTCTAGGGACCTAGAAATCTCTCTAGGGACATAGAAATCCCTCTAGGGACATAGAAATCTATCCCTCTAGGGACCTAGAAATCCCTCTAGGGACCTAGAAATCCCTCTAGGGACCTAGAAATCCCTCTAGGGACCTAGAAATCCCTCTAGGGACATAGAAATCTCTCTCTCTAGGGACCTAGAAATCCCTCTAGGGACATAGAAATCTCTCTCTCTAGGGACCTAGAAATCCCTCTAGGGACCTAGAAATCCCTCTAGGGACCTAGAAATCCCTCTAGCGACATAGAAATCCCTCTAGCGACATAGAAATCCCTCTAGGGACATAGAAATCCCTCTAGGGACATAGAAATCCCTATAGGGACATAGAAATCCCTCTAGGGACATAGAAATCTATCCCTCTAGGGACATAGAAATCCCTCTAGGGACATAGAAATCCCTCTAGGGACATTGAAATCCCTCTAGGGACATAGAAATCCCTCTAGGGACCTAGAAATCTATCCCTCTAGGGACCTAGAAATCCCTCTAGGGACATTGAAATCCCTCTAGGGACCTAGAAATCTCTCTAGGGACATAGAAATCTCTCTAGGGACATAGAAATCCCTCTAGGGACATAGAAATCTATCCCTCTAGGGACCTAGAAATCCCTCTAGGGACCTAGAAATCCCTCTAGGGACCTAGAAATCCCTCTAGGGACCTAGAAATCCCTCTAGGGACCTAGAAATCCCTCTAGGAACCTAGAAATCCCTCTAGGGACATAGAAATCCTTCTAGGGACATAGAAATCTCTCTCTCTAGGGACCTAGAAATCAATCTAGGGACCTAGAAATCCCTCTAGGGACCTAGAAATCTCTCTAGGGACATAGAAATCCCTCTAGGGACATAGAAATCTATCCCTCTAGGGACCTAGAAATCCCTCTAGGGACCTAGAAATCCCTCTAGGGACCTAGAAATCCCTCTAGGGACATTGAAATCCCTCTAGGGACCTAGAAATCCCTCTAGGGACCTAGAAATCCCTCTAGGGACATAGAAATCCCTCTAGGGACCTAGAAATCTCTCTAGGGACATAGAAATCCCTCTAGGGACATAGAAATCTATCCCTCTAGGGACCTAGAAATCCCTCTAGGGACCTAGAAATCCCTCTAGGGACCTAGAAATCCCTCTAGAGACCTAGAAATCCCTCTAGGGACATAGAAATCTCTCTCTCTAGGGACCTAGAAATCCCTCTAGGGACATAGAAATCTCTCTCTCTAGGGACCTAGAAATCCCTCTAGGGACCTAGAAATCCCTCTAGCGACATAGAAATCCCTCTAGCGACATAGAAATCCCTCTAGGGACATAGAAATCCCTCTAGGGACATAGAAATCCCTATAGGGACATAGAAATCCCTCTAGGGACATAGAAATCTATCCCTCTAGGGACATAGAAATCCCTCTAGGGACATAGAAATCCCTCTAGGGACATTGAAATCCCTCTAGGGACATAGAAATCCCTCTAGGGACCTAGAAATCTATCCCTCTAGGGACCTAGAAATCCCTCTAGGGACATTGAAATCCCTCTAGGGACCTAGAAATCTCTCTAGGGACATAGAAATCTCTCTAGGGACATAGAAATCCCTCTAGGGACATAGAAATCTATCCCTCTAGGGACCTAGAAATCCCTCTAGGGACCTAGAAATCCCTCTAGGGACCTAGAAATCCCTCTAGGGACCTAGAAATCCCTCTAGGGACCTAGACATCCCTCTAGGAACCTAGAAATCCCTCTAGGGACATAGAAATCCCTCTAGGGACATAGAAATCTCTCTCTCTAGGGACCTAGAAATCAATCTAGGGACCTAGAAATCCCTCTAGGGACCTAGAAATCTCTCTAGGGACATAGAAATCCCTCTAGGGACATAGAAATCTATCCCTCTAGGGACCTAGAAATCCCTCTAGGGACCTAGAAATCCCTCTAGGGACCTAGAAATCCCTCTAGGGACATAGAAATCTCTCTCTCTAGGGACCTAGAAATCCCTCTAGGGACATAGAAATCCCTCTAGGGACCTAGAAATCTCTCTAGGGACATAGAAATCCCTCTAGGGACATAGAAATCTATCCCTCTAGGGACCTAGAAATCCCTCTAGGGACCTAGAAATCCCTCTAGGGACCTAGAAATCCCTCTAGGGACCTAGAAATCCCTCTAGGGACATAGAAATCTCTCTCTCTAGGGACCTAGAAATCCCTCTAGGGACATAGAAATCTCTCTCTCTAGGGACCTAGAAATCCCTCTAGGGACCTAGAAATCCCTCTAGCGACATAGAAATCCCTCTAGCGACATAGAAATCCCTCTAGGGACATAGAAATCCCTCTAGGGACATAGAAATCCCTATAGGGACATAGAAATCCCTCTAGGGACATAGAAATCTATCCCTCTAGGGACATAGAAATCCCTCTAGGGACATAGAAATCCCTCTAGGGACATAGAAATCCCTCTAGGGACATTGAAATCCCTCTAGGGACATAGAAATCCCTCTAGGGACCTAGAAATCTATCCCTCTAGGGACCTAGAAATCCCTCTAGGGACATTGAAATCCCTCTAGGGACCTAGAAATCTCTCTAGGGACATAGAAATCTCTCTAGGGACATAGAAATCCCTCTAGGGACATAGAAATCTATCCCTCTAGGGACCTAGAAATCCCTCTAGGGACCTAGAAATCCCTCTAGGGACCTAGAAATCCCTCTAGGGACCTAGAAATCCCTCTAGGGACCTAGAAATCCCTCTAGGAACCTAGAAATCCCTCTAGGGACATAGAAATCCTTCTAGGGACATAGAAATCTCTCTCTCTAGGGACCTAGAAATCAATCTAGGGACCTAGAAATCCCTCTAGGGACCTAGAAATCTCTCTAGGGACATAGAAATCCCTCTAGGGACATAGAAATCTATCCCTCTAGGGACCTAGAAATCCCTCTAGGGACCTAGAAATCCCTCTAGGGACCTAGAAATCCCTCTAGGGACATTGAAATCCCTCTAGGGACCTAGAAATCCCTCTAGGGACCTAGAAATCCCTCTAGGGACATAGAAATCCCTCTAGGGACCTAGAAATCTCTCTAGGGACATAGAAATCCCTCTAGGGACATAGAAATCTATCCCTCTAGGGACCTAGAAATCCCTCTAGGGACCTAGAAATCCCTCTAGGGACCTAGAAATCCCTCTAGAGACCTAGAAATCCCTCTAGGGACATAGAAATCTCTCTCTCTAGGGACCTAGAAATCCCTCTAGGGACATAGAAATCTCTCTCTCTAGGGACCTAGAAATCCCTCTAGGGACCTAGAAATCCCTCTAGCGACATAGAAATCCCTCTAGCGACATAGAAATCCCTCTAGGGACATAGAAATCCCTCTAGGGACATAGAAATCCCTATAGGGACATAGAAATCCCTCTAGGGACATAGAAATCTATCCCTCTAGGGACATAGAAATCCCTCTAGGGACATAGAAATCCCTCTAGGGACATTGAAATCCCTCTAGGGACATAGAAATCCCTCTAGGGACCTAGAAATCTATCCCTCTAGGGACCTAGAAATCCCTTTAGGGACATTGAAATCCCTCTAGGGACCTAGAAATCTCTCTAGGGACATAGAAATCTCTCTAGGGACATAGAAATCCCTCTAGGGACATAGAAATCTATCCCTCTAGGGACCTAGAAATCCCTCTAGGGACCTAGAAATCCCTCTAGGGACCTAGAAATCCCTCTAGGGACCTAGAAATCCCTCTAGGGACCTAGAAATCCCTCTAGGAACCTAGAAATCCCTCTAGGGACATAGAAATCCCTCTAGGGACATAGAAATCTCTCTCTCTAGGGACCTAGAAATCAATCTAGGGACCTAGAAATCCCTCTAGGGACCTAGAAATCTCTCTAGGGACATAGAAATCCCTCTAGGGACATAGAAATCTATCCCTCTAGGGACCTAGAAATCCCTCTAGGGACCTAGAAATCCCTCTAGGGACCTAGAAATCCCTCTAGGGACATAGAAATCTCTCTCTCTAGGGACCTAGAAATCCCTCTAGGGACATAGAAATCCCTCTAGGGACCTAGAAATCTATCCCTCTAGGGACATAGAAATCCCTCTAGGGACCTAGAAATCTATCCCTCTAGGGACCTAGAAATCCCTCTAGGGACATTGAAATCCCTCTAGGGACCTAGAAATCTCTCTAGTGACATAGAAATCCCTCTAGGGACATAGAATTCTATCCCTCTAGGGACCTAGAAATCCCTCTAGGGACCTAGAAATCCCTCTAGGGACATAGAAATCCCTCTAGGGACCTAGAAATCTATCCCTCTAGGGACCTAGAAATCCCTCTAGGGACCTAGAAATCCCTCTAGGGACATAGAAATCTCTCTCTCTAGGGACCTAGAAATCCCTCTAGGGACATAGAAATCTCTCTCTCTAGGGACCTAGAAATCCCTCTAGGGACCTAGAAATCCCTCTAGCGACATAGAAATCCCTCTATGGACATAGAAATCCCTCTAGGGACATAGAAATCTCTCTCTCTAGGGACCTAGAAATCAATCTAGGGACCTAGAAATCCCTCTAGGGACCTAGAAATCTCTCTAGGGACATAGAAATCCCTCTAGGGACATAGAAATCTATCCCTCTAGGGACCTAGAAATCCCTCTAGGGACCTAGAAATCCCTCTAGGGACCTAGAAATCCCTCTAGGGACATAGAAATCTCTCTCTCTAGGGACCTAGAAATCCCTCTAGGGACATAGAAATCCCTCTAGGGACCTAGAAATCTCTCTAGGGACATAGAAATCCCTCTAGGGACATAGAAATCTATCCCTCTAGGGACCTAGAAATCCCTCTAGGGACCTAGAAATCCCTCTAGGGACCTAGAAATCCCTCTAGGGACCTAGAAATCCCTCTAGGGACATAGAAATCTCTCTCTCTAGGGACCTAGAAATCCCTCTAGGGACATAGAAATCTCTCTCTCTAGGGACCTAGAAATCCCTCTAGGGACCTAGAAATCCCTCTAGCGACATAGAAATCCCTCTAGCGACATAGAAATCCCTCTAGGGACATAGAAATCCCTCTAGGGACATAGAAATCCCTATAGGGACATAGAAATCCCTCTAGGGACATAGAAATCTATCCCTCTAGGGACATAGAAATCCCTCTAGGGACATAGAAATCCCTCTAGGGACATAGAAATCCCTCTAGGGACATTGAAATCCCTCTAGGGACATAGAAATCCCTCTAGGGACCTAGAAATCTATCCCTCTAGGGACCTAGAAATCCCTCTAGGGACATTGAAATCCCTCTAGGGACCTAGAAATCTCTCTAGGGACATAGAAATCTCTCTAGGGACATAGAAATCCCTCTAGGGACATAGAAATCTATCCCTCTAGGGACCTAGAAATCCCTCTAGGGACCTAGAAATCCCTCTAGGGACCTAGAAATCCCTCTAGGGACCTAGAAATCCCTCTAGGGACCTAGAAATCCCTCTAGGAACCTAGAAATCCCTCTAGGGACATAGAAATCCTTCTAGGGACATAGAAATCTCTCTCTCTAGGGACCTAGAAATCAATCTAGGGACCTAGAAATCCCTCTAGGGACCTAGAAATCTCTCTAGGGACATAGAAATCCCTCTAGGGACATAGAAATCTATCCCTCTAGGGACCTAGAAATCCCTCTAGGGACCTAGAAATCCCTCTAGGGACCTAGAAATCCCTCTAGGGACATTGAAATCCCTCTAGGGACCTAGAAATCCCTCTAGGGACCTAGAAATCCCTCTAGGGACATAGAAATCCCTCTAGGGACCTAGAAATCTCTCTAGGGACATAGAAATCCCTCTAGGGACATAGAAATCTATCCCTCTAGGGACCTAGAAATCCCTCTAGGGACCTAGAAATCCCTCTAGGGACCTAGAAATCCCTCTAGAGACCTAGAAATCCCTCTAGGGACATAGAAATCTCTCTCTCTAGGGACCTAGAAATCCCTCTAGGGACATAGAAATCTCTCTCTCTAGGGACCTAGAAATCCCTCTAGGGACCTAGAAATCCCTCTAGCGACATAGAAATCCCTCTAGCGACATAGAAATCCCTCTAGGGACATAGAAATCCCTCTAGGGACATAGAAATCCCTATAGGGACATAGAAATCCCTCTAGGGACATAGAAATTTATCCCTCTAGGGACATAGAAATCCCTCTAGGGACATAGAAATCCCTCTAGGGACATTGAAATCCCTCTAGGGACATAGAAATCCCTCTAGGGACCTAGAAATCTATCCCTCTAGGGACCTAGAAATCCCTTTAGGGACATTGAAATCCCTCTAGGGACCTAGAAATCTCTCTAGGGACATAGAAATCTCTCTAGGGACATAGAAATCCCTCTAGGGACATAGAAATCTATCCCTCTAGGGACCTAGAAATCCCTCTAGGGACCTAGAAATCCCTCTAGGGACCTAGAAATCCCTCTAGGGACCTAGAAATCCCTCTAGGGACCTAGAAATCCCTCTAGGAACCTAGAAATCCCTCTAGGGACATAGAAATCTCTCTAGGGACATAGAAATCTCTCTCTCTAGGGACCGAGAAATCAATCTAGGGACCTAGAAATCCCTCTAGGGACCTAGAAATCTCTCTAGGGACATAGAAATCCCTCTAGGGACATAGAAATCTATCCCTCTAGGGACCTAGAAATCCCTCTAGGGACCTAGAAATCCCTCTAGGGACCTAGAAATCCCTCTAGGGACATAGAAATCTCTCTCTCTAGGGACCTAGAAATCCCTCTAGGGACATAGAAATCCCTCTAGGGACCTAGAAATCTATCCCTCTAGGGACATAGAAATCCCTCTAGGGACCTAGAAATCTATCCCTCTAGGGACCTAGAAATCCCTCTAGGGACATTGAAATCCCTCTAGGGACCTAGAAATCTCTCTAGTGACATAGAAATCCCTCTAGGGACATAGAATTCTATCCCTCTAGGGACCTAGAAATCCCTCTAGGGACCTAGAAATCCCTCTAGGGACATAGAAATCCCTCTAGGGACCTAGAAATCTATCCCTCTAGGGACCTAGAAATCCCTCTAGGGACCTAGAAATCCCTCTAGGGACATAGAAATCTCTCTCTCTAGGGACCTAGAAATCCCTCTAGGGACATAGAAATCTCTCTCTCTAGGGACCTAGAAATCCCTCTAGGGACCTAGAAATCCCTCTAGCGACATAGAAATCCCTCTATGGACATAGAAATCCCTCTAGGGACATATAAATCTATCCCTCTAGGGACATAGAAATCCCTCTAGGGACCTAGAAATCCCTCTAGGGACATAGAAATCCCTCTAGGGACATAGAAATCCCTCTAGGGACATAGAAATCTATCCCTCTAGGGACATAGAAATCCCTCTAGGGACCTAGAAATCCCTCTAGGGACCTAGAAATCCCTCTAGGGACATTGAAATCCCTCTAGGGACCTAGAAATCCCTCTAGGGACCTAGAAATCCCTCTAGGGACATAGAAATCCCTCTAGGGACCTAGAAATCTCTCTAGGGACATAGAAATCCCTCTAGGGACATAGAAATCTATCCCTCTAGGGACCTAGAAATCCCTCTAGGGACCTAGAAATCCCTCTAGGGACCTAGAAATCCCTCTAGGGACCTAGAAATCCCTCTAGGGACATAGAAATCTCTCTCTCTAGGGACCTAGAAATCCCTCTAGGGACATAGAAATCTCTCTCTCTAGGGACCTAGAAATCCCTCTAGGGACCTAGAAATCCCTCTAGCGACATAGAAATCCCTCTAGCGACATAGAAATCCCTCTAGGGACATAGAAATCCCTCTAGGGACATAGAAATCCCTATAGGGACATAGAAATCCCTCTAGGTACATAGAAATCTATCTCTCTAGGGACATAGAAATCCCTCTAGGGACATAGAAATCCCTCTAGGGACATAGAAATCCCTCTAGGGACATTGAAATCCCTCTAGGGACATAGAAATCCCTCTAGGGACCTAGAAATCTATCCCTCTAGGGACCTAGAAATCCCTCTAGGGACATTGAAATCCCTCTAGGGACCTAGAAATCTCTCTAGGGACATAGAAATCTCTCTAGGGACATAGAAATCCCTCTAGGGACATAGAAATCTATCCCTCTAGGGACCTAGAAATCCCTCTAGGGACCTAGAAATCCCTCTAGGGACCTAGAAATCCCTCTAGGGACCTAGAAATCCCTCTAGGGACCTAGAAATCCCTCTAGGAACCTAGAAATCCCTCTAGGGACATAGAAATCCTTCTAGGGACATAGAAATCTCTCTCTCTAGGGACCTAGAAATCAATCTAGGGACCTAGAAATCCCTCTAGGGACCTAGAAATCTCTCTAGGGACATAGAAATCCCTCTAGGGACATAGAAATCTATCCCTCTAGGGACCTAGAAATCCCTCTAGGGACCTAGAAATCCCTCTAGGGACCTAGAAATCCCTCTAGGGACATAGAAATCTCTCTCTCTAGGGACCTAGAAATCCCTCTAGGGACATAGAAATCCCTCTAGGGACCTAGAAATCTATCCCTCTAGGGACATAGAAATCCCTCTAGGGACCTAGAAATCTATCCCTCTAGGGACCTAGAAATCCCTCTAGGGACATTGAAATCCCTCTAGGGACCTAGAAATCTCTCTAGTGACATAGAAATCCCTCTAGGGACATAGAATTCTATCCCTCTAGGGACCTAGAAATCCCTCTAGGGACCTAGAAATCCCTCTAGGGACATAGAAATCCCTCTAGCGACATAGAAATCCCTCTAGGGACATAGAAATCTATCCCTCTAGGGACCTAGAAATCCCTCTAGGGACATAGAAATCCCTCTAGGGACATAGAAATCCCTCTAGGGACATAGAAATCTATCCCTCTAGGGACATAGAAATCCCTCTAGGGACCTAGAAATCCCTCTAGGGACCTAGAAATCCCTCTAGGGACATTGAAATCCCTCTAGGGACCTAGAAATCCCTCTAGGGACCTAGAAATCCCTCTAGGGACATAGAAATCCCTCTAGGGACCTAGAAATCTCTCTAGGGACATAGAAATCCCTCTAGGGACATAGAAATCTATCCCTCTAGGGACCTAGAAATCCCTCTAGGGACCTAGAAATCCCTCTAGGGACCTAGAAATCCCTCTAGGGACCTAGAAATCCCTCTAGGGACCTAGAAATCCCTCTAGGGACATAGAAATCTCTCTCTCTAGGGACCTAGAAATCCCTCTAGGGACATAGAAATCTCTCTCTCTAGGGACCTAGAAATCCCTCTAGGGACCTAGAAATCCCTCTAGCGACATAGAAATCCCTCTAGCGACATAGAAATCCCTCTAGGGACATAGAAATCCCTCTAGGGACATAGAAATCCCTATAGGGACATAGAAATCCCTCTAGGGACATAGAAATCTCTCTCTCTAGGGACCTAGAAATCCCTCTAGGGACCTAGAAATCCCTCTAGCGACATAGAAATCCCTCTAGCGACATAGAAATCCCTCTAGGGACATAGAAATCCCTCTAGGGACATAGAAATCCCTATAGGGACATAGAAATCCCTCTAGGGACATAGAAATCTATCCCTCTAGGGACATAGAAATCCCTCTAGGGACATAGAAATCCCTCTAGGGACATTGAAATCCCTCTAGGGACATAGAAATCCCTCTAGGGACCTAGAAATCTATCCCTCTAGGGACCTAGAAATCCCTTTATGGACATTGAAATCCCTCTAGGGACCTAGAAATCTCTCTAGGGACATAGAAATCTCTCTAGGGACATAGAAATCCCTCTAGGGACATAGAAATCTATCCCTCTAGGGACCTAGAAATCCCTCTAGGGACCTAGAAATCCCTCTAGGGACCTAGAAATCCCTCTAGGGACCTAGAAATCCCTCTAGGGACCTAGAAATCCCTCTAGGAACCTAGAAATCCCTCTAGGGACATAGAAATCCCTCTAGGGACATAGAAATCTCTCTCTCTAGGGACCTAGAAATCAATCTAGGGACCTAGAAATCCCTCTAGGGACCTAGAAATCTCTCTAGGGACATAGAAATCCCTCTAGGGACATAGAAATCTATCCCTCTAGGGACCTAGAAATCCCTCTAGGGACCTAGAAATCCCTCTAGGGACCTAGAAATCCCTCTAGGGACATAGAAATCTCTCTCTCTAGGGACCTAGAAATCCCTCTAGGGACATAGAAATCCCTCTAGGGACCTAGAAATCTATCCCTCTAGGGACATAGAAATCCCTCTAGGGACCTAGAAATCTATCCCTCTAGGGACCTAGAAATCCCTCTAGGGACATTGAAATCCCTCTAGGGACCTAGAAATCTCTCTAGTGACATAGAAATCCCTCTAGGGACATAGAATTCTATCCCTCTAGGGACCTAGAAATCCCTCTAGGGACCTAGAAATCCCTCTAGGGACATAGAAATCCCTCTAGGGACCTAGAAATCTATCCCTCTAGGGACCTAGAAATCCCTCTAGGGACCTAGAAATCCCTCTAGGGACATAGAAATCTCTCTCTCTAGGGACCTAGAAATCCCTCTAGGGACATAGAAATCTCTCTCTCTAGGGACCTAGAAATCCCTCTAGGGACCTAGAAATCCCTCTAGCGACATAGAAATCCCTCTATGGACATAGAAATCCCTCTAGGGACATATAAATCTATCCCTCTAGGGACATAGAAATCCCTCTAGGGACCTAGAAATCCCTCTAGGGACATAGAAATCCCTCTAGGGACATAGAAATCCCTCTAGGGACATAGAAATCTATCCCTCTAGGGACATAGAAATCCCTCTAGGGACCTAGAAATCCCTCTAGGGACCTAGAAATCCCTCTAGGGACATTGAAATCCCTCTAGGGACCTAGAAATCCCTCTAGGGACCTAGAAATCCCTCTAGGGACATAGAAATCCCTCTAGGGACCTAGAAATCTCTCTAGGGACATAGAAATCCCTCTAGGGACATAGAAATCTATCCCTCTAGGGACCTAGAAATCCCTCTAGGGACCTAGAAATCCCTCTAGGGACCTAGAAATCCCTCTAGGGACCTAGAAATCCCTCTAGGGACATAGAAATCTCTCTCTCTAGGGACCTAGAAATCCCTCTAGGGACATAGAAATCTCTCTCTCTAGGGACCTAGAAATCCCTCTAGGGACCTAGAAATCCCTCTAGCGACATAGAAATCCCTCTAGCGACATAGAAATCCCTCTAGGGACATAGAAATCCCTCTAGGGACATAGAAATCCCTATAGGGACATAGAAATCCCTCTAGGTACATAGAAATCTATCTCTCTAGGGACATAGAAATCCCTCTAGGGACATAGAAATCCCTCTAGGGACATAGAAATCCCTCTAGGGACATTGAAATCCCTCTAGGGACATAGAAATCCCTCTAGGGACCTAGAAATCTATCCCTCTAGGGACCTAGAAATCCCTCTAGGGACATAGAAATCCCTCTAGGGACATTGAAATCCCTCTAGGGACATAGAAATCCCTCTAGGGACCTAGAAATCTATCCCTCTAGGGACCTAGAAATCCCTCTAGGGACATTGAAATCCCTCTAGGGACCTAGAAATCTCTCTAGGGACATAGAAATCTCTCTAGGGACATAGAAATCCCTCTAGGGACATAGAAATCTATCCCTCTAGGGACCTAGAAATCCCTCTAGGGACCTAGAAATCCCTCTAGGGACCTAGAAATCCCTCTAGGGACCTAGAAATCCCTCTAGGGACCTAGAAATCCCTCTAGGAACCTAGAAATCCCTCTAGGGACATAGAAATCCTTCTAGGGACATAGAAATCTCTCTCTCTAGGGACCTAGAAATCAATCTAGGGACCTAGAAATCCCTCTAGGGACCTAGAAATCTCTCTAGGGACATAGAAATCCCTCTAGGGACATAGAAATCTATCCCTCTAGGGACCTAGAAATCCCTCTAGGGACCTAGAAATCCCTCTAGGGACCTAGAAATCCCTCTAGGGACATAGAAATCTCTCTCTCTAGGGACCTAGAAATCCCTCTAGGGACATAGAAATCCCTCTAGGGACCTAGAAATCTATCCCTCTAGGGACATAGAAATCCCTCTAGGGACCTAGAAATCTATCCCTCTAGGGACCTAGAAATCCCTCTAGGGACATTGAAATCCCTCTAGGGACCTAGAAATCTCTCTAGTGACATAGAAATCCCTCTAGGGACATAGAATTCTATCCCTCTAGGGACCTAGAAATCCCTCTAGGGACCTAGAAATCCCTCTAGGGACATAGAAATCCCTCTAGCGACATAGAAATCCCTCTAGGGACATAGAAATCTATCCCTCTAGGGACCTAGAAATCCCTCTAGGGACATAGAAATCCCTCTAGGGACATAGAAATCCCTCTAGGGACATAGAAATCTATCCCTCTAGGGACATAGAAATCCCTCTAGGGACCTAGAAATCCCTCTAGGGACCTAGAAATCCCTCTAGGGACATTGAAATCCCTCTAGGGACCTAGAAATCCCTCTAGGGACCTAGAAATCCCTCTAGGGACATAGAAATCCCTCTAGGGACCTAGAAATCTCTCTAGGGACATAGAAATCCCTCTAGGGACATAGAAATCTATCCCTCTAGGGACCTAGAAATCCCTCTAGGGACCTAGAAATCCCTCTAGGGACCTAGAAATCCCTCTAGGGACCTAGAAATCCCTCTAGGGACCTAGAAATCCCTCTAGGGACATAGAAATCTCTCTCTCTAGGGACCTAGAAATCCCTCTAGGGACATAGAAATCTCTCTCTCTAGGGACCTAGAAATCCCTCTAGGGACCTAGAAATCCCTCTAGCGACATAGAAATCCCTCTAGCGACATAGAAATCCCTCTAGGGACATAGAAATCCCTCTAGGGACATAGAAATCCCTATAGGGACATAGAAATCCCTCTAGGGACATAGAAATCTCTCTCTCTAGGGACCTAGAAATCCCTCTAGGGACCTAGAAATCCCTCTAGCGACATAGAAATCCCTCTAGCGACATAGAAATCCCTCTAGGGACATAGAAATCCCTCTAGGGACATAGAAATCCCTATAGGGACATAGAAATCCCTCTAGGGACATAGAAATCTATCCCTCTAGGGACATAGAAATCCCTCTAGGGACATAGAAATCCCTCTAGGGACATTGAAATCCCTCTAGGGACATAGAAATCCCTCTAGGGACCTAGAAATCTATCCCTCTAGGGACCTAGAAATCCCTTTAGGGACATTGAAATCCCTCTAGGGACCTAGAAATCTCTCTAGGGACATAGAAATCTCTCTAGGGACATAGAAATCCCTCTAGGGACATAGAAATCTATCCCTCTAGGGACCTAGAAATCCCTCTAGGGACCTAGAAATCCCTCTAGGGACCTAGAAATCCCTCTAGGGACCTAGAAATCCCTCTAGGGACCTAGAAATCCCTCTAGGAACCTAGAAATCCCTCTAGGGACATAGAAATCCCTCTAGGGACATAGAAATCTCTCTCTCTAGGGACCTAGAAATCAATCTAGGGACCTAGAAATCCCTCTAGGGACCTAGAAATCTCTCTAGGGACATAGAAATCCCTCTAGGGACATAGAAATCTATCCCTCTAGGGACCTAGAAATCCCTCTAGGGACCTAGAAATCCCTCTAGGGACCTAGAAATCCCTCTAGGGACATAGAAATCTCTCTCTCTAGGGACCTAGAAATCCCTCTAGGGACATAGAAATCCCTCTAGGGACCTAGAAATCTATCCCTCTAGGGACATAGAAATCCCTCTAGGGACCTAGAAATCTATCCCTCTAGGGACCTAGAAATCCCTCTAGGGACATTGAAATCCCTCTAGGGACCTAGAAATCTCTCTAGTGACATAGAAATCCCTCTAGGGACATAGAATTCTATCCCTCTAGGGACCTAGAAATCCCTCTAGGGACCTAGAAATCCCTCTAGGGACATAGAAATCCCTCTAGGGACCTAGAAATCTATCCCTCTAGGGACCTAGAAATCCCTCTAGGGACCTAGAAATCCCTCTAGGGACATAGAAATCTCTCTCTCTAGGGACCTAGAAATCCCTCTAGGGACATAGAAATCTCTCTCTCTAGGGACCTAGAAATCCCTCTAGGGACCTAGAAATCCCTCTAGCGACATAGAAATCCCTCTATGGACATAGAAATCCCTCTAGGGACATATAAATCTATCCCTCTAGGGACATAGAAATCCCTCTAGGGACCTAGAAATCCCTCTAGGGACATAGAAATCCCTCTAGGGACATAGAAATCCCTCTAGGGACATAGAAATCTATCCCTCTAGGGACATAGAAATCCCTCTAGGGACCTAGAAATCCCTCTAGGGACCTAGAAATCCCTCTAGGGACATTGAAATCCCTCTAGGGACCTAGAAATCCCTCTAGGGACCTAGAAATCCCTCTAGGGACATAGAAATCCCTCTAGGGACCTAGAAATCTCTCTAGGGACATAGAAATCCCTCTAGGGACATAGAAATCTATCCCTCTAGGGACCTAGAAATCCCTCTAGGGACCTAGAAATCCCTCTAGGGACCTAGAAATCCCTCTAGGGACCTAGAAATCCCTCTAGGGACATAGAAATCTCTCTCTCTAGGGACCTAGAAATCCCTCTAGGGACATAGAAATCTCTCTCTCTAGGGACCTAGAAATCCCTCTAGGGACCTAGAAATCCCTCTAGCGACATAGAAATCCCTCTAGCGACATAGAAATCCCTCTAGGGACATAGAAATCCCTCTAGGGACATAGAAATCCCTATAGGGACATAGAAATCCCTCTAGGTACATAGAAATCTATCTCTCTAGGGACATAGAAATCCCTCTAGGGACATAGAAATCCCTCTAGGGACATAGAAATCCCTCTAGGGACATTGAAATCCCTCTAGGGACATAGAAATCCCTCTAGGGACCTAGAAATCTATCCCTCTAGGGACCTAGAAATCCCTCTAGGGACATTGAAATCCCTCTAGGGACCTAGAAATCTCTCTAGGGACATAGAAATCTCTCTAGGGACATAGAAATCCCTCTAGGGACATAGAAATCTATCCCTCTAGGGACCTAGAAATCCCTCTAGGGACCTAGAAATCCCTCTAGGGACCTAGAAATCCCTCTAGGGACCTAGAAATCCCTCTAGGGACCTAGAAATCCCTCTAGGAACCTAGAAATCCCTCTAGGGACATAGAAATCCTTCTAGGGACATAGAAATCTCTCTCTCTAGGGACCTAGAAATCAATCTAGGGACCTAGAAATCCCTCTAGGGACCTAGAAATCTCTCTAGGGACATAGAAATCCCTCTAGGGACATAGAAATCTATCCCTCTAGGGACCTAGAAATCCCTCTAGGGACCTAGAAATCCCTCTAGGGACCTAGAAATCCCTCTAGGGACATAGAAATCTCTCTCTCTAGGGACCTAGAAATCCCTCTAGGGACATAGAAATCCCTCTAGGGACCTAGAAATCTATCCCTCTAGGGACATAGAAATCCCTCTAGGGACCTAGAAATCTATCCCTCTAGGGACCTAGAAATCCCTCTAGGGACATTGAAATCCCTCTAGGGACCTAGAAATCTCTCTAGTGACATAGAAATCCCTCTAGGGACATAGAATTCTATCCCTCTAGGGACCTAGAAATCCCTCTAGGGACCTAGAAATCCCTCTAGGGACATAGAAATCCCTCTAGCGACATAGAAATCCCTCTAGGGACATAGAAATCTATCCCTCTAGGGACCTAGAAATCCCTCTAGGGACATAGAAATCCCTCTAGGGACATAGAAATCCCTCTAGGGACATAGAAATCTATCCCTCTAGGGACATAGAAATCCCTCTAGGGACCTAGAAATCCCTCTAGGGACCTAGAAATCCCTCTAGGGACATTGAAATCCCTCTAGGGACCTAGAAATCCCTCTAGGGACCTAGAAATCCCTCTAGGGACATAGAAATCCCTCTAGGGACCTAGAAATCTCTCTAGGGACATAGAAATCCCTCTAGGGACATAGAAATCTATCCCTCTAGGGACCTAGAAATCCCTCTAGGGACCTAGAAATCCCTCTAGGGACCTAGAAATCCCTCTAGGGACCTAGAAATCCCTCTAGGGACCTAGAAATCCCTCTAGGGACATAGAAATCTCTCTCTCTAGGGACCTAGAAATCCCTCTAGGGACATAGAAATCTCTCTCTCTAGGGACCTAGAAATCCCTCTAGGGACCTAGAAATCCCTCTAGCGACATAGAAATCCCTCTAGCGACATAGAAATCCCTCTAGGGACATAGAAATCCCTCTAGGGACATAGAAATCCCTCTAGCGACATAGAAATCCCTCTAGGGACATAGAAATCTATCCCTCTAGGGACATAGAAATCCCTCTAGGGACCTAGAAATCCCTCTAGGGACATAGAAATCTATCCCTCTAGGGACATAGAAATCCCTCTAGGGACCTAGAAATCCCTCTAGGGACATTGAAATCTATCCCTCTAGGGACCTAGAAATCCCTCTAGGGACATTGAAGTCCCTCTAGGGACCTAGAAATCTCTCTAGGGACATAGAAATCTCTCTAGGGACATAGAAATCCCTCTAGGGACCTAGAAATCCCTCTAGGGACATTGAAATCCCTCTAGGGACCTAGAAATCCCTCTAGGGACATAGAAATCCCTCTAGGGACCTAGAAATCTCTCTAGGGACATAGAAATCCCTCTAGGGACATAGAAATCTATCCCTCTAGGGACCTAGAAATCCCTCTAGGGACCTAGAAATCCCTCTAGGGACCTAGAAATCCCTCTAGGGACATAGAAATCTCTCTCTCTAGGGACCTAGAAATCCCTCTAGGGACATAGAAATCTCTCTCTCTAGGGACCTAGAAATCCCTCTAGGGACCTAGAAATCCCTCTAGCGACATAGAAATCCCTCTAGCGACATACAAATCCCTCTAGGGACATAGAAATCCCTCTAGGGACATAGAAATCCCTATAGGGACATAGAAATCCCTCTAGGGACATAGAAATCTATCCCTCTAGGGACATAGAAATCCCTCTAGGGACATAGAAATCCCTCTAGGGACATTGAAATCCCTCTAGGGACATAGAAATCCCTCTAGGGACCTAGAAATCTATCCCTCTAGGGACCTAGAAATCCCTCTAGGGACATTGAAATCCCTCTAGGGACCTAGAAATCTCTCTAGTGACATAGAAATCCCTCTAGGGACATAGAAATCTATCCCTCTAGGGACCTAGAAATCCCTCTAGGGACCTAGAAATCCCTCTAGGGACATAGAAATCCCTCTAGCGACATAGAAATCCCTCTAGGGACATAGAAATCTATCCCTCTAGGGACATTGAAATCCCTCTAGGGACCTAGAAATCTCTCTAGGGACATAGAAATCTCTCTAGGGACATAGAAATCCCTCTAGGGACATAGAAATCTATCCCTCTAGGGACCTAGAAATCCCTCTAGGGACCTAGAAATCCCTCTAGGGACCTAGAAATCCCTCTAGGGACCTAGAAATCCCTCTAGGGACCTAGAAATCCCTCTAGGAACCTAGAAATCCCTCTAGGGACATAGAAATCCTTCTAGGGACATAGAAATCTCTCTCTCTAGGGACCTAGAAATCAATCTAGGGACCTAGAAATCCCTCTAGGGACCTAGAAATCTCTCTAGGGACATAGAAATCCCTCTAGGGACATAGAAATCTATCCCTCTAGGGACCTAGAAATCCCTCTAGGGACCTAGAAATCCCTCTAGGGACCTAGAAATCCCTCTAGGGACATAGAAATCTCTCTCTCTAGGGACCTAGAAATCCCTCTAGGGACATAGAAATCCCTCTAGGGACCTAGAAATCTATCCCTCTAGGGACATAGAAATCCCTCTAGGGACCTAGAAATCTATCCCTCTAGGGACCTAGAAATCCCTCTAGGGACATTGAAATCCCTCTAGGGACCTAGAAATCTCTCTAGTGACATAGAAATCCCTCTAGGGACATAGAATTCTATCCCTCTAGGGACCTAGAAATCCCTCTAGGGACCTAGAAATCCCTCTAGGGACATAGAAATCCCTCTAGCGACATAGAAATCCCTCTAGGGACATAGAAATCTATCCCTCTAGGGACATAGAAATCCCTCTAGGGACCTAGAAATCCCTCTAGGGACATTGAAATCTATCCCTCTAGGGACCTAGAAATCCCTCTAGGGACATTGAAGTCCCTCTAGGGACCTAGAAATCTCTCTAGGGACATAGAAATCTCTCTAGGGACATAGAAATCCCTCTAGGGACCTAGAAATCCCTCTAGGGACATTGAAATCCCTCTAGGGACCTAGAAATCCCTCTAGGGACATAGAAATCCCTCTAGGGACCTAGAAATCTCTCTAGGGACATAGAAATCCCTCTAGGGACATAGAAATCTATCCCTCTAGGGACCTAGAAATCCCTCTAGGGACCTAGAAATCCCTCTAGGGACCTAGAAATCCCTCTAGGGACATAGAAATCTCTCTCTCTAGGGACCTAGAAATCCCTCTAGGGACATAGAAATCTCTCTCTCTAGGGACCTAGAAATCCCTCTAGGGACCTAGAAATCCCTCTAGCGACATAGTAATCCCTCTAGCGACATACAAATCCCTCTAGGGACATAGAAATCCCTCTAGGGACATAGAAATCCCTATAGGGACATAGAAATCCCTCTAGGGACATAGAAATCTATCCCTCTAGGGACATAGAAATCCCTCTAGGGACATAGAAATCCCTCTAGGGACATTGAAATCCCTCTAGGGACATAGAAATCCCTCTAGGGACCTAGAAATCTATCCCTCTAGGGACCTAGAAATCCCTCTAGGGACATTGAAATCCCTCTAGGGACCTAGAAATCTCTCTAGTGACATAGAAATCCCTCTAGGGACATAGAAATCTATCCCTCTAGGGACCTAGAAATCCCTCTAGGGACCTAGAAATCCCTCTAGGGACATAGAAATCCCTCTAGCGACATAGAAATCCCTCTAGGGACATAGAAATCTATCCCTCTAGGGACATAGAAATCCCTCTAGGGACCTAGAAATCCCTCTAGGGACATTGAAATCTATCCCTCTAGGGACCTAGAAATCTATCTAGGGACATTGAAATCCCTCTAGGGACCTAGAAATCTCTCTAGGGACATAGAAATCTCTCTAGGGACATAGAAATCCCTCTAGGGACATAGAAATCTATCCCTCTAGGGACCTAGAAATCCCTCTAGGGACCTAGAAATCCCTCTAGGGACCTAGAAATCCCTCTAGGGACCTAGAAATCCCTCTAGGGACATAGAAATCTCTCTCTCTAGGGACCTAGAAATCCCTCTAGGGACATAGAAATCCCTCTAGGGACATAGAAATCTATCCCTCTAGGGACATAGAAATCCCTCTAGGGACATAGAAATCCCTCTAGGGACATAGAAATCCCTCTAGGGACATAGAAATCCCTCTAGGGACCTAGAAATCTATCCCTCTAGGGACCTAGAAATCCCTCTAGGGACATAGAAATCCCTCTAGGGACCTAGAAATCTATCCCTCTAGGGACCTAGAAATCCCTCTAGGGACATTGAAATCCCTCTAGGGACCTAGAAATCCCTCTAGGGACATTGAAATCCCTCTAGGGACCTAGAAATCTATCCCTCTAGGGACCTAGAAATCCCTCTAGGGACATTGAAATCCCTCTAGGGACCTAGAAATCTATCCCTCTAGGGACATAGAAATCCCTCTAGGGACATAGAAATCCCTCTAGGGACATTGAAATCCCTTTAGGGACATAGAAATCCCTCTAGGGACCTAGAAATCTATCCCTCTAGGGACCTAGAAATCCCTCTAGGGACATTGAAATCCCTCTAGGGACCTAGAAATCTCTCTAGTGACATAGAAATCCCTCTAGGGACATAGAAATCTATCCCTCTAGGGACCTACAAATCCCTCTAGGGACCTAGAAATCCCTCTAGGGACATAGAAATCCCTCTAGCGACATAGAAATCCCTCTAGGGACATAGAAATCTATCCCTCTAGGGACATAGAAATCCCTCTAGGGACATAGAAATCCCTCTAGGGACATAGAAATATATCCCTCTAGGGACATAGAAATCCCTCTAGGGACCTAGAAATCCCTCTAGGGACCTAGAAATCCCTCTAGGGACATAGAAATCTATCCCTCTAGGGACATAGAAATCCCTCTAGGGACATAGAAATCCCTCTAGGGACATAGAAATCCCTCTAGGGACATTGAAATCCCTCTAGGGACCTAGAAATCCCTCTAGGGACCTAGAAATCCCTCTAGGGACATAGAAATCCCTCTAGGGACCTAGAAATCTCTCTAGGGACATAGAAATCCCTCTAGGGACATAGAAATCTATCCCTCTAGGGACCTAGAAATCCCTCTAGGGACCTAGAAATCCCTCTAGGGACCTAGAAATCCCTCTAGGGACATAGAAATCTCTCTCTCTAGGGACCTAGAAATCCCTCTAGGGACATAGAAATCTCTCTCTCTAGGGACCTAGAAATCCCTCTAGGGACCTAGAAATCCCTCTAGCGACATAGAAATCCCTCTAGGGACATATAAATCTATCCCTCTAGGGACATAGAAATCCCTCTAGGGACCTAGAAATCCCTCTAGGGACATAGAAATCCCTCTAGGGACATAGAAATCCCTCTAGGGACATAGAAATCTATCCCTCTAGGGACATAGAAATCCCTCTAGGGACCTAGAAATCCCTCTAGGGACCTAGAAATCCCTCTAGGGACATTGAAATCCCTCTAGGGACCTAGAAATCCCTCTAGGGACCTAGAAATCCCTCTAGGGACATAGAAATCCCTCTAGGGACCTAGAAATCTCTCTAGGGACATAGAAATCCCTCTAGGGACATAGAAATCTATCCCTCTAGGGACCTAGAAATCCCTCTAGGGACCTAGAAATCCCTCTAGGGACCTAGAAATCCCTCTAGGGACCTAGAAATCCCTCTAGGGACATAGAAATCTCTCTCTCTAGGGACCTAGAAATCCCTCTAGGGACATAGAAATCTCTCTCTCTAGGGACCTAGAAATCCCTCTAGGGACCTAGAAATCCCTCTAGCGACATAGAAATCCCTCTAGCGACATAGAAATCCCTCTAGGGACATAGAAATCCCTCTAGGGACATAGAAATCCCTATAGGGACATAGAAATCCCTCTAGGTACATAGAAATCTATCTCTCTAGGGACATAGAAATCCCTCTAGGGACATAGAAATCCCTCTAGGGACATAGAAATCCCTCTAGGGACATTGAAATCCCTCTAGGGACATAGAAATCCCTCTAGGGACCTAGAAATCTATCCCTCTAGGGACCTAGAAATCCCTCTAGGGACATTGAAATCCCTCTAGGGACCTAGAAATCTCTCTAGGGACATAGAAATCTCTCTAGGGACATAGAAATCCCTCTAGGGACATAGAAATCTATCCCTCTAGGGACCTAGAAATCCCTCTAGGGACCTAGAAATCCCTCTAGGGACCTAGAAATCCCTCTAGGGACCTAGAAATCCCTCTAGGGACCTAGAAATCCCTCTAGGAACCTAGAAATCCCTCTAGGGACATAGAAATCCTTCTAGGGACATAGAAATCTCTCTCTCTAGGGACCTAGAAATCAATCTAGGGACCTAGAAATCCCTCTAGGGACCTAGAAATCTCTCTAGGGACATAGAAATCCCTCTAGGGACATAGAAATCTATCCCTCTAGGGACCTAGAAATCCCTCTAGGGACCTAGAAATCCCTCTAGGGACCTAGAAATCCCTCTAGGGACATAGAAATCTCTCTCTCTAGGGACCTAGAAATCCCTCTAGGGACATAGAAATCCCTCTAGGGACCTAGAAATCTATCCCTCTAGGGACATAGAAATCCCTCTAGGGACCTAGAAATCTATCCCTCTAGGGACCTAGAAATCCCTCTAGGGACATTGAAATCCCTCTAGGGACCTAGAAATCTCTCTAGTGACATAGAAATCCCTCTAGGGACATAGAATTCTATCCCTCTAGGGACCTAGAAATCCCTCTAGGGACCTAGAAATCCCTCTAGGGACATAGAAATCCCTCTAGCGACATAGAAATCCCTCTAGGGACATAGAAATCTATCCCTCTAGGGACCTAGAAATCCCTCTAGGGACATAGAAATCCCTCTAGGGACATAGAAATCCCTCTAGGGACATAGAAATCTATCCCTCTAGGGACATAGAAATCCCTCTAGGGACCTAGAAATCCCTCTAGGGACCTAGAAATCCCTCTAGGGACATTGAAATCCCTCTAGGGACCTAGAAATCCCTCTAGGGACCTAGAAATCCCTCTAGGGACATAGAAATCCCTCTAGGGACCTAGAAATCTCTCTAGGGACATAGAAATCCCTCTAGGGACATAGAAATCTATCCCTCTAGGGACCTAGAAATCCCTCTAGGGACCTAGAAATCCCTCTAGGGACCTAGAAATCCCTCTAGGGACCTAGAAATCCCTCTAGGGACCTAGAAATCCCTCTAGGGACATAGAAATCTCTCTCTCTAGGGACCTAGAAATCCCTCTAGGGACATAGAAATCTCTCTCTCTAGGGACCTAGAAATCCCTCTAGGGACCTAGAAATCCCTCTAGCGACATAGAAATCCCTCTAGCGACATAGAAATCCCTCTAGGGACATAGAAATCCCTCTAGGGACATAGAAATCCCTATAGGGACATAGAAATCCCTCTAGGGACATAGAAATCTCTCTCTCTAGGGACCTAGAAATCCCTCTAGGGACCTAGAAATCCCTCTAGCGACATAGAAATCCCTCTAGCGACATAGAAATCCCTCTAGGGACATAGAAATCCCTCTAGGGACATAGAAATCCCTATAGGGACATAGAAATCCCTCTAGGGACATAGAAATCTATCCCTCTAGGGACATAGAAATCCCTCTAGGGACATAGAAATCCCTCTAGGGACATTGAAATCCCTCTAGGGACATAGAAATCCCTCTAGGGACCTAGAAATCTATCCCTCTAGGGACCTAGAAATCCCTTTAGGGACATTGAAATCCCTCTAGGGACCTAGAAATCTCTCTAGGGACATAGAAATCTCTCTAGGGACATAGAAATCCCTCTAGGGACATAGAAATCTATCCCTCTAGGGACCTAGAAATCCCTCTAGGGACCTAGAAATCCCTCTAGGGACCTAGAAATCCCTCTAGGGACCTAGAAATCCCTCTAGGGACCTAGAAATCCCTCTAGGAACCTAGAAATCCCTCTAGGGACATAGAAATCCCTCTAGGGACATAGAAATCTCTCTCTCTAGGGACCTAGAAATCAATCTAGGGACCTAGAAATCCCTCTAGGGACCTAGAAATCTCTCTAGGGACATAGAAATCCCTCTAGGGACATAGAAATCTATCCCTCTAGGGACCTAGAAATCCCTCTAGGGACCTAGAAATCCCTCTAGGGACCTAGAAATCCCTCTAGGGACATAGAAATCTCTCTCTCTAGGGACCTAGAAATCCCTCTAGGGACATAGAAATCCCTCTAGGGACCTAGAAATCTATCCCTCTAGGGACATAGAAATCCCTCTAGGGACCTAGAAATCTATCCCTCTAGGGACCTAGAAATCCCTCTAGGGACATTGAAATCCCTCTAGGGACCTAGAAATCTCTCTAGTGACATAGAAATCCCTCTAGGGACATAGAATTCTATCCCTCTAGGGACCTAGAAATCCCTCTAGGGACCTAGAAATCCCTCTAGGGACATAGAAATCCCTCTAGGGACCTAGAAATCTATCCCTCTAGGGACCTAGAAATCCCTCTAGGGACCTAGAAATCCCTCTAGGGACATAGAAATCTCTCTCTCTAGGGACCTAGAAATCCCTCTAGGGACATAGAAATCTCTCTCTCTAGGGACCTAGAAATCCCTCTAGGGACCTAGAAATCCCTCTAGCGACATAGAAATCCCTCTATGGACATAGAAATCCCTCTAGGGACATATAAATCTATCCCTCTAGGGACATAGAAATCCCTCTAGGGACCTAGAAATCCCTCTAGGGACATAGAAATCCCTCTAGGGACATAGAAATCCCTCTAGGGACATAGAAATCTATCCCTCTAGGGACATAGAAATCCCTCTAGGGACCTAGAAATCCCTCTAGGGACCTAGAAATCCCTCTAGGGACATTGAAATCCCTCTAGGGACCTAGAAATCCCTCTAGGGACCTAGAAATCCCTCTAGGGACATAGAAATCCCTCTAGGGACCTAGAAATCTCTCTAGGGACATAGAAATCCCTCTAGGGACATAGAAATCTATCCCTCTAGGGACCTAGAAATCCCTCTAGGGACCTAGAAATCCCTCTAGGGACCTAGAAATCCCTCTAGGGACCTAGAAATCCCTCTAGGGACATAGAAATCTCTCTCTCTAGGGACCTAGAAATCCCTCTAGGGACATAGAAATCTCTCTCTCTAGGGACCTAGAAATCCCTCTAGGGACCTAGAAATCCCTCTAGCGACATAGAAATCCCTCTAGCGACATAGAAATCCCTCTAGGGACATAGAAATCCCTCTAGGGACATAGAAATCCCTATAGGGACATAGAAATCCCTCTAGGTACATAGAAATCTATCTCTCTAGGGACATAGAAATCCCTCTAGGGACATAGAAATCCCTCTAGGGACATAGAAATCCCTCTAGGGACATTGAAATCCCTCTAGGGACATAGAAATCCCTCTAGGGACCTAGAAATCTATCCCTCTAGGGACCTAGAAATCCCTCTAGGGACATTGAAATCCCTCTAGGGACCTAGAAATCTCTCTAGGGACATAGAAATCTCTCTAGGGACATAGAAATCCCTCTAGGGACATAGAAATCTATCCCTCTAGGGACCTAGAAATCCCTCTAGGGACCTAGAAATCCCTCTAGGGACCTAGAAATCCCTCTAGGGACCTAGAAATCCCTCTAGGGACCTAGAAATCCCTCTAGGAACCTAGAAATCCCTCTAGGGACATAGAAATCCTTCTAGGGACATAGAAATCTCTCTCTCTAGGGACCTAGAAATCAATCTAGGGACCTAGAAATCCCTCTAGGGACCTAGAAATCTCTCTAGGGACATAGAAATCCCTCTAGGGACATAGAAATCTATCCCTCTAGGGACCTAGAAATCCCTCTAGGGACCTAGAAATCCCTCTAGGGACCTAGAAATCCCTCTAGGGACATAGAAATCTCTCTCTCTAGGGACCTAGAAATCCCTCTAGGGACATAGAAATCCCTCTAGGGACCTAGAAATCTATCCCTCTAGGGACATAGAAATCCCTCTAGGGACCTAGAAATCTATCCCTCTAGGGACCTAGAAATCCCTCTAGGGACATTGAAATCCCTCTAGGGACCTAGAAATCTCTCTAGTGACATAGAAATCCCTCTAGGGACATAGAATTCTATCCCTCTAGGGACCTAGAAATCCCTCTAGGGACCTAGAAATCCCTCTAGGGACATAGAAATCCCTCTAGCGACATAGAAATCCCTCTAGGGACATAGAAATCTATCCCTCTAGGGACCTAGAAATCCCTCTAGGGACATAGAAATCCCTCTAGGGACATAGAAATCCCTCTAGGGACATAGAAATCTATCCCTCTAGGGACATAGAAATCCCTCTAGGGACCTAGAAATCCCTCTAGGGACCTAGAAATCCCTCTAGGGACATTGAAATCCCTCTAGGGACCTAGAAATCCCTCTAGGGACCTAGAAATCCATCTAGGGACATAGAAATCCCTCTAGGGACCTAGAAATCTCTCTAGGGACATAGAAATCCCTCTAGGGACATAGAAATCTATCCCTCTAGGGACCTAGAAATCCCTCTAGGGACCTAGAAATCCCTCTAGGGACCTAGAAATCCCTCTAGGGACCTAGAAATCCCTCTAGGGACCTAGAAATCCCTCTAGGGACATAGAAATCTCTCTCTCTAGGGACCTAGAAATCCCTCTAGGGACATAGAAATCTCTCTCTCTAGGGACCTAGAAATCCCTCTAGGGACCTAGAAATCCCTCTAGCGACATAGAAATCCCTCTAGCGACATAGAAATCCCTCTAGGGACATAGAAATCCCTCTAGGGACATAGAAATCCCTCTAGCGACATAGAAATCCCTCTAGGGACATAGAAATCTATCCCTCTAGGGACATAGAAATCCCTCTAGGGACCTAGAAATCCCTCTAGGGACATAGAAATCTATCCCTCTAGGGACATAGAAATCCCTCTAGGGACCTAGAAATCCCTCTAGGGACATTGAAATCTATCCCTCTAGGGACCTAGAAATCCCTCTAGGGACATTGAAGTCCCTCTAGGGACCTAGAAATCTCTCTAGGGACATAGAAATCTCTCTAGGGACATAGAAATCCCTCTAGGGACCTAGAAATCCCTCTAGGGACATTGAAATCCCTCTAGGGACCTAGAAATCCCTCTAGGGACATAGAAATCCCTCTAGGGACCTAGAAATCTCTCTAGGGACATAGAAATCCCTCTAGGGACATAGAAATCTATCCCTCTAGGGACCTAGAAATCCCTCTAGGGACCTAGAAATCCCTCTAGGGACCTAGAAATCCCTCTAGGGACATAGAAATCTCTCTCTCTAGGGACCTAGAAATCCCTCTAGGGACATAGAAATCTCTCTCTCTAGGGACCTAGAAATCCCTCTAGGGACCTAGAAATCCCTCTAGCGACATAGAAATCCCTCTAGCGACATACAAATCCCTCTAGGGACATAGAAATCCCTCTAGGGACATAGAAATCCCTATAGGGACATAGAAATCCCTCTAGGGACATAGAAATCTATCCCTCTAGGGACATAGAAATCCCTCTAGGGACATAGAAATCCCTCTAGGGACATTGAAATCCCTCTAGGGACATAGAAATCCCTCTAGGGACCTAGAAATCTATCCCTCTAGGGACCTAGAAATCCCTCTAGGGACATTGAAATCCCTCTAGGGACCTAGAAATCTCTCTAGTGACATAGAAATCCCTCTAGGGACATAGAAATCTATCCCTCTAGGGACCTAGAAATCCCTCTAGGGACCTAGAAATCCCTCTAGGGACATAGAAATCCCTCTAGCGACATAGAAATCCCTCTAGGGACATAGAAATCTATCCCTCTAGGGACATTGAAATCCCTCTAGGGACCTAGAAATCTCTCTAGGGACATAGAAATCTCTCTAGGGACATAGAAATCCCTCTAGGGACATAGAAATCTATCCCTCTAGGGACCTAGAAATCCCTCTAGGGACCTAGAAATCCCTCTAGGGACCTAGAAATCCCTCTAGGGACCTAGAAATCCCTCTAGGGACCTAGAAATCCCTCTAGGAACCTAGAAATCCCTCTAGGGACATAGAAATCCTTCTAGGGACATAGAAATCTCTCTCTCTAGGGACCTAGAAATCAATCTAGGGACCTAGAAATCCCTCTAGGGACCTAGAAATCTCTCTAGGGACATAGAAATCCCTCTAGGGACATAGAAATCTATCCCTCTAGGGACCTAGAAATCCCTCTAGGGACCTAGAAATCCCTCTAGGGACCTAGAAATCCCTCTAGGGACATAGAAATCTCTCTCTCTAGGGACCTAGAAATCCCTCTAGGGACATAGAAATCCCTCTAGGGACCTAGAAATCTATCCCTCTAGGGACATAGAAATCCCTCTAGGGACCTAGAAATCTATCCCTCTAGGGACCTAGAAATCCCTCTAGGGACATTGAAATCCCTCTAGGGACCTAGAAATCTCTCTAGTGACATAGAAATCCCTCTAGGGACATAGAATTCTATCCCTCTAGGGACCTAGAAATCCCTCTAGGGACCTAGAAATCCCTCTAGGGACATAGAAATCCCTCTAGCGACATAGAAATCCCTCTAGGGACATAGAAATCTATCCCTCTAGGGACATAGAAATCCCTCTAGGGACCTAGAAATCCCTCTAGGGACATTGAAATCTATCCCTCTAGGGACCTAGAAATCCCTCTAGGGACATTGAAGTCCCTCTAGGGACCTAGAAATCTCTCTAGGGACATAGAAATCTCTCTAGGGACATAGAAATCCCTCTAGGGACCTAGAAATCCCTCTAGGGACATTGAAATCCCTCTAGGGACCTAGAAATCCCTCTAGGGACATAGAAATCCCTCTAGGGACCTAGAAATCTCTCTAGGGACATAGAAATCCCTCTAGGGACATAGAAATCTATCCCTCTAGGGACCTAGAAATCCCTCTAGGGACCTAGAAATCCCTCTAGGGACCTAGAAATCCCTCTAGGGACATAGAAATCTCTCTCTCTAGGGACCTAGAAATCCCTCTAGGGACATAGAAATCTCTCTCTCTAGGGACCTAGAAATCCCTCTAGGGACCTAGAAATCCCTCTAGCGACATAGAAATCCCTCTAGCGACATACAAATCCCTCTAGGGACATAGAAATCCCTCTAGGGACATAGAAATCCCTATAGGGACATAGAAATCCCTCTAGGGACATAGAAATCTATCCCTCTAGGGACATAGAAATCCCTCTAGGGACATAGAAATCCCTCTAGGGACATTGAAATCCCTCTAGGGACATAGAAATCCCTCTAGGGACCTAGAAATCTATCCCTCTAGGGACCTAGAAATCCCTCTAGGGACATTGAAATCCCTCTAGGGACCTAGAAATCTCTCTAGTGACATAGAAATCCCTCTAGGGACATAGAAATCTATCCCTCTAGGGACCTAGAAATCCCTCTAGGGACCTAGAAATCCCTCTAGGGACATAGAAATCCCTCTAGCGACATAGAAATCCCTCTAGGGACATAGAAATCTATCCCTCTAGGGACATAGAAATCCCTCTAGGGACCTAGAAATCCCTCTAGGGACATTGAAATCTATCCCTCTAGGGACCTAGAAATCTATCTAGGGACATTGAAATCCCTCTAGGGACCTAGAAATCTCTCTAGGGACATAGAAATCTCTCTAGGGACATAGAAATCCCTCTAGGGACATAGAAATCTATCCCTCTAGGGACCTAGAAATCCCTCTAGGGACCTAGAAATCCCTCTAGGGACCTAGAAATCCCTCTAGGGACCTAGAAATCCCTCTAGGGACATAGAAATCTCTCTCTCTAGGGACCTAGAAATCCCTCTAGGGACATAGAAATCCCTCTAGGGACATAGAAATCTATCCCTCTAGGGACATAGAAATCCCTCTAGGGACATAGAAATCCCTCTAGGGACATAGAAATCCCTCTAGGGACATAGAAATCCCTCTAGGGACCTAGAAATCTATCCCTCTAGGGACCTAGAAATCCCTCTAGGGACATAGAAATCCCTCTAGGGACCTAGAAATCTATCCCTCTAGGGACCTAGAAATCCCTCTAGGGACATTGAAATCCCTCTAGGGACCTAGAAATCCCTCTAGGGACATTGAAATCCCTCTAGGGACCTAGAAATCTATCCCTCTAGGGACCTAGAAATCCCTCTAGGGACATTGAAATCCCTCTAGGGACCTAGAAATCTATCCCTCTAGGGACATAGAAATCCCTCTAGGGACATAGAAATCCCTCTAGGGACATTGAAATCCCTTTAGGGACATAGAAATCCCTCTAGGGACCTAGAAATCTATCCCTCTAGGGACCTAGAAATCCCTCTAGGGACATTGAAATCCCTCTAGGGACCTAGAAATCTCTCTAGTGACATAGAAATCCCTCTAGGGACATAGAAATCTATCCCTCTAGGGACCTACAAATCCCTCTAGGGACCTAGAAATCCCTCTAGGGACATAGAAATCCCTCTAGCGACATAGAAATCCCTCTAGGGACATAGAAATCTATCCCTCTAGGGACATAGAAATCCCTCTAGGGACATAGAAATCCCTCTAGGGACATAGAAATATATCCCTCTAGGGACATAGAAATCCCTCTAGGGACCTAGAAATCCCTCTAGGGACCTAGAAATCCCTCTAGGGACATAGAAATCTATCCCTCTAGGGACATAGAAATCCCTCTAGGGACATAGAAATCCCTCTAGGGACATAGAAATCCCTCTAGGGACATTGAAATCCCTCTAGGGACCTAGAAATCCCTCTAGGGACCTAGAAATCCCTCTAGGGACATAGAAATCCCTCTAGGGACCTAGAAATCTCTCTAGGGACATAGAAATCCCTCTAGGGACATAGAAATCTATCCCTCTAGGGACCTAGAAATCCCTCTAGGGACCTAGAAATCCCTCTAGGGACCTAGAAATCCCTCTAGGGACATAGAAATCTCTCTCTCTAGGGACCTAGAAATCCCTCTAGGGACATAGAAATCTCTCTCTCTAGGGACCTAGAAATCCCTCTAGGGACCTAGAAATCCCTCTAGCGACATAGAAATCCCTCTAGCGACATAGAAATCCCTCTAGGGACATAGAAATCCCTCTAGGGACATAGAAATCCCTATAGGGACATAGAAATCCCTCTAGGGACATAGAAATCTATCCCTCTAGGGACATAGAAATCCCTCTAGGGACCTAGAAATCCCTCTAGGGACATTGAAATCTATCCCTCTAGGGACCTAGAAATCCCTCTAGGGACATTGAAATCCCTCTAGGGACCTAGAAATCTCTCAAGGGACATAGAAATCTCTCTAGGGACATAGAAATCCCTCTAGGGACATAGAAATCTATCCCTCTAGGGACCTAGAAATCCCTCTAGGGACCTAGAAATCCCTCTAGGGACCTAGAAATCCCTCTAGGAACCTAGAAATCCCTCTAGGGACCTAGAAATCCCTCTAGGGACATAGAAATCTCTCTCTCTAGGGACCTAGAAATCAATCTAGGGACCTAGAAATCCCTCTAGGGACCTAGAAATCTCTCTAGGGACATAGAAATCCCTCTAGGGACATAGAAATCTATCCCTCTAGGGACCTAGAAATCCCTCTAGGGACCTAGAAATCCCTCTAGGGACCTAGAAATCTATCCCTCTAGGGACCTAGAAATCCCTCTAGGGACATTGAAATCCCTCTAGGGACCTAGAAATCTATCCCTCTAGGGACCTAGAAATCCCTCTAGGGACATAGAAATCTCTCTCTCTAGGGACCTAGAAATCCCTCTAGGGACATAGAAATCTCTCTCTCTAGGGACCTAGAAATCCCTCTAGGGACCTAGAAATCCCTCTAGCGACATAGAAATCCCTCTAGCGACATAGAAATCCCTCTAGGGACATAGAAATCTATCGCTCTAGGGACCTAGAAATCCCTCTAGGGACCTAGAAATCCCTCTAGGGACATTGAAATCCCTCTAGGGACCTAGAAATCCCTCTAGGGACCTACAAATCCCTCTAGGGACATAGAAATCCCTCTAGGGACCTAGAAATCTCTCTAGGGACATAGAAATCCCTCTAGGGACCTAGAAATCCCTCTAGGGACATAGAAATCTCTCTCTCTAGGGACCTAGAAATCCCTCTAGGGACATAGAAATCCCTCTAGGGACCTAGAAATCTATCCCTCTAGGGACATAGAAATCCCTCTAGGGACCTAGAAATCTATCCCTCTAGGGACCTAGAAATCCCTCTAGGGACATTGAAATCCCTCTAGGGACCTAGAAATCTCTCTAGTGACATAGAAATCCCTCTAGGGACATAGAAATCTATCCCTCTAGGGACCTAGAAATCCCTCTAGGGACCTAGAAATCCCTCTAGGGACATTGAAATCCCTCTAGGGACCTAGAAATCCCTCTAGGGACCTAGAAATCCCTCTAGGGACATAGAAATCCCTCTAGGGACCTAGAAATCTCTCTAGGGACATAGAAATCCCTCTAGGGACCTAGAAATCCCTCTAGGGACATAGAAATCTCTCTCTCTAGGGACCTAGAAATCCCTCTAGGGACATAGAAATCCCTCTAGGGACCTAGAAATCTATCCCTCTAGGGACATAGAAATCCCTCTAGGGACCTAGAAATCTATCCCTCTAGGGACCTAGAAATCCCTCTAGGGACATTGAAATCCCTCTAGGGACCTAGAAATCTCTCTAGTGACATAGAAATCCCTCTAGGGACATAGAAATCTATCCCTCTAGGGACCTAGAAATCCCTCTAGGGACCTAGAAATCCCTCTAGGGACATAGAAATCTCTCTCTCTAGGGACCTAGAAATCAATCTAGGGACCTAGAAATCCCTCTAGGGACCTAGAAATCTCTCTAGGGACATAGAAATCCCTCTAGGGACATAGAAATCTATCCCTCTAGGGACCTAGAAATCCCTCTAGGGACCTAGAAATCCCTCTAGGGACATAGAAATCTCTCTCTCTAGGGACCTAGAAATCCCTCTAGGGACATAGAAATCCCTCTAGGGACCTAGAAATCTATCCCTCTAGGGACATAGAAATCCCTCTAGGGACCTAGAAATCTATCCCTCTAGGGACCTAGAAATCCCTCTAGGGACATTGAAATCCCTCTAGGGACCTAGAAATCTCTCTAGTGACATAGAAATCCCTCTAGGGACATAGAAATCTATCCCTCTAGGGACCTAGAAATCCCTCTAGGGACATTGAAATCCCTCTAGGGACCTAGAAATCTATCCCTCTAGGGACCTAGAAATCCCTCTAGGGACATTGAAATCCCTCTAGGGACCTAGAAATCCCTCTAGGGACATAGAAATCTCTCTCTCTAGGGACCTAGAAATCCCTCTAGGGACATAGAAATCTCTCTCTCTAGGGACCTAGAAATCCCTCTAGGGACCTAGAAATCCCTCTAGCGACATAGAAATCCCTCTAGCGACATAGAAATCCCTCTAGGGACATAGAAATCTATCGCTCTAGGGACCTAGAAATCCCTCTAGGGACCTAGAAATCCCTCTAGGGACATTGAAATCCCTCTAGGGACCTAGAAATCCCTCTAGGGACCTAGAAATCCCTCTAGGGACATAGAAATCCCTCTAGGGACCTAGAAATCTCTCTAGGGACATAGAAATCCCTCTAGGGACCTAGAAATCCCTCTAGGGACATAGAAATCTCTCTCTCTAGGGACCTAGAAATCCCTCTAGGGACATAGAAATCCCTCTAGGGACCTAGAAATCTATCCCTCTAGGGACATAGAAATCCCTCTAGGGACCTAGAAATCTATCCCTCTAGGGACCTAGAAATCCCTCTAGGGACATTGAAATCCCTCTAGGGACCTAGAAATCTCTCTAGTGACATAGAAATCCCTCTAGGGACATAGAAATCTATCCCTCTAGGGACCTAGAAATCCCTCTAGGGACCTAGAAATCCCTCTAGGGACATAGAAATCCCTCTAGCGACATAGAAATCCCTCTAGGGACATAGAAATCTATCCCTCTAGGGACATAGAAATCCCTCTAGGGACCTAGAAATCCCTCTAGGGACATTGAAATCTATCCCTCTAGGGACCTAGAAATCCCTCTAGGGACATTGAAATCCCTCTAGGGACCTAGAAATCTCTCTAGGGACATAGAAATCTCTCTAGGGACATAGAAATCCCTCTAGGGACCTAGAAATCCCTCTAGGGACATTGAAATCCCTCTAGGGACCTAGAAATCCCTCTAGGGACCTAGAAATCCCTCTAGGGACATAGAAATCCCTCTAGGGACCTAGAAATCTCTCTAGGGACATAGAAATCCCTCTAGGGACATAGAAATCTTTCCCTCTAGGGACCTAGAAATCCCTCTAGGGACATAGAAATCTCTCTCTCTAGGGACCTAGAAATCCCTCTAGGGACATAGAAATCTCTCTCTCTAGGGACCTAGAAATCCCTCTAGGGACCTAGAAATCCCTCTAGCGACATAGAAATCCCTCTAGCGACATAGAAATCCCTCTAGGGACATAGAAATCCCTCTAGGGACATAGAAATCCCTATAGGGACATAGAAATCCCTCTAGGGACATAGAAATCTATCCCTCTAGGGACATAGAAATCCCTCTAGGGACATAGAAATCCCTCTAGGGACATTGAAATCCCTTTAGGGACATAGAAATCCCTCTAGGGACCTAGAAATCTATCCCTCTAGGGACCTAGAAATCCCTCTAGGGACATTGAAATCCCTCTAGGGACCTAGAAATCTCTCTAGTGACATAGAAATCCCTCTAGGGACATAGAAATCTATCCCTCTAGGGACCTAGAAATCCCTCTAGGGACCTAGAAATCCCTCTAGGGACATAGAAATCCCTCTAGCGACATAGAAATCCCTCTAGGGACATAGAAATCTATCCCTCTAGGGACATAGAAATCCCTCTAGGGACATAGAAATCCCTCTAGGGACATAGAAATATATCCCTCTAGGGACATAGAAATCCCTCTAGGGACCTAGAAATCCCTCTAGGGACCTAGAAATCCCTCTAGGGACATAGAAATCTATCCCTCTAGGGACATAGAAATCCCTCTAGGGACATAGAAATCCCTCTAGGGACATAGAAATCCCTCTAGGGACATAGAAATCCCTCTAGGGACCTAGAAATCTATCCCTCTAGGGACCTAGAAATCCCTCTAGGGACATTGAAATCCCTCTAGGGACCTAGAAATCCCTCTAGGGACATTGAAATCCCTCTAGGGACCTAGAAATCTATCCCTCTAGGGACCTAGAAATCCCTCTAGGGACATTGAAATCCCTCTAGGGACCTAGAAATCTATCCCTCTAGGGACCTAGAAATCCCTCTAGGGACCTAGAAATCCCTCTAGGGACATAGAAATCTCTCTCTCTAGGGACCTAGAAATCCCTCTAGGGACCTAGAAATCCCTCTAGCGACATAGAAATCCCTCTAGCGACATAGAAATCCCTCTAGGGACATAGAAATCTATCGCTCTAGGGACATAGAAATCCCTCTAGGGACCTAGAAATCCCTCTAGGGACATAGAAATCCCTCTAGGGACATAGAAATCTATCCCTCTAGGGACCTAGAAATCCCTCTAGGGACCATAAATCCCTCTAGGGACCTAGAAATCCCTCTAGGGACCTAGAAATCCCTCTAGGGACCTAGAAATCCCTCTAGGGACATAGAAATCTCTCTCTCTAGGGACCTAGAAATCCCTCTAGGGACATAGAAATCCCTCTAGGGACATAGAAATCTATCCCTCTAGGGACATAGAAATCCCTCTAGGGACATAGAAATCCCTCTAGGGACATAGAAATCCCTCTAGGGACCTAGAAATCTATCCCTCTAGGGACCTAGAAATCCCTCTAGGGACATTGAAATCCCTCTAGGGACCTAGAAATCCCTCTAGGGACATTGAAATCCCTCTAGGGACCTAGAAATCTATCCCTCTAGGGACCTAGAAATCCCTCTGGGGACATTGAAATCCCTCTAGGGACCTAGAAATCTATCCCTCTAGGGACCTAGAAATCCCTCTAGGGACCTAGAAATCCCTCTAGGGACATAGAAATCTCTCTCTCTAGGGACCTAGAAATCCCTCTAGGGACATAGAAATCTCTCTCTCTAGGGACCTAGAAATCCCTCTAGGGACCTAGAAATCCCTCTAGCGACATAGAAATCCCTCTAGCGACATAGAAATCCCTCTAGGGACATAGAAATCTATCGCTCTAGGGACATAGAAATCCCTCTAGGGACCTAGAAATCCCTCTAGGGACATAGAAATCTATCCCTCTAGAGACCTAGAAATCCCTCTAGGGACATAGAAATCCCTCTATGGACATAGAAATCCCTCTAGGGACATATAAATCTATCCCTCTAGGGACATAGAAATCCCTCTAGGGACCTAGAAATCCCTCTAGGGACATAGAAATCCCTCTAGGGACATAGAAATCCCTCTAGGGACATAGAAATCTATCCCTCTAGGGACATAGAAATCCCTCTAGGGACCTAGAAATCCCTCTAGGGACCTAGAAATCCCTCTAGGGACATTGAAATCCCTCTAGGGACCTAGAAATCCCTCTAGGGACCTAGAAATCCCTCTAGGGACATAGAAATCCCTCTAGGGACCTAGAAATCTCTCTAGGGACATAGAAATCCCTCTAGGGACATAGAAATCTATCCCTCTAGGGACCTAGAAATCCCTCTAGGGACCTAGAAATCCCTCTAGGGACCTAGAAATCCCTCTAGAGACCTAGAAATCCCTCTAGGGACATAGAAATCTCTCTCTCTAGGGACCTAGAAATCCCTCTAGGGACATAGAAATCTCTCTCTCTAGGGACCTAGAAATCCCTCTAGGGACCTAGAAATCCCTCTAGCGACATAGAAATCCCTCTAGCGACATAGAAATCCCTCTAGGGACATAGAAATCCCTCTAGGGACATAGAAATCCCTATAGGGACATAGAAATCCCTCTAGGGACATAGAAATCTATCCCTCTAGGGACATAGAAATCCCTCTAGGGACATAGAAATCCCTCTAGGGACATTGAAATCCCTCTAGGGACATAGAAATCCCTCTAGGGACCTAGAAATCTATCCCTCTAGGGACCTAGAAATCCCTCTAGGGACATTGAAATCCCTCTAGGGACCTAGAAATCTCTCTAGGGACATAGAAATCTCTCTAGGGACATAGAAATCCCTCTAGGGACATAGAAATCTATCCCTCTAGGGACCTAGAAATCCCTCTAGGGACCTAGAAATCCCTCTAGGGACCTAGAAATCCCTCTAGGGACCTAGAAATCCCTCTAGGGACCTAGAAATCCCTCTAGGAACCTAGAAATCCCTCTAGGGACATAGAAATCCCTCTAGGGACATAGAAATCTCTCTCTCTAGGGACCTAGAAATCAATCTAGGGACCTAGAAATCCCTCTAGGGACCTAGAAATCTCTCTAGGGACATAGAAATCCCTCTAGGGACATAGAAATCTATCCCTCTAGGGACCTAGAAATCCCTCTAGGGACCTAGAAATCCCTCTAGGGACCTAGAAATCCCTCTAGGGACATAGAAATCTCTCTCTCTAGGGACCTAGAAATCCCTCTAGGGACATAGAAATCCCTCTAGGGACCTAGAAATCTATCCCTCTAGGGACATAGAAATCCCTCTAGGGACCTAGAAATCTATCCCTCTAGGGACCTAGAAATCCCTCTAGGGACATTGAAATCCCTCTAGGGACCTAGAAATCTCTCTAGTGACATAGAAATCCCTCTAGGGACATAGAATTCTATCCCTCTAGGGACCTAGAAATCCCTCTAGGGACCTAGAAATCCCTCTAGGGACATAGAAATCCCTCTAGGGACCTAGAAATCTATCCCTCTAGGGACCTAGAAATCCCTCTAGGGACCTAGAAATCCCTCTAGGGACATAGAAATCTCTCTCTCTAGGGACCTAGAAATCCCTCTAGGGACATAGAAATCTCTCTCTCTAGGGACCTAGAAATCCCTCTAGGGACCTAGAAATCCCTCTAGCGACATAGAAATCCCTCTATGGACATAGAAATCCCTCTAGGGACATATAAATCTATCCCTCTAGGGACATAGAAATCCCTCTAGGGACCTAGAAATCCCTCTAGGGACATAGAAATCCCTCTAGGGACATAGAAATCCCTCTAGGGACATAGAAATATATCCCTCTAGGGACATAGAAATCCCTCTAGGGACCTAGAAATCCCTCTAGGGACATTGAAATCCCTCTAGGGACCTAGAAATCCCTCTAGGGACCTAGAAATCCCTCTAGGGACATAGAAATCCCTCTAGGGACCTAGAAATCTCTCTAGGGACATAGAAATCCCTCTAGGGACATAGAAATCTATCCCTCTAGGGACCTAGAAATCCCTCTAGGGACCTAGAAATCCCTCTAGGGACCTAGAAATCCCTCTAGGGACCTAGAAATCCCTCTAGGGACATAGAAATCTCTCTCTCTAGGGACCTAGAAATCCCTCTAGGGACATAGAAATCTCTCTCTCTAGGGACCTAGAAATCCCTCTAGGGACCTAGAAATCCCTCTAGCGACATAGAAATCCCTCTAGCGACATAGAAATCCCTCTAGGGACATAGAAATCCCTCTAGGGACATAGAAATCCCTATAGGGACATAGAAATCCCTCTAGGGACATAGAAATCTATCCCTCTAGGGACATAGAAATCCCTCTAGGGACATAGAAATCCCTCTAGGGACATAGAAATCCCTCTAGGGACATTGAAATCCCTCTAGGGACATAGAAATCCCTCTAGGGACCTAGAAATCTATCCCTCTAGGGACCTAGAAATCCCTCTAGGGACATTGAAATCCCTCTAGGGACCTAGAAATCTCTCTAGGGACATAGAAATCTCTCTAGGGACATAGAAATCCCTCTAGGGACATAGAAATCTATCCCTCTAGGGACCTAGAAATCCCTCTAGGGACCTAGAAATCCCTCTAGGGACCTAGAAATCCCTCTAGGGACCTAGAAATCCCTCTAGGGACCTAGAAATCCCTCTAGGAACCTAGAAATCCCTCTAGGGACATAGAAATCCTTCTAGGGACATAGAAATCTCTCTCTCTAGGGACCTAGAAATCAATCTAGGGACCTAGAAATCCCTCTAGGGACCTAGAAATCTCTCTAGGGACATAGAAATCCCTCTAGGGACATAGAAATCTATCCCTCTAGGGACCTAGAAATCCCTCTAGGGACCTAGAAATCCCTCTAGGGACCTAGAAATCCCTCTAGGGACATAGAAATCTCTCTCTCTAGGGACCTAGAAATCCCTCTAGGGACATAGAAATCCCTCTAGGGACCTAGAAATCTATCCCTCTAGGGACATAGAAATCCCTCTAGGGACCTAGAAATCTATCCCTCTAGGGACCTAGAAATCCCTCTAGGGACATTGAAATCCCTCTAGGGACCTAGAAATCTCTCTAGTGACATAGAAATCCCTCTAGGGACATAGAATTCTATCCCTCTAGGGACCTAGAAATCCCTCTAGGGACCTAGAAATCCCTCTAGGGACATAGAAATCCCTCTAGCGACATAGAAATCCCTCTAGGGACATAGAAATCTATCCCTCTAGGGACATAGAAATCCCTCTAGGGACCTAGAAATCCCTCTAGGGACATTGAAATCTATCCCTCTAGGGACCTAGAAATCCCTCTAGGGACATTGAAGTCCCTCTAGGGACCTAGAAATCTCTCTAGGGACATAGAAATCTCTCTAGGGACATAGAAATCCCTCTAGGGACCTAGAAATCCCTCTAGGGACATTGAAATCCCTCTAGGGACCTAGAAATCCCTCTAGGGACATAGAAATCCCTCTAGGGACCTAGAAATCTCTCTAGGGACATAGAAATCCCTCTAGGGACATAGAAATCTCTCTCTCTAGGGACCTAGAAATCCCTCTAGGGACATAGAAATCTCTCTCTCTAGGGACCTAGAAATCCCTCTAGGGACCTAGAAATCCCTCTAGCGACATAGAAATCCCTCTAGCGACATACAAATCCCTCTAGGGACATAGAAATCTCTCTCTCTAGGGACCTAGAAATCCCTCTAGGGACCTAGAAATCCCTCTAGCGACATAGAAATCCCTCTAGCGACATACAAATCCCTCTAGGGACATAGAAATCCCTCTAGGGACATAGAAATCCCTATAGGGACATAGAAATCCCTCTAGGGACATAGAAATCTATCCCTCTAGGGACATAGAAATCCCTCTAGGGACATAGAAATCCCTCTAGGGACATTGAAATCCCTCTAGGGACATAGAAATCCCTCTAGGGACCTAGAAATCTATCCCTCTAGGGACCTAGAAATCCCTCTAGGGACATTGAAATCCCTCTAGGGACCTAGAAATCTCTCTAGTGACATAGAAATCCCTCTAGGGACATAGAAATCTATCCCTCTAGGGACCTAGAAATCCCTCTAGGGACCTAGAAATCCCTCTAGGGACATAGAAATCCCTCTAGCGACATAGAAATCCCTCTAGGGACATAGAAATCTATCCCTCTAGGGACATAGAAATCCCTCTAGGGACCTAGAAATCCCTCTAGGGACATTGAAATCTATCCCTCTAGGGACATTGAAATCCCTCTAGGGACCTAGAAATCTCTCTAGGGACATAGAAATCTCTCTAGGGACATAGAAATCCCTCTAGGGACATAGAAATCTATCCCTCTAGGGACCTAGAAATCCCTCTAGGGACCTAGAAATCCCTCTAGGGACCTAGAAATCCCTCTAGGGACCTAGAAATCCCTCTAGGGACCTAGAAATCCCTCTAGGGACATAGAAATCTCTCTCTCTAGGGACCTAGAAATCCCTCTAGGGACATAGAAATCCCTCTAGGGACATAGAAATCTATCCCTCTAGGGACATAGAAATCCCTCTAGGGACATAGAAATCCCTCTAGGGACATAGAAATCCCTCTAGGGACATAGAAATCTATCCCTCTAGGGACCTAGAAATCCCTCTAGGGACATAGAAATCCCTCTAGGGACCTAGAAATCTATCCCTCTAGGGACCTAGAAATCCCTCTAGGGACATTGAAATCCCTCTAGGGACCTAGAAATCCCTCTAGGGACATTGAAATCCCTCTAGGGACCTAGAAATCTATCCCTCTAGGGACCTAGAAATCCCTCTAGGGACATTGAAATCCCTCTAGGGACCTAGAAATCTATCCCTCTAGGGACATAGAAATCCCTCTAGGGACATAGAAATCCCTCTAGGGACATTGAAATCCCTTTAGGGACATAGAAATCCCTCTAGGGACCTAGAAATCTATCCCTCTAGGGACCTAGAAATCCCTCTAGGGACATTGAAATCCCTCTAGGGACCTAGAAATCTCTCTAGTGACATAGAAATCCCTCTAGGGACATAGAAATCTATCCCTCTAGGGACCTACAAATCCCTCTAGGGACCTAGAAATCCCTCTAGGGACATAGAAATCCCTCTAGCGACATAGAAATCCCTCTAGGGACATAGAAATCTATCCCTCTAGGGACATAGAAATCCCTCTAGGGACATAGAAATCCCTCTAGGGACATAGAAATATATCCCTCTAGGGACATAGAAATCCCTCTAGGGACCTAGAAATCCCTCTAGGGACCTAGAAATCCCTCTAGGGACCTAGAAATCCCTCTAGGGACATAGAAATCTATCCCTCTAGGGACATAGAAATCCCTCTAGGGACATAGAAATCCCTCTAGGGACATAGAAATCCCTCTAGGGACATTGAAATCCCTCTAGGGACCTAGAAATCCCTCTAGGGACCTAGAAATCCCTCTAGGGACATAGAAATCCCTCTAGGGACCTAGAAATCTCTCTAGGGACATAGAAATCCCTCTAGGGACATAGAAATCTATCCCTCTAGGGACCTAGAAATCCCTCTAGGGACCTAGAAATCCCTCTAGGGACCTAGAAATCCCTCTAGGGACCTAGAAATCCCTCTAGGGACATAGAAATCTCTCTCTCTAGGGACCTAGAAATCCCTCTAGGGACATAGAAATCTCTCTCTCTAGGGACCTAGAAATCCCTCTAGGGACCTAGAAATCCCTCTAGCGACATAGAAATCCCTCTAGCGACATAGAAATCCCTCTAGGGACATAGAAATCCCTCTAGGGACATAGAAATCCCTATAGGGACATAGAAATCCCTCTAGGGACATAGAAATCTATCCCTCTAGGGACATAGAAATCCCTCTAGGGACATAGAAATCCCTCTAGGGACATTGAAATCCCTCTAGGGACATAGAAATCCCTCTAGGGACCTAGAAATCTATCCCTCTAGGGACCTAGAAATCCCTCTAGGGACATTGAAATCCCTCTAGGGACCTAGAAATCTCTCTAGGGACATAGAAATCTCTCTAGGGACATAGAAATCCCTCTAGGGACATAGAAATCTATCCCTCTAGGGACCTAGAAATCCTTCTAGGGACCTAGAAATCCCTCTAGGGACCTAGAAATCCCTCTAGGGACCTAGAAATCCCTCTAGGGACCTAGAAATCCCTCTAGGAACCTAGAAATCCCTCTAGGGACATAGAAATCCCTCTAGGGACATAGAAATCTCTCTCTCTAGGGACCTAGAAATCAATCTAGGGACCTAGAAATCCCTCTAGGGACCTAGAAATCTCTCTAGGGACATAGAAATCCCTCTAGGGACATAGAAATCTATCCCTCTAGGGACCTAGAAATCCCTCTAGGGACCTAGAAATCCCTCTAGGGACCTAGAAATCCCTCTAGGGACATAGAAATCTCTCTCTCTAGGGACCTAGAAATCCCTCTAGGGACATAGAAATCCCTCTAGGGACCTAGAAATCTATCCCTCTAGGGACATAGAAATCCCTCTAGGGACCTAGAAATCTATCCCTCTAGGGACCTAGAAATCCCTCTAGGGACATTGAAATCCCTCTAGGGACCTAGAAATCTCTCTAGTGACATAGAAATCCCTCTAGGGACATAGAAATCTATCCCTCTAGGGACCTAGAAATCCCTCTAGGGACCTAGAAATCCCTCTAGGGACATAGAAATCCCTCTAGCGACATAGAAATCCCTCTAGGGACATAGAAATCTATCCCTCTAGGGACATAGAAATCCCTCTAGGGACCTAGAAATCCCTCTAGGGACATTGAAATCTATCCCTCTAGGGACCTAGAAATCCCTCTAGGGACATTGAAGTCCCTCTAGGGACCTAGAAATCTCTCTAGGGACATAGAAATCTCTCTAGGGACATAGAAATCCCTCTAGGGACCTAGAAATCCCTCTAGGGACATTGAAATCCCTCTAGGGACCTAGAAATCCCTCTGGGGACATAGAAATCCCTCTAGGGACCTAGAAATCTCTCTAGGGACATAGAAATCCCTCTAGGGACATAGAAATCTATCCCTCTAGGGACCTAGAAATCCCTCTAGGGACCTAGAAATCCCTCTAGGGACCTAGAAATCCCTCTAGCGACATAGAAATCCCTCTATGGACATAGAAATCCCTCTAGGGACATATAAATCTATCCCTCTAGGGACATAGAAATCCCTCTAGGGACCTAGAAATCCCTCTAGGGACATAGAAATCCCTCTAGGGACATAGAAATCCCTCTAGGGACATAGAAATCTATCCCTCTAGGGACATAGAAATCCCTCTAGGGACCTAGAAATCCCTCTAGGGACATTGAAATCCCTCTAGGGACCTAGAAATCCCTCTAGGGACCTAGAAATCCCTCTAGGGACATAGAAATCCCTCTAGGGACCTAGAAATCTCTCTAGGGACATAGAAATCCCTCTAGGGACATAGAAATCTATCCCTCTAGGGACCTAGAAATCCCTCTAGGGACCTAGAAATCCCTCTAGGGACCTAGAAATCCCTATAGGGACCTAGAAATCCCTCTAGGGACATAGAAATCTCTCTCTCTAGGGACCTAGAAATCCCTCTAGGGACATAGAAATCTCTCTCTCTAGGGACCTAGAAATCCCTCTAGGGACCTAGAAATCCCTCTAGCGACATAGAAATCCCTCTAGCGACATAGAAATCCCTCTAGGGACATAGAAATCCCTCTAGGGACATAGAAATCCCTATAGGGACATAGAAATCCCTCTAGGGACATAGAAATCTATCCCTCTAGGGACATAGAAATCCCTCTAGGGACATAGAAATCCCTCTAGGGACATAGAAATCCCTCTAGGGACATTGAAATCCCTCTAGGGACATAGAAATCCCTCTAGGGACCTAGAAATCTATCCCTCTAGGGACCTAGAAATCCCTCTAGGGACATTGAAATCCCTCTAGGGACCTAGAAATCTCTCTAGGGACATAGAAATCTCTCTAGGGACATAGAAATCCCTCTAGGGACATAGAAATCTATCCCTCTAGGGACCTAGAAATCCCTCTAGGGACCTAGAAATCCCTCTAGGGACCTAGAAATCCCTCTAGGGACCTAGAAATCCCTCTAGGGACCTAGAAATCCCTCTAGGAACCTAGAAATCCCTCTAGGGACATAGAAATCCTTCTAGGGACATAGAAATCTCTCTCTCTAGGGACCTAGAAATCAATCTAGGGACCTAGAAATCCCTCTAGGGACCTAGAAATCTCTCTAGGGACATAGAAATCCCTCTAGGGACATAGAAATCTATCCCTCTAGGGACCTAGAAATCCCTCTAGGGACCTAGAAATCCCTCTAGGGACCTAGAAATCCCTCTAGGGACATAGAAATCTCTCTCTCTAGGGACCTAGAAATCCCTCTAGGGACATAGAAATCCCTCTAGGGACCTAGAAATCTATCCCTCTAGGGACATAGAAATCCCTCTAGGGACCTAGAAATCTATCCCTCTAGGGACCTAGAAATCCCTCTAGGGACATTGAAATCCCTCTAGGGACCTAGAAATCTCTCTAGTGACATAGAAATCCCTCTAGGGACATAGAATTCTATCCCTCTAGGGACCTAGAAATCCCTCTAGGGACCTAGAAATCCCTCTAGGGACATAGAAATCCCTCTAGCGACATAGAAATCCCTCTAGGGACATAGAAATCTATCCCTCTAGGGACATAGAAATCCCTCTAGGGACCTAGAAATCCCTCTAGGGACATTGAAATCTATCCCTCTAGGGACCTAGAAATCCCTCTAGGGACATTGAAGTCCCTCTAGGGACCTAGAAATCTCTCTAGGGACATAGAAATCTCTCTAGGGACATAGAAATCCCTCTAGGGACCTAGAAATCCCTCTAGGGACATTGAAATCCCTCTAGGGACCTAGAAATCCCTCTAGGGACATAGAAATCCCTCTAGGGACCTAGAAATCTCTCTAGGGACATAGAAATCCCTCTAGGGACATAGAAATCTCTCTCTCTAGGGACCTAGAAATCCCTCTAGGGACATAGAAATCTCTCTCTCTAGGGACCTAGAAATCCCTCTAGGGACCTAGAAATCCCTCTAGCGACATAGAAATCCCTCTAGCGACATACAAATCCCTCTAGGGACATAGAAATCTCTCTCTCTAGGGACCTAGAAATCCCTCTAGGGACCTAGAAATCCCTCTAGCGACATAGAAATCCCTCTAGCGACATACAAATCCCTCTAGGGACATAGAAATCCCTCTAGGGACATAGAAATCCCTATAGGGACATAGAAATCCCTCTAGGGACATAGAAATCTATCCCTCTAGGGACATAGAAATCCCTCTAGGGACATAGAAATCCCTCTAGGGACATTGAAATTCCTCTAGGGACATAGAAATCCCTCTAGGGACCTAGAAATCTATCCCTCTAGGGACCTAGAAATCCCTCTAGGGACATTGAAATCCCTCTAGGGACCTAGAAATCTCTCTAGTGACATAGAAATCCCTCTAGGGACATAGAAATCTATCCCTCTAGGGACCTAGAAATCCCTCTAGGGACCTAGAAATCCCTCTAGGGACATAGAAATCCCTCTAGCGACATAGAAATCCCTCTAGGGACATAGAAATCTATCCCTCTAGGGACATAGAAATCCCTCTAGGGACCTAGAAATCCCTCTAGGGACATTGAAATCTATCCCTCTAGGGACATTGAAATCCCTCTAGGGACCTAGAAATCCCTCTAGGGACATTGAAATCTATCCCTCTAGGGACATTGAAATCCCTCTAGGGACCTAGAAATCCCTCTAGGGACATAGAAATCCCTCTAGGGACCTAGAAATCTCTCTAGGGACATAGAAATCCCTCTAGGGACATAGAAATCTCTCTCTCTAGGGACCTAGAAATCCCTCTAGGGACATAGAAATCTCTCTCTCTAGGGACCTAGAAATCCCTCTAGGGACCTAGAAATCCCTCTAGCGACATAGAAATCCCTCTAGCGACATAGAAATCCCTCTAGGGACATAGAAATCTCTCTCTCTAGGGACCTAGAAATCCCTCTAGGGACCTAGAAATCCCTCTAGCGACATAGAAATCCCTCTAGCGACATACAAATCCCTCTAGGGACATAGAAATCCCTCTAGGGACATAGAAATCCCTATAGGGACATAGAAATCCCTCTAGGGACATAGAAATCTATCCCTCTAGGGACATAGAAATCCCTCTAGGGACATAGAAATCCCTCTAGGGACATTGAAATTCCTCTAGGGACATAGAAATCCCTCTAGGGACCTAGAAATCTATCCCTCTAGGGACCTAGAAATCCCTCTAGGGACATTGAAATCCCTCTAGGGACCTAGAAATCTCTCTAGTGACATAGAAATCCCTCTAGGGACATAGAAATCTATCCCTCTAGGGACCTAGAAATCCCTCTAGGGACCTAGAAATCCCTCTAGGGACATAGAAATCCCTCTAGCGACATAGAAATCCCTCTAGGGACATAGAAATCTATCCCTCTAGGGACATAGAAATCCCTCTAGGGACCTAGAAATCCCTCTAGGGACATAGAAATCTATCCCTCTAGGGACCTAGAAATCCCTCTAGGGACCTAGAAATCCCTCTAGGGACCTAGAAATCCCTCTAGGGACCTAGAAATCCCTCTAGGGACATAGAAATCTCTCTCTCTAGGGACCTAGAAATCCCTCTAGGGACATAGAAATCTCTCTCTCTAGGGACCTAGAAATCCCTCTAGGGACATAGAAATCTCTCTAGGGACATAGAAATCCCTCTAGGGACATAGAAATCTATCCCTCTAGGGACCTAGAAATCCCTCTAGGGACCTAGAAATCCCTCTAGGGACCTAGAAATCCCTCTAGGGACATAGAAATCTCTCTCTCTAGGGACCTAGAAATCCCTCTAGGGACATAGAAATCTCTCTCTCTAGGGACCTAGAAATCCCTCTAGGGACCTAGAAATCCCTCTAGCGACATAGAAATCCCTCTAGCGACATAGAAATCCCTCTAGGGACCTAGAAATCTATCCCTCTAGGGACATAGAAATCCCTCTAGGGACCTAGAAATCTATCCCTCTAGGGACCTAGAAATCCCTCTAGGGACATTGTAATCCCTCTAGGGACCTAGAAATCTCTCTAGTGACATAGAAATCCCTCTAGGGACATAGAATTCTATCCCTCTAGGGACCTAGAAATCCCTCTAGGGACCTAGAAATCCCTCTAGGGACATAGAAATCCCTCTAGCGACATAGAAATCTCTCTAGGGACATAGAAATCTATCCCTCTAGGGACATAGAAATCCCTCTAGGGACCTAGAAATCCCTCTAGGGACATTGAAATCTATCCCTCTAGGGACCTAGAAATCCCTCTAGGGACATTGAAGTCCCTCTAGGGACCTAGAAATCTCTCTAGGGACATAGAAATCTCTCTAGGGACATAGAAATCCCTCTAGGGACCTAGAAATCCCTCTAGGGACATTGAAATCCCTCTAGGGACCTAGAAATCCCTCTAGGGACATAGAAATCCCTCTAGGGACCTAGAAATCTCTCTAGGGACATAGAAATCCCTCTAGGGACATAGAAATCTCTCTCTCTAGGGACCTAGAAATCCCTCTAGGGACATAGAAATCTCTCTCTCTAGGGACCTAGAAATCCCTCTAGGGACCTAGAAATCCCTCTAGCGACATAGAAATCCCTCTAGCGACATACAAATCCCTCTAGGGACATAGAAATCTCTCTCTCTAGGGACCTAGAAATCCCTCTAGGGACCTAGAAATCCCTCTAGCGACATAGAAATCCCTCTAGCGACATACAAATCCCTCTAGGGACATAGAAATCCCTCTAGGGACATAGAAATCCCTATAGGGACATAGAAATCCCTCTAGGGACATAGAAATCTATCCCTCTAGGGACATAGAAATCCCTCTAGGGACATAGAAATCCCTCTAGGGACATTGAAATTCCTCTAGGGACATAGAAATCCCTCTAGGGACCTAGAAATCTATCCCTCTAGGGACCTAGAAATCCCTCTAGGGACATTGAAATCCCTCTAGGGACCTAGAAATCTCTCTAGTGACATAGAAATCCCTCTAGGGACATAGAAATCTATCCCTCTAGGGACCTAGAAATCCCTCTAGGGACCTAGAAATCCCTCTAGGGACATAGAAATCCCTCTAGCGACATAGAAATCCCTCTAGGGACATAGAAATCTATCCCTCTAGGGACATAGAAATCCCTCTAGGGACCTAGAAATCCCTCTAGGGACATTGAAATCTATCCCTCTAGGGACATTGAAATCCCTCTAGGGACCTAGAAATCTCTCTAGGGACATAGAAATCTCTCTAGGGACATAGAAATCCCTCTAGGGACATAGAAATCTATCCCTCTAGGGACCTAGAAATCCCTCTAGGGACCTAGAAATCCCTCTAGGGACCTAGAAATCCCTCTAGGGACCTAGAAATCCCTCTAGGGACCTAGAAATCCCTCTAGGGACATAGAAATCTCTCTCTCTAGGGACCTAGAAATCCCTCTAGGGACATAGAAATCCCTCTAGGGACATAGAAATCTATCCCTCTAGGGACATAGAAATCCCTCTAGGGACATAGAAATCCCTCTAGGGACATAGAAATCCCTCTAGGGACATAGAAATCTATCCCTCTAGGGACCTAGAAATCCCTCTAGGGACATTGAAATCCCTCTAGGGACCTAGAAATCCCTCTAGGGACATTGAAATCCCTCTAGGGACCTAGAAATCTATCCCTCTAGGGACCTAGAAATCCCTCTAGGGACATTGAAATCCCTCTAGGGACCTAGAAATCTATCCCTCTAGGGACATAGAAATCCCTCTAGGGACATAGAAATCCCTCTAGGGACATTGAAATCCCTTTAGGGACATAGAAATCCCTCTAGGGACCTAGAAATCTATCCCTCTAGGGACCTAGAAATCCCTCTAGGGACATTGAAATCCCTCTAGGGACCTAGAAATCTCTCTAGTGACATAGAAATCCCTCTAGGGACATAGAAATCTATCCCTCTAGGGACCTACAAATCCCTCTAGGGACCTAGAAATCCCTCTAGGGACATAGAAATCCCTCTAGCGACATAGAAAGCCCTCTAGGGACATAGAAATCTATCCCTCTAGGGACATAGAAATCCCTCTAGGGACATAGAAATCCCTCTAGGGACATAGAAATATATCCCTCTAGGGACATAGAAATCCCTCTAGGGACCTAGAAATCCCTCTAGGGACCTAGAAATCCCTCTAGGGACCTAGAAATCCCTCTAGGGACATAGAAATCTATCCCTCTAGGGACATAGAAATCCCTCTAGGGACATAGAAATCCCTCTAGGGACATAGAAATCCCTCTAGGGACATTGAAATCCCTCTAGGGACCTAGAAATCCCTCTAGGGACCTAGAAATCCCTCTAGGGACATAGAAATCCCTCTAGGGACCTAGAAATCTCTCTAGGGACATAGAAATCCCTCTAGGGACATAGAAATCTATCCCTCTAGGGACCTAGAAATCCCTCTAGGGACCTAGAAATCCCTCTAGGGACCTAGAAATCCCTCTAGGGACCTAGAAATCCCTCTAGGGACATAGAAATCTCTCTCTCTAGGGACCTAGAAATCCCTCTAGGGACATAGAAATCTCTCTCTCTAGGGACCTAGAAATCCCTCTAGGGACCTAGAAATCCCTCTAGCGACATAGAAATCCCTCTAGCGACATAGAAATCCCTCTAGGGACATAGAAATCCCTCTAGGGACATAGAAATCCCTATAGGGACATAGAAATCCCTCTAGGGACATAGAAATCTATCCCTCTAGGGACATAGAAATCCCTCTAGGGACATAGAAATCCCTCTAGGGACATTGAAATCCCTCTAGGGACATAGAAATCCCTCTAGGGACCTAGAAATCTATCCCTCTAGGGACCTAGAAATCCCTCTAGGGACATTGAAATCCCTCTAGGGACCTAGAAATCTCTCTAGGGACATAGAAATCTCTCTAGGGACATAGAAATCCCTCTAGGGACATAGAAATCTATCCCTCTAGGGACCTAGAAATCCTTCTAGGGACCTAGAAATCCCTCTAGGGACCTAGAAATCCCTCTAGGGACCTAGAAATCCCTCTAGGGACCTAGAAATCCCTCTAGGAACCTAGAAATCCCTCTAGGGACATAGAAATCCCTCTAGGGACATAGAAATCTCTCTCTCTAGGGACCTAGAAATCAATCTAGGGACCTAGAAATCCCTCTAGGGACCTAGAAATCTCTCTAGGGACATAGAAATCCCTCTAGGGACATAGAAATCTATCCCTCTAGGGACCTAGAAATCCCTCTAGGGACCTAGAAATCCCTCTAGGGACATAGAAATCTCTCTCTCTAGGGACCTAGAAATCCCTCTAGGGACATAGAAATCCCTCTAGGGACCTAGAAATCTATCCCTCTAGGGACATAGAAATCCCTCTAGGGACCTAGAAATCTATCCCTCTAGGGACCTAGAAATCCCTCTAGGGACATTGAAATCCCTCTAGGGACCTAGAAATCTCTCTAGTGACATAGAAATCCCTCTAGGGACATAGAAATCTATCCCTCTAGGGACCTAGAAATCCCTCTAGGGACCTAGAAATCCCTCTAGGGACATAGAAATCCCTCTAGCGACATAGAAATCCCTCTAGGGACATAGAAATCTATCCCTCTAGGGACATAGAAATCCCTCTAGGGACCTAGAAATCCCTCTAGGGACATTGAAATCTATCCCTCTAGGGACCTAGAAATCCCTCTAGGGACATTGAAGTCCCTCTAGGGACCTAGAAATCTCTCTAGGGACATAGAAATCTCTCTAGGGACATAGAAATCCCTCTAGGGACCTAGAAATCCCTCTAGGGACATTGAAATCCCTCTAGGGACCTAGAAATCCCTCTAGGGACATAGAAATCCCTCTAGGGACCTAGAAATCTCTCTAGGGACATAGAAATCCCTCTAGGGACATAGAAATCTATCCCTCTAGGGACCTAGAAATCCCTCTAGGGACCTAGAAATCCCTCTAGGGACATAGAAATCTCTCTCTCTAGGGACCTAGAAATCCCTCTAGGGACATAGAAATCTCTCTCTCTAGGGACCTAGAAATCCCTCTAGGGACCTAGAAATCCCTCTAGCGACATAGAAATCCCTCTAGCGACATACAAATCCCTCTAGGGACATAGAAATCCCTCTAGGGACATAGAAATCCCTATAGGGACCTAGAAATCCCTCTAGGGACATAGAAATCTATCCCTCTAGGGACATAGAAATCCCTCTAGGGACATAGAAATCCCTCTAGGGACATTGAAATCCCTCTAGGGACATAGAAATCCCTCTAGGGACCTAGAAATCTATCCCTCTAGGGACCTAGAAATCCCTCTAGGGACATTGAAATCCCTCTAGGGACCTAGAAATCTCTCTAGTGACATAGAAATCCCTCTAGGGACATAGAAATCTATCCCTCTAGGGACCTAGAAATCCCTCTAGGGACCTAGAAATCCCTCTAGGGACATAGAAATCCCTCTAGCGACATAGAAATCCCTCTAGGGACATAGAAATCTATCCCTCTAGGGACATAGAAATCCCTCTAGGGACCTAGAAATCCCTCTAGGGACATTGAAATCTATCCCTCTAGGGACCTAGAAATCTATCTAGGGACATTGAAATCCCTCTAGGGACCTAGAAATCTCTCTAGGGACATAGAAATCTCTCTAGGGACATAGAAATCCCTCTAGGGACATAGAAATCTATCCCTCTAGGGACCTAGAAATCCCTCTAGGGACCTAGAAATCCCTCTAGGGACCTAGAAATCCCTCTAGGGACCTAGAAATCCCTCTAGGGACCTAGAAATCCCTCTAGGGACCTAGAAATCCCTCTAGGGACATAGAAATCTCTCTCTCTAGGGACCTAGAAATCCCTCTAGGGACATAGAAATCCCTCTAGGGACATAGAAATCTATCCCTCTAGGGACATAGAAATCCCTCTAGGGACATAGAAATCCCTCTAGGGACATAGAAATCCCTCTAGGGACATAGAAATCCCTCTAGGGACCTAGAAATCTATCCCTCTAGGGACCTAGAAATCCCTCTAGGGACATAGAAATCCCTCTAGGGACCTAGAAATCTATCCCTCTAGGGACCTAGAAATCCCTCTAGGGACATTGAAATCCCTCTAGGGACCTAGAAATCCCTCTAGGGACATTGAAATCCCTCTAGGGACCTAGAAATCTATCCCTCTAGGGACCTAGAAATCCCTCTAGGGACATTGAAATCCCTCTAGGGACCTAGAAATCTATCCCTCTAGGGACATAGAAATCCCTCTAGGGACATAGAAATCCCTCTAGGGACATTGAAATCCCTTTAGGGACATAGAAATCCCTCTAGGGACCTAGAAATCTATCCCTCTAGGGACCTAGAAATCCCTCTAGGGACATTGAAATCCCTCTAGGGACCTAGAAATCTCTCTAGTGACATAGAAATCCCTCTAGGGACATAGAAATCCCTCTAGGGACATAGAAATCTCTCTCTCTAGGGACCTAGAAATCCCTCTAGGGACATAGAAATCCCTCTAGGGACATAGAAATCTATCCCTCTAGGGACATAGAAATCCCTCTAGGGACATAGAAATCCCTCTAGGGACATAGAAATCCCTCTAGGGACATAGAAATCTATCCCTCTAGGGACCTAGAAATCCCTCTAGGGACATTGAAATCCCTCTAGGGACCTAGAAATCCCTCTAGGGACATTGAAATCCCTCTAGGGACCTAGAAATCTATCCCTCTAGGGACCTAGAAATCCCTCTAGGGACATTGAAATCCCTCTAGGGACCTAGAAATCTATCCCTCTAGGGACATAGAAATCCCTCTAGGGACATAGAAATCCCTCTAGGGACATTGAAATCCCTTTAGGGACATAGAAATCCCTCTAGGGACCTAGAAATCTATCCCTCTAGGGACCTAGAAATCCCTCTAGGGACATTGAAATCCCTCTAGGGACCTAGAAATCTCTCTAGTGACATAGAAATCCCTCTAGGGACATAGAAATCTATCCCTCTAGGGACCTACAAATCCCTCTAGGGACCTAGAAATCCCTCTAGGGACATAGAAATCCCTCTAGCGACATAGAAATCCCTCTAGGGACATAGAAATCTATCCCTCTAGGGACATAGAAATCCCTCTAGGGACATAGAAATCCCTCTAGGGACATAGAAATATATCCCTCTAGGGACATAGAAATCCCTCTAGGGACCTAGAAATCCCTCTAGGGACCTAGAAATCCCTCTAGGGACCTAGAAATCCCTCTAGGGACATAGAAATCTATCCCTCTAGGGACATAGAAATCCCTCTAGGGACATAGAAATCCCTCTAGGGACATAGAAATCCCTCTAGGGACATTGAAATCCCTCTAGGGACCTAGAAATCCCTCTAGGGACCTAGAAATCCCTCTAGGGACATAGAAATCCCTCTAGGGACCTAGAAATCTCTCTAGGGACATAGAAATCCCTCTAGGGACATAGAAATCTATCCCTCTAGGGACCTAGAAATCCCTCTAGGGACCTAGAAATCCCTCTAGGGACCTAGAAATCCCTCTAGGGACCTAGAAATCCCTCTAGGGACATAGAAATCTCTCTCTCTAGGGACCTAGAAATCCCTCTAGGGACATAGAAATCTCTCTCTCTAGGGACCTAGAAATCCCTCTAGGGACCTAGAAATCCCTCTAGCGACATAGAAATCCCTCTAGCGACATAGAAATCCCTCTAGGGACATAGAAATCCCTCTAGGGACATAGAAATCCCTATAGGGACATAGAAATCCCTCTAGGGACATAGAAATCTATCCCTCTAGGGACATAGAAATCCCTCTAGGGACATAGAAATCCCTCTAGGGACATTGAAATCCCTCTAGGGACATAGAAATCCCTCTAGGGACCTAGAAATCTATCCCTCTAGGGACCTAGAAATCCCTCTAGGGACATTGAAATCCCTCTAGGGACCTAGAAATCTCTCTAGGGACATAGAAATCTCTCTAGGGACATAGAAATCCCTCTAGGGACATAGAAATCTATCCCTCTAGGGACCTAGAAATCCTTCTAGGGACCTAGAAATCCCTCTAGGGACCTAGAAATCCCTCTAGGGACCTAGAAATCCCTCTAGGGACCTAGAAATCCCTCTAGGAACCTAGAAATCCCTCTAGGGACATAGAAATCCCTCTAGGGACATAGAAATCTCTCTCTCTAGGGACCTAGAAATCAATCTAGGGACCTAGAAATCCCTCTAGGGACCTAGAAATCTCTCTAGGGACATAGAAATCCCTCTAGGGACATAGAAATCTATCCCTCTAGGGACCTAGAAATCCCTCTAGGGACCTAGAAATCCCTCTAGGGACATAGAAATCTCTCTCTCTAGGGACCTAGAAATCCCTCTAGGGACATAGAAATCCCTCTAGGGACCTAGAAATCTATCCCTCTAGGGACATAGAAATCCCTCTAGGGACCTAGAAATCTATCCCTCTAGGGACCTAGAAATCCCTCTAGGGACATTGAAATCCCTCTAGGGACCTAGAAATCTCTCTAGTGACATAGAAATCCCTCTAGGGACATAGAAATCTATCCCTCTAGGGACCTAGAAATCCCTCTAGGGACCTAGAAATCCCTCTAGGGACATAGAAATCCCTCTAGCGACATAGAAATCCCTCTAGGGACATAGAAATCTATCCCTCTAGGGACATAGAAATCCCTCTAGGGACCTAGAAATCCCTCTAGGGACATTGAAATCTATCCCTCTAGGGACCTAGAAATCCCTCTAGGGACATTGAAGTCCCTCTAGGGACCTAGAAATCTCTCTAGGGACATAGAAATCTCTCTAGGGACATAGAAATCCCTCTAGGGACCTAGAAATCCCTCTAGGGACATTGAAATCCCTCTAGGGACCTAGAAATCCCTCTAGGGACATAGAAATCCCTCTAGGGACCTAGAAATCTCTCTAGGGACATAGAAATCCCTCTAGGGACATAGAAATCTATCCCTCTAGGGACCTAGAAATCCCTCTAGGGACCTAGAAATCCCTCTAGGGACATAGAAATCTCTCTCTCTAGGGACCTAGAAATCCCTCTAGGGACATAGAAATCTCTCTCTCTAGGGACCTAGAAATCCCTCTAGGGACCTAGAAATCCCTCTAGCGACATAGAAATCCCTCTAGCGACATACAAATCCCTCTAGGGACATAGAAATCCCTCTAGGGACATAGAAATCCCTATAGGGACCTAGAAATCCCTCTAGGGACATAGAAATCTATCCCTCTAGGGACATAGAAATCCCTCTAGGGACATAGAAATCCCTCTAGGGACATTGAAATCCCTCTAGGGACATAGAAATCCCTCTAGGGACCTAGAAATCTATCCCTCTAGGGACCTAGAAATCCCTCTAGGGACATTGAAATCCCTCTAGGGACCTAGAAATCTCTCTAGTGACATAGAAATCCCTCTAGGGACATAGAAATCTATCCCTCTAGGGACCTAGAAATCCCTCTAGGGACCTAGAAATCCCTCTAGGGACATAGAAATCCCTCTAGCGACATAGAAATCCCTCTAGGGACATAGAAATCTATCCCTCTAGGGACATAGAAATCCCTCTAGGGACCTAGAAATCCCTCTAGGGACATTGAAATCTATCCCTCTAGGGACCTAGAAATCTATCTAGGGACATTGAAATCCCTCTAGGGACCTAGAAATCTCTCTAGGGACATAGAAATCTCTCTAGGGACATAGAAATCCCTCTAGGGACATAGAAATCTATCCCTCTAGGGACCTAGAAATCCCTCTAGGGACCTAGAAATCCCTCTAGGGACCTAGAAATCCCTCTAGGGACCTAGAAATCCCTCTAGGGACATAGAAATCTCTCTCTCTAGGGACCTAGAAATCCCTCTAGGGACATAGAAATCCCTCTAGGGACATAGAAATCTATCCCTCTAGGGACATAGAAATCCCTCTAGGGACATAGAAATCCCTCTAGGGACATAGAAATCCCTCTAGGGACATAGAAATCCCTCTAGGGACCTAGAAATCTATCCCTCTAGGGACCTAGAAATCCCTCTAGGGACATAGAAATCCCTCTAGGGACATAGAAATCCCTCTAGGGACCTAGAAATCTATCCCTCTAGGGACATAGAAATCCCTCTAGGGACCTAGAAATCTATCCCTCTAGGGACCTAGAAATCCCTCTAGGGACATTGAAATCCCTCTAGGGACCTAGAAATCTCTCTAGTGACATAGAAATCCCTCTAGGGACATAGAAATCTATCCCTCTAGGGACCTAGAAATCCCTCTAGGGACCTAGAAATCCCTCTAGGGACATAGAAATCCCTCTAGCGACATAGAAATCCCTCTAGGGACATAGAAATCTATCCCTCTAGGGACATAGAAATCCCTCTAGGGACCTAGAAATCCCTCTAGGGACATTGAAATCTATCCCTCTAGGGACCTAGAAATCCCTCTAGGGACATTGAAGTCCCTCTAGGGACCTAGAAATCTCTCTAGGGACATAGAAATCTCTCTAGGGACATAGAAATCCCTCTAGGGACCTAGAAATCCCTCTAGGGACATTGAAATCCCTCTAGGGACCTAGAAATCCCTCTAGGGACATAGAAATCCCTCTAGGGACCTAGAAATCTCTCTAGGGACATAGAAATCCCTCTAGGGACATAGAAATCTATCCCTCTAGGGACCTAGAAATCCCTCTAGGGACCTAGAAATCCCTCTAGGGACATAGAAATCTCTCTCTCTAGGGACCTAGAAATCCCTCTAGGGACATAGAAATCTCTCTCTCTAGGGACCTAGAAATCCCTCTAGGGACCTAGAAATCCCTCTAGCGACATAGAAATCCCTCTAGCGACATACAAATCCCTCTAGGGACATAGAAATCCCTCTAGGGACATAGAAATCCCTATAGGGACCTAGAAATCCCTCTAGGGACATAGAAATCTATCCCTCTAGGGACATAGAAATCCCTCTAGGGACATAGAAATCCCTCTAGGGACATTGAAATCCCTCTAGGGACATAGAAATCCCTCTAGGGACCTAGAAATCTATCCCTCTAGGGACCTAGAAATCCCTCTAGGGACATTGAAATCCCTCTAGGGACCTAGAAATCTCTCTAGTGACATAGAAATCCCTCTAGGGACATAGAAATCTATCCCTCTAGGGACCTAGAAATCCCTCTAGGGACCTAGAAATCCCTCTAGGGACATAGAAATCCCTCTAGCGACATAGAAATCCCTCTAGGGACATAGAAATCTATCCCTCTAGGGACATAGAAATCCCTCTAGGGACCTAGAAATCCCTCTAGGGACATTGAAATCTATCCCTCTAGGGACCTAGAAATCTATCTAGGGACATTGAAATCCCTCTAGGGACCTAGAAATCTCTCTAGGGACATAGAAATCTCTCTAGGGACATAGAAATCCCTCTAGGGACATAGAAATCTATCCCTCTAGGGACCTAGAAATCCCTCTAGGGACCTAGAAATCCCTCTAGGGACCTAGAAATCCCTCTAGGGACCTAGAAATCCCTCTAGGGACATAGAAATCTCTCTCTCTAGGGACCTAGAAATCCCTCTAGGGACATAGAAATCCCTCTAGGGACATAGAAATCTATCCCTCTAGGGACATAGAAATCCCTCTAGGGACATAGAAATCCCTCTAGGGACATAGAAATCCCTCTAGGGACATAGAAATCCCTCTAGGGACCTAGAAATCTATCCCTCTAGGGACCTAGAAATCCCTCTAGGGACATAGAAATCCCTCTAGGGACCTAGAAATCTATCCCTCTAGGGACCTAGAAATCCCTCTAGGGACATTGAAATCCCTCTAGGGACCTAGAAATCCCTCTAGGGACATTGAAATCCCTCTAGGGACCTAGAAATCTATCCCTCTAGGGACCTAGAAATCCCTCTAGGGACATTGAAATCCCTCTAGGGACCTAGAAATCTATCCCTCTAGGGACATAGAAATCCCTCTAGGGACATAGAAATCCCTCTAGGGACATTGAAATCCCTTTAGGGACATAGAAATCCCTCTAGGGACCTAGAAATCTATCCCTCTAGGGACCTAGAAATCCCTCTAGGGACATTGAAATCCCTCTAGGGACCTAGAAATCTCTCTAGTGACATAGAAATCCCTCTAGGGACATAGAAATCTATCCCTCTAGGGACCTACAAATCCCTCTAGGGACCTAGAAATCCCTCTAGGGACATAGAAATCCCTCTAGCGACATAGAAATCCCTCTAGGGACATAGAAATCTATCCCTCTAGGGACATAGAAATCCCTCTAGGGACATAGAAATCCCTCTAGGGACATAGAAATATATCCCTCTAGGGACATAGAAATCCCTCTAGGGACCTAGAAATCCCTCTAGGGACATAGAAATCTATCCCTCTAGGGACATAGAAATCCCTCTAGGGACATAGAAATCCCTCTAGGGACATAGAAATCCCTCTAGGGACATAGAAATCCCTCTAGGGACCTAGAAATCTATCCCTCTAGGGACCTAGAAATCCCTCTAGGGACATTGAAATCCCTCTAGGGACCTAGAAATCCCTCTAGGGACATTGAAATCCCTCTAGGGACCTTGAAATCTATCCCTCTAGGGACCTAGAAATCCCTCTAGGGACATTGAAATCCCTCTAGGGACCTAGAAATCTATCCCTCTAGGGACCTAGAAATCCCTCTAGGGACCTAGAAATCCCTCTAGGGACATAGAAATCTCTCTCTCTAGTGACCTAGAAATCCCTCTAGGGACCTAGAAATCCCTCTAGCGACATAGAAATCCCTCTAGCGACATAGAAATCCCTCTAGGGACATAGAAATCTATCGCTCTAGGGACATAGAAATCCCTCTAGGGACCTAGAAATCCCTCTAGGGACATAGAAATCTATCCCTCTAGGGACCTAGAAATCCCTCTAGGGACCTAGAAATCCCTCTAGGGACCTAGAAATCCCTCTAGGGACCTAGAAATCCCTCTAGGGACCTAGAAATCCCTCTAGGGACCTAGAAATCCCTCTAGGGACCTAGAAATCCCTCTAGGGACATAGAAATCTCTCTCTCTAGGGACCTAGAAATCCCTCTAGGGACATAGAAATCCCTCTAGGGACATAGAAATCTATCCCTCTAGGGACATAGAAATCCCTCTAGGGACATAGAAATCCCTCTAGGGACATAGAAATCCCTCTAGGGACATAGAAATCCCTCTAGGGACCTAGAAATCTATCCCTCTAGGGACCTAGAAATCCCTCTAGGGACATAGAAATCTCTCTCTCTAGGGACCTAGAAATCCCTCTAGGGACATAGAAATCCCTCTAGGGACCTAGAAATCTATCCCTCTAGGGACATAGAAATCCCTCTAGGGACCTAGAAATCTATCCCTCTAGGGACCTAGAAATCCCTCTAGGGACATTGAAATCCCTCTAGGGACCTAGAAATCTCTCTAGTGACATAGAAATCCCTCTAGGGACATAGAAATCTATCCCTCTAGGGACCTAGAAATCCCTCTAGGGACCTAGAAATCCCTCTAGGGACATAGAAATCCCTCTAGCGACATAGAAATCCCTCTAGGGACATAGAAATCTATCCCTCTAGGGACATAGAAATCCCTCTAGGGACCTAGAAATCCCTCTAGGGACATTGAAATCTATCCCTCTAGGGACCTAGAAATCCCTCTAGGGACATTGAAGTCCCTCTAGGGACCTAGAAATCTCTCTAGGGACATAGAAATCTCTCTAGGGACATAGAAATCCCTCTAGGGACCTAGAAATCCCTCTAGGGACATTGAAATCCCTCTAGGGACCTAGAAATCCCTCTAGGGACATAGAAATCCCTCTAGGGACCTAGAAATCCCTCTAGGGACATAGAAATCTATCCCTCTAGGGACATAGAAATCCCTCTAGGGACATAGAAATCCCTCTAGGGACATAGAAATCCCTCTAGGGACATAGAAATCCCTCTAGGGACCTAGAAATCTATCCCTCTAGGGACCTAGAAATCCCTCTAGGGACATTGAAATCCCTCTAGGGACCTAGAAATCCCTCTAGGGACATTGAAATCCCTCTAGGGACCTTGAAATCTATCCCTCTAGGGACCTAGAAATCCCTCTAGGGACATTGAAATCCCTCTAGGGACCTAGAAATCTATCCCTCTAGGGACCTAGAAATCCCTCTAGGGACCTAGAAATCCCTCTAGGGACATAGAAATCTCTCTCTCTAGTGACCTAGAAATCCCTCTAGGGACCTAGAAATCCCTCTAGCGACATAGAAATCCCTCTAGCGACATAGAAATCCCTCTAGGGACATAGAAATCTATCGCTCTAGGGACATAGAAATCCCTCTAGGGACCTAGAAATCCCTCTAGGGACATAGAAATCCCTCTAGGGACATAGAAATCTATCCCTCTAGGGACCTAGAAATCCCTCTAGGGACCTAGAAATCCCTCTAGGGACCTAGAAATCCCTCTAGGGACCTAGAAATCCCTCTAGGGACCTAGAAATCCCTCTAGGGACCTAGAAATCCCTCTAGGGACATAGAAATCTCTCTCTCTAGGGACCTAGAAATCCCTCTAGGGACATAGAAATCCCTCTAGGGACATAGAAATCTATCCCTCTAGGGACATAGAAATCCCTCTAGGGACATAGAAATCCCTCTAGGGACATAGAAATCCCTCTAGGGACATAGAAATCCCTCTAGGGACCTAGAAATCTATCCCTCTAGGGACCTAGAAATCCCTCTAGGGACATAGAAATCTCTCTCTCTAGGGACCTAGAAATCCCTCTAGGGACATAGAAATCCCTCTAGGGACCTAGAAATCTATCCCTCTAGGGACATAGAAATCCCTCTAGGGACCTAGAAATCTATCCCTCTAGGGACCTAGAAATCCCTCTAGGGACATTGAAATCCCTCTAGGGACCTAGAAATCTCTCTAGTGACATAGAAATCCCTCTAGGGACATAGAAATCTATCCCTCTAGGGACCTAGAAATCCCTCTAGGGACCTAGAAATCCCTCTAGGGACATAGAAATCCCTCTAGCGACATAGAAATCCCTCTAGGGACATAGAAATCTATCCCTCTAGGGACCTAGAAATCCCTCTAGGGACATAGAAATCCCTCTAGGGACCTAGAAATCTATCCCTCTAGGGACCTAAAAATCCCTCTAGGGACATTGAAATCCCTCTAGGGACCTAGAAATCCCTCTAGGGACATTGAAATCCCTCTAGGGACCTAGAAATCTATCCCTCTAGGGACCTAGAAATCCCTCTAGGGACATTGAAATCCCTCTAGGGACCTAGAAATCTATCCCTCTAGGGACATAGAAATCCCTCTAGGGACATAGAAATCCCTCTAGGGACATTGAAATCCCTTTAGGGACATAGAAATCCCTCTAGGGACCTAGAAATCTATCCCTCTAGGGACCTAGAAATCCCTCTAGGGACATTGAAATCCCTCTAGGGACCTAGAAATCTCTCTAGTGACATAGAAATCCCTCTAGGGACATAGAAATCTATCCCTCTAGGGACCTACAAATCCCTCTAGGGACCTAGAAATCCCTCTAGGGACATAGAAATCCCTCTAGCGACATAGAAATCCCTCTAGGGACATAGAAATCTATCCCTCTAGGGACATAGAAATCCCTCTAGGGACATAGAAATCCCTCTAGGGACATAGAAATATATCCCTCTAGGGACATAGAAATCCCTCTAGGGACCTAGAAATCCCTCTAGGGACATAGAAATCTATCCCTCTAGGGACATAGAAATCCCTCTAGGGACATAGAAATCCCTCTAGGGACATAGAAATCCCTCTAGGGACATAGAAATCCCTCTAGGGACCTAGAAATCTATCCCTCTAGGGACCTAGAAATCCCTCTAGGGACATTGAAATCCCTCTAGGGACCTAGAAATCCCTCTAGGGACATTGAAATCCCTCTAGGGACCTTGAAATCTATCCCTCTAGGGACCTAGAAATCCCTCTAGGGACATTGAAATCCCTCTAGGGACCTAGAAATCTATCCCTCTAGGGACCTAGAAATCCCTCTAGGGACCTAGAAATCCCTCTAGGGACATAGAAATCTCTCTCTCTAGTGACCTAGAAATCCCTCTAGGGACCTAGAAATCCCTCTAGCGACATAGAAATCCCTCTAGCGACATAGAAATCCCTCTAGGGACATAGAAATCTATCGCTCTAGGGACATAGAAATCCCTCTAGGGACCTAGAAATCCCTCTAGGGACATAGAAATCCCTCTAGGGACATAGAAATCTATCCCTCTAGGGACCTAGAAATCCCTCTAGGGACCTAGAAATCCCTCTAGGGACCTAGAAATCCCTCTAGGGACCTAGAAATCCCTCTAGGGACCTAGAAATCCCTCTAGGGACCTAGAAATCCCTCTAGGGACATAGAAATCTCTCTCTCTAGGGACCTAGAAATCCCTCTAGGGACATAGAAATCCCTCTAGGGACATAGAAATCTATCCCTCTAGGGACATAGAAATCCCTCTAGGGACATAGAAATCCCTCTAGGGACATAGAAATCCCTCTAGGGACATAGAAATCCCTCTAGGGACCTAGAAATCTATCCCTCTAGGGACCTAGAAATCCCTCTAGGGACATAGAAATCTCTCTCTCTAGGGACCTAGAAATCCCTCTAGGGACATAGAAATCCCTCTAGGGACCTAGAAATCTATCCCTCTAGGGACATAGAAATCCCTCTAGGGACCTAGAAATCTATCCCTCTAGGGACCTAGAAATCCCTCTAGGGACATTGAAATCCCTCTAGGGACCTAGAAATCTCTCTAGTGACATAGAAATCCCTCTAGGGACATAGAAATCTATCCCTCTAGGGACCTAGAAATCCCTCTAGGGACCTAGAAATCCCTCTAGGGACATAGAAATCCCTCTAGCGACATAGAAATCCCTCTAGGGACATAGAAATCTATCCCTCTAGGGACATAGAAATCCCTCTAGGGACCTAGAAATCCCTCTAGGGACATTGAAATCTATCCCTCTAGGGACCTAGAAATCCCTCTAGGGACATTGAAGTCCCTCTAGGGACCTAGAAATCTCTCTAGGGACATAGAAATCTCTCTAGGGACATAGAAATCCCTCTAGGGACCTAGAAATCCCTCTAGGGACATTGAAATCCCTCTAGGGACCTAGAAATCCCTCTAGGGACATAGAAATCCCTCTAGGGACCTAGAAATCCCTCTAGGGACATAGAAATCTATCCCTCTAGGGACATAGAAATCCCTCTAGGGACATAGAAATCCCTCTAGGGACATAGAAATCCCTCTAGGGACATAGAAATCCCTCTAGGGACCTAGAAATCTATCCCTCTAGGGACCTAGAAATCCCTCTAGGGACATTGAAATCCCTCTAGGGACCTAGAAATCCCTCTAGGGACATTGAAATCCCTCTAGGGACCTTGAAATCTATCCCTCTAGGGACCTAGAAATCCCTCTAGGGACATTGAAATCCCTCTAGGGACCTAGAAATCTATCCCTCTAGGGACCTAGAAATCCCTCTAGGGACCTAGAAATCCCTCTAGGGACATAGAAATCTCTCTCTCTAGTGACCTAGAAATCCCTCTAGGGACCTAGAAATCCCTCTAGCGACATAGAAATCCCTCTAGCGACATAGAAATCCCTCTAGGGACATAGAAATCTATCGCTCTAGGGACATAGAAATCCCTCTAGGGACCTAGAAATCCCTCTAGGGACATAGAAATCCCTCTAGGGACATAGAAATCTATCCCTCTAGGGACCTAGAAATCCCTCTAGGGACCTAGAAATCCCTCTAGGGACCTAGAAATCCCTCTAGGGACCTAGAAATCCCTCTAGGGACCTAGAAATCCCTCTAGGGACCTAGAAATCCCTCTAGGGACATAGAAATCTCTCTCTCTAGGGACCTAGAAATCCCTCTAGGGACATAGAAATCCCTCTAGGGACATAGAAATCTATCCCTCTAGGGACATAGAAATCCCTCTAGGGACATAGAAATCCCTCTAGGGACATAGAAATCCCTCTAGGGACATAGAAATCCCTCTAGGGACCTAGAAATCTATCCCTCTAGGGACCTAGAAATCCCTCTAGGGACATAGAAATCTCTCTCTCTAGGGACCTAGAAATCCCTCTAGGGACATAGAAATCCCTCTAGGGACCTAGAAATCTATCCCTCTAGGGACATAGAAATCCCTCTAGGGACCTAGAAATCTATCCCTCTAGGGACCTAGAAATCCCTCTAGGGACATTGAAATCCCTCTAGGGACCTAGAAATCTCTCTAGTGACATAGAAATCCCTCTAGGGACATAGAAATCTATCCCTCTAGGGACCTAGAAATCCCTCTAGGGACCTAGAAATCCCTCTAGGGACATAGAAATCCCTCTAGCGACATAGAAATCCCTCTAGGGACATAGAAATCTATCCCTCTAGGGACATAGAAATCCCTCTAGGGACCTAGAAATCCCTCTAGGGACATTGAAATCTATCCCTCTAGGGACCTAGAAATCCCTCTAGGGACATTGAAGTCCCTCTAGGGACCTAGAAATCTCTCTAGGGACATAGAAATCTCTCTAGGGACATAGAAATCCCTCTAGGGACCTAGAAATCCCTCTAGGGACATTGAAATCCCTCTAGGGACCTAGAAATCCCTCTAGGGACATAGAAATCCCTCTAGGGACCTAGAAATCCCTCTAGGGACATAGAAATCTATCCCTCTAGGGACATAGAAATCCCTCTAGGGACATAGAAATCCCTCTAGGGACATAGAAATCCCTCTAGGGACATAGAAATCCCTCTAGGGACCTAGAAATCTATCCCTCTAGGGACCTAGAAATCCCTCTAGGGACATTGAAATCCCTCTAGGGACCTAGAAATCCCTCTAGGGACATTGAAATCCCTCTAGGGACCTTGAAATCTATCCCTCTAGGGACCTAGAAATCCCTCTAGGGACATTGAAATCCCTCTAGGGACCTAGAAATCTATCCCTCTAGGGACCTAGAAATCCCTCTAGGGACCTAGAAATCCCTCTAGGGACATAGAAATCTCTCTCTCTAGTGACCTAGAAATCCCTCTAGGGACCTAGAAATCCCTCTAGCGACATAGAAATCCCTCTAGCGACATAGAAATCCCTCTAGGGACATAGAAATCTATCGCTCTAGGGACATAGAAATCCCTCTAGGGACCTAGAAATCCCTCTAGGGACATAGAAATCCCTCTAGGGACATAGAAATCTATCCCTCTAGGGACCTAGAAATCCCTCTAGGGACCTAGAAATCCCTCTAGGGACCTAGAAATCCCTCTGGGGACATTGAAATCCCTCTAGGGACCTAGAAATCTATCCCTCTAGGGACCTAGAAATCCCTCTAGGGACCTAGAAATCCCTCTAGGGACATAGAAATCTCTCTCTCTAGGTACCTAGAAATCCCTCTAGGGACATAGAAATCTCTCTCTCTAGGGACCTAGAAATCCCTCTAGGGACATAGAAATCTATCCCTCTAGGGACATAGAAATCCCTCTAGGGACCTAGAAATCCCTCTAGGGACCTAGAAATCCCTCTAGGGACATTGAAATCCCTCTAGGGACCTAGAAATCCCTCTAGGGACCTAGAAATCCCTCTAGGGACATAGAAATCCCTCTAGGGACCTAGAAATCTCTCTAGGGACATAGAAATCCCTCTAGGGACATAGAAATCTATCCCTCTAGGGACCTAGAAATCCCTCTAGGGACCTAGAAATCCCTCTAGGGACCTAGAAATCCCTCTAGGGACCTAGAAATCCCTCTAGGGACATAGAAATCTCTCTCTCTAGGGACCTAGAAATCCCTCTAGGGACATAGAAATCTCTCTCTCTAGGGACCTAGAAATCCCTCTAGGGACCTAGAAATCCCTCTAGCGACATAGAAATCCCTCTAGCGACATAGAAATCCCTCTAGGGACATAGAAATCCCTCTAGGGACATAGAAATCCCTATAGGGACATAGAAATCCCTCTAGGGACATAGAAATCTATCCCTCTAGGGACATAGAAATCCCTCTAGGGACATAGAAATCCCTCTAGGGACATTGAAATCCCTCTAGGGACATAGAAATCCCTCTAGGGACCTAGAAATCTATCCCTCTAGGGACCTAGAAATCCCTCTAGGGACATTGAAATCCCTCTAGGGACCTAGAAATCTCTCTAGGGACATAGAAATCTCTCTAGGGACATAGAAATCCCTCTAGGGACATAGAAATCTATCCCTCTAGGGACCTAGAAATCCCTCTAGGGACCTAGAAATCCCTCTAGGGACCTAGAAATCCCTCTAGGGACCTAGAAATCCCTCTAGGGACCTAGAAATCCCTCTAGGAACCTAGAAATCCCTCTAGGGACCTAGAAATCCCTCTAGGGACATAGAAATCTCTCTCTCTAGGGACCTAGAAATCAATCTAGGGACCTAGAAATCTCTCTAGGGACATAGAAATCCCTCTAGGGACATAGAAATTTATCCCTCTAGGGACCTAGAAATCCCTCTAGGGACCTAGAAATCCCTCTAGGGACCTAGAAATCCCTCTAGGGACCTAGAAATCCCTCTAGGGACCTAGAAATCCCTCTAGGAACCTAGAAATCCCTCTAGGGACCTAGAAATCTCTCTAGGGACATAGAAATCTCTCTCTCTAGGGACCTAGAAATCAATCTAGGGACCTAGAAATCCCTCTAGGGACCTAGAAATCCCTCTAGGGACCTAGAAATCCCTCTAGGGACCTAGAAATCCCTCTAGGGACCTAGAAATCCCTCTAGGAACCTAGAAATCCCTCTAGGGACCTAGAAATCCCTCTAGGGACATAGAAATCTCTCTCTCTAGGGACCTATAAATCAATCTAGGGACCTAGAAATCCCTCTAGGGACCTAGAAATCTCTCTAGGGACATAGAAATCCCTCTAGGGACATAGAAATCTATCCCTCTAGGGACCTAGAAATCCCTCTAGGGACCTAGAAATCCCTCTAGGGACCTAGAAATCCCTCTAGGGACATAGAAATCTCTCTCTCTAGGGACCTAGAAATCCCTCTAGGGACATAGAAATCCCTCTAGGGACCTAGAAATCTATCCCTCTAGGGACATAGAAATCCCTCTAGGGACCTAGAAATCTATCCCTCTAGGGACCTAGAAATCCCTCTAGGGACATTGAAATCCCTCTAGGGACCTAGAAATCTCTCTAGTGACATAGAAATCCCTCTAGGGACATAGAAATCTATCCCTCTAGGGACCTAGAAATCCCTCTAGGGACCTAGAAATCCCTCTAGGGACATAGAAATCCCTCTAGCGACATAGAAATCCCTCTAGGGACATAGAAATCTATCCCTCTAGGGACATAGAAATCCCTCTAGGGACCTAGAAATCCCTCTAGGGACATTGAAATCTATCCCTCTAGGGACCTAGAAATCCCTCTAGGGACATTGAAGTCCCTCTAGGGACCTAGAAATCTCTCTAGGGACATAGAAATCTCTCTAGGGACATAGAAATCCCTCTAGGGACCTAGAAATCCCTCTAGGGACATTGAAATCCCTCTAGGGACCTAGAAATCCCTCTAGGGACCTAGAAATCTCTCTAGGGACATAGAAATCCCTCTAGGGACCTAGAAATCTCTCTAGGGACATAGAAATCCCTCTAGGGACATAGAAATCTATCCCTCTAGGGACCTAGAAATCCCTCTAGGGACCTAGAAATCCCTCTAGGGACATTGAAATCTCTCTCTCTAGGGACCTAGAAATCCCTCTAGGGACATAGAAATCTCTCTCTCTAGGGACCTAGAAATCCCTCTAGGGACCTAGAAATCCCTCTAGCGACATAGAAATCCCTCTAGCGACATACAAATCCCTCTAGGGACATAGAAATCCCTCTAGGGACATAGAAATCCCTATAGGGACATAGAAATCCCTCTAGGGACATAGAAATCTATCCCTCTAGGGACATAGAAATCCCTCTAGGGACATAGAAATCCCTCTAGGGACATTGAAATCCCTCTAGGGACATAGAAATCCCTCTAGGGACCTAGAAATCTATCCCTCTAGGGACCTAGAAATCCCTCTAGGGACATAGAAATCCCTCTAGGGACCTAGAAATCTATCCCTCTAGGGACCTAGAAATCCCTCTAGGGACATTGAAATCCCTCTAGGGACCTAGAAATCCCTCTAGGGACATTGAAATCCCTCTAGGGACCTAGAAATCTATCCCTCTAGGGACCTAGAAATCCCTCTAGGGACATTGAAATCCCTCTAGGGACCTAGAAATCTATCCCTCTAGGGACATAGAAATCCCTCTAGGGACATAGAAATCCCTCTAGGGACATTGAAATCCCTTTAGGGACATAGAAATCCCTCTAGGGACCTAGAAATCTATCCCTCTAGGGACCTAGAAATCCCTCTAGGGACATTGAAATCCCTCTAGGGACCTAGAAATCTCTCTAGTGACATAGAAATCCCTCTAGGGACATAGAAATCTATCCCTCTAGGGACCTACAAATCCCTCTAGGGACCTAGAAATCCCTCTAGGGACATAGAAATCCCTCTAGGGACATTGAAATCCCTCTAGGGACCTAGAAATCCCTCTAGGGACCTAGAAATCCCTCTAGGGACATAGAAATCCCTCTAGGGACCTAGAAATCTCTCTAGGGACATAGAAATCCCTCTAGGGACATAGAAATCTATCCCTCTAGGGACCTAGAAATCCCTCTAGGGACCTAGAAATCCCTCTAGGGACCTAGAAATCCCTCTAGGGACATAGAAATCTCTCTCTCTAGGGACCTAGAAATCCCTCTAGGGACATAGAAATCTCTCTCTCTAGGGACCTAGAAATCCCTCTAGGGACCTAGAAATCCCTCTAGCGACATAGAAATCCCTCTAGCGACATAGAAATCCCTCTAGGGACATAGAAATCCCTCTAGGGACATAGAAATCCCTATAGGGACATAGAAATCCCTCTAGGGACATAGAAATCTATCCCTCTAGGGACATAGAAATCCCTCTAGGGACATAGAAATCCCTCTAGGGACATTGAAATCCCTCTAGGGACATAGAAATCCCTCTAGGGACCTAGAAATCTATCCCTCTAGGGACCTAGAAATCCCTCTAGGGACATTGAAATCCCTCTAGGGACCTAGAAATCTCTCTAGGGACATAGAAATCTCTCTAGGGACATAGAAATCCCTCTAGGGACATAGAAATCTATCCCTCTAGGGACCTAGAAATCCCTCTAGGGACCTAGAAATCCCTCTAGGGACCTAGAAATCCCTCTAGGGACCTAGAAATCCCTCTAGGGACCTAGAAATCCCTCTAGGAACCTAGAAATCCCTCTAGGGACCTAGAAATCCCTCTAGGGACATAGAAATCTCTCTCTCTAGGGACCTAGAAATCAATCTAGGGACCTAGAAATCTCTCTAGGGACATAGAAATCCCTCTAGGGACATAGAAATTTATCCCTCTAGGGACCTAGAAATCCCTCTAGGGACCTAGAAATCCCTCTAGGGACCTAGAAATCCCTCTAGGGACCTAGAAATCCCTCTAGGGACCTAGAAATCCCTCTAGGAACCTAGAAATCCCTCTAGGGACCTAGAAATCTCTCTAGGGACATAGAAATCTCTCTCTCTAGGGACCTAGAAATCAATCTAGGGACCTAGAAATCCCTCTAGGGACCTAGAAATCCCTCTAGGGACCTAGAAATCCCTCTAGGGACCTAGAAATCCCTCTAGGGACCTAGAAATCCCTCTAGGAACCTAGAAATCCCTCTAGGGACCTAGAAATCCCTCTAGGGACATAGAAATCTCTCTCTCTAGGGACCTATAAATCAATCTAGGGACCTAGAAATCCCTCTAGGGACCTAGAAATCTCTCTAGGGACATAGAAATCCCTCTAGGGACATAGAAATCTATCCCTCTAGGGACCTAGAAATCCCTCTAGGGACCTAGAAATCCCTCTAGGGACCTAGAAATCCCTCTAGGGACCTAGAAATCCCTCTAGGGACATAGAAATCTCTCTCTCTAGGGACCTAGAAATCCCTCTAGGGACATAGAAATCCCTCTAGGGACCTAGAAATCTATCCCTCTAGGGACATAGAAATCCCTCTAGGGACCTAGAAATCTATCCCTCTAGGGACCTAGAAATCCCTCTAGGGACATTGAAATCCCTCTAGGGACCTAGAAATCTCTCTAGTGACATAGAAATCCCTCTAGGGACATAGAAATCTATCCCTCTAGGGACCTAGAAATCCCTCTAGGGACCTAGAAATCCCTCTAGGGACATAGAAATCCCTCTAGCGACATAGAAATCCCTCTAGGGACATAGAAATCTATCCCTCTAGGGACATAGAAATCCCTCTAGGGACCTAGAAATCCCTCTAGGGACATTGAAATCTATCCCTCTAGGGACCTAGAAATCCCTCTAGGGACATTGAAGTCCCTCTAGGGACCTAGAAATCTCTCTAGGGACATAGAAATCTCTCTAGGGACATAGAAATCCCTCTAGGGACCTAGAAATCCCTCTAGGGACATTGAAATCCCTCTAGGGACCTAGAAATCCCTCTAGGGACCTAGAAATCTCTCTAGGGACATAGAAATCCCTCTAGGGACCTAGAAATCTCTCTAGGGACATAGAAATCCCTCTAGGGACATAGAAATCTATCCCTCTAGGGACCTAGAAATCCCTCTAGGGACCTAGAAATCCCTCTAGGGACATTGAAATCTCTCTCTCTAGGGACCTAGAAATCCCTCTAGGGACATAGAAATCTCTCTCTCTAGGGACCTAGAAATCCCTCTAGGGACCTAGAAATCCCTCTAGCGACATAGAAATCCCTCTAGCGACATACAAATCCCTCTAGGGACATAGAAATCCCTCTAGGGACATAGAAATCCCTATAGGGACATAGAAATCCCTCTAGGGACATAGAAATCTATCCCTCTAGGGACATAGAAATCCCTCTAGGGACATAGAAATCCCTCTAGGGACATTGAAATCCCTCTAGGGACATAGAAATCCCTCTAGGGACCTAGAAATCTATCCCTCTAGGGACCTAGAAATCCCTCTAGGGACATAGAAATCCCTCTAGGGACCTAGAAATCTATCCCTCTAGGGACCTAGAAATCCCTCTAGGGACATTGAAATCCCTCTAGGGACCTAGAAATCCCTCTAGGGACATTGAAATCCCTCTAGGGACCTAGAAATCTATCCCTCTAGGGACCTAGAAATCCCTCTAGGGACATTGAAATCCCTCTAGGGACCTAGAAATCTATCCCTCTAGGGACATAGAAATCCCTCTAGGGACATAGAAATCCCTCTAGGGACATTGAAATCCCTTTAGGGACATAGAAATCCCTCTAGGGACCTAGAAATCTATCCCTCTAGGGACCTAGAAATCCCTCTAGGGACATTGAAATCCCTCTAGGGACCTAGAAATCTCTCTAGTGACATAGAAATCCCTCTAGGGACATAGAAATCTATCCCTCTAGGGACCTACAAATCCCTCTAGGGACCTAGAAATCCCTCTAGGGACATAGAAATCCCTCTAGCGACATAGAAATCCCTCTAGGGACATAGAAATCTATCCCTCTAGGGACATAGAAATCCCTCTAGGGACATAGAAATCCCTCTAGGGACATAGAAATATATCCCTCTAGGGACATAGAAATCCCTCTAGGGACCTAGAAATCCCTCTAGGGACCTAGAAATCCCTCTAGGGACATAGAAATCTATCCCTCTAGGGACATAGAAATCCCTCTAGGGACATAGAAATCCCTCTAGGGACATAGAAATCCCTCTAGGGACATAGAAATCCCTCTAGGGACCTAGAAATCTATCCCTCTAGGGACCTAGAAATCCCTCTAGGGACATTGAAATCCCTCTAGGGACCTAGAAATCCCTCTAGGGACATTGAAATCCCTCTAGGGACCTAGAAATCTATCCCTCTAGGGACCTAGAAATCCCTCTAGGGACATTGAAATCCCTCTAGGGACCTAGAAATCTATCCCTCTAGGGACCTAGAAATCCCTCTAGGGACCTAGAAATCCCTCTAGGTCCCTAGAAATCCCTCTAGCGACATAGAAATCCCTCTAGCGACATAGAAATCCCTCTAGGGACATAGAAATCTATCGCTCTAGGGACATAGAAATCCCTCTAGGGACCTAGAAATCCCTCTAGGGACATAGAAATCCCTCTAGGGACATAGAAATCTATCCCTCTAGGGACCTAGAAATCCCTCTAGGGACCTAGAAATCCCTCTAGGGACCTAGAAATCCCTCTAGGGACCTAGAAATCCCTCTAGGGACCTAGAAATCCCTCTAGGGACCTAGAAATCCCTCTAGGGACATAGAAATCTCTCTCTCTAGGGACCTAGAAATCCCTCTAGGGACATAGAAATCCCTCTAGGGACATAGAAATCTATCCCTCTAGGGACATAGAAATCCCTCTAGGGACATAGAAATCCCTCTAGGGACATAGAAATCCCTCTAGGGACATAGAAATCCCTCTAGGGACATAGAAATCCCTCTAGGGACCTAGAAATCTATCCCTCTAGGGACCTAGAAATCCCTCTAGGGACATTGAAATCCCTCTAGGGACCTAGAAATCCCTCTAGGGACATTGAAATCCCTCTAGGGACCTAGAAATCTATCCCTCTAGGGACCTAGAAATCCCTCTGGGGACATTGAAATCCCTCTAGGGACCTAGAAATCTATCCCTCTAGGGACCTAGAAATCCCTCTAGGGACCTAGAAATCCCTCTAGGGACATAGAAATCTCTCTCTCTAGGGACATAGAAATCCCTCTAGGGACCTAGAAATCCCTCTAGGGACATAGAAATCCCTCTAGGGACATAGAAATCCCTCTAGGGACATAGAAATCTATCCCTCTAGGGACATAGAAATCCCTCTAGGGACCTAGAAATCCCTCTAGGGACCTAGAAATCCCTCTAGGGACATTGAAATCCCTCTAGGGACCTAGAAATCCCTCTAGGGACCTAGAAATCCCTCTAGGGACATAGAAATCCCTCTAGGGACCTAGAAATCTCTCTAGGGACATAGAAATCCCTCTAGGGACATAGAAATCTATCCCTCTAGGGACCTAGAAATCCCTCTAGGGACCTAGAAATCCCTCTAGGGACCTAGAAATCCCTCTAGGGACCTAGAAATCCCTCTAGGGACATAGAAATCTCTCTCTCTAGGGACCTAGAAATCCCTCTACGGACCTAGAAATCCCTCTAGCGACATAGAAATCCCTCTAGCGACATAGAAATCCCTCTAGGGACATAGAAATCCCTCTAGGGACATAGAAATCCCTATAGGGACATAGAAATCCCTCTAGGGACATAGAAATCTATCCCTCTAGGGACATAGAAATCCCTCTAGGGACATAGAAATCCCTCTAGGGACATTGAAATCCCTCTAGGGACATAGAAATCCCTCTAGGGACCTAGAAATCTATCCCTCTAGGGACCTAGAAATCCCTCTGGGGACATTGAAATCCCTCTAGGGACCTAGAAATCTATCCCTCTAGGGACCTAGAAATCCCTCTAGGGACCTAGAAATCCCTCTAGGGACATAGAAATCTCTCTCTCTAGGTACCTAGAAATCCCTCTAGGGACATAGAAATCTCTCTCTCTAGGGACCTAGAAATCCCTCTAGGGACATAGAAATCTATCCCTCTAGGGACATAGAAATCCCTCTAGGGACCTAGAAATCCCTCTAGGGACCTAGAAATCCCTCTAGGGACATTGAAATCCCTCTAGGGACCTAGAAATCCCTCTAGGGACCTAGAAATCCCTCTAGGGACATAGAAATCCCTCTAGGGACCTAGAAATCTCTCTAGGGACATAGAAATCCCTCTAGGGACATAGAAATCTATCCCTCTAGGGACCTAGAAATCCCTCTAGGGACCTAGAAATCCCTCTAGGGACCTAGAAATCCCTCTAGGGACCTAGAAATCCCTCTAGGGACATAGAAATCTCTCTCTCTAGGGACCTAGAAATCCCTCTAGGGACATAGAAATCTCTCTCTCTAGGGACCTAGAAATCCCTCTAGGGACCTAGAAATCCCTCTAGCGACATAGAAATCCCTCTAGCGACATAGAAATCCCTCTAGGGACATAGAAATCCCTCTAGGGACATAGAAATCCCTATAGGGACATAGAAATCCCTCTAGGGACATAGAAATCTATCCCTCTAGGGACATAGAAATCCCTCTAGGGACATAGAAATCCCTCTAGGGACATTGAAATCCCTCTAGGGACATAGAAATCCCTCTAGGGACCTAGAAATCTATCCCTCTAGGGACCTAGAAATCCCTCTAGGGACATTGAAATCCCTCTAGGGACCTAGAAATCTCTCTAGGGACATAGAAATCTCTCTAGGGACATAGAAATCCCTCTAGGGACATAGAAATCTATCCCTCTAGGGACCTAGAAATCCCTCTAGGGACCTAGAAATCCCTCTAGGGACCTAGAAATCCCTCTAGGGATCTAGAAATCCCTCTAGGGACCTAGAAATCCCTCTAGGAACCTAGAAATCCCTCTAGGGACCTAGAAATCCCTCTAGGGACATAGAAATCTCTCTCTCTAGGGACCTAGAAATCAATCTAGGGACCTAGAAATCTCTCTAGGGACATAGAAATCCCTCTAGGGACATAGAAATCTATCCCTCTAGGGACCTAGAAATCCCTCTAGGGACCTAGAAATCCCTCTAGGGACCTAGAAATCCCTCTAGGGACCTAGAAATCCCTCTAGGGACCTAGAAATCCCTCTAGGGACCTAGAAATCCCTCTAGGAACCTAGAAATCCCTCTAGGGACATTGAAATCTCTCTCTCTAGGGACCTAGAAATCCCTCTAGAGACATAGAAATCTCTCTCTCTAGGGACCTAGAAATCCCTCTAGGGACCTAGAAATCCCTCTAGCGACATAGAAATCCCTCTAGCGACATACAAATCCCTCTAGGGACATAGAAATCCCTCTAGGGACATAGAAATCCCTATAGGGACATAGAAATCCCTCTAGGGACATAGAAATCTATCCCTCTAGGGACATAGAAATCCCTCTAGGGACATAGAAATCCCTCTAGGGACATAGAAATCCCTCTAGGGACCTAGAAATCTATCCCTCTAGGGACATAGAAATCCCTCTAGGGACCTAGAAATCTATCCCTCTAGGGACCTAGAAATCCCTCTAGGGACATTGAAATCCCTCTAGGGACCTAGAAATCTCTCTAGTGACATAGAAATCCCTCTAGGGACATAGAAATCTATCCCTCTAGGGACCTAGAAATCCCTCTAGGGACCTAGAAATCCCTCTAGGGACATAGAAATCCCTCTAGCGACATAGAAATCCCTCTAGGGACATAGAAATCTATCCCTCTAGGGACATAGAAATCCCTCTAGGGACCTAGAAATCCCTCTAGGGACATTGAAATCTATCCTTCTAGGGACCTAGAAATCCCTCTAGGGACATTGAAGTCCCTCTAGGGACCTAGAAATCTCTCTAGGGACATAGAAATCTCTCTAGGGACATAGAAATCCCTCTAGGGACCTAGAAATCCCTCTAGGGACATTGAAATCCCTCTAGGGACCTAGAAATCCCTCTAGGGACCTAGAAATCCCTCTAGGGACATAGAAATCCCTCTAGGGACCTAGAAATCTCTCTAGGGACATAGAAATCCCTCTAGGGACATAGAAATCTATCCCTCTAGGGACCTAGAAATCCCTCTAGGGACCTAGAAATCCCTCTAGGGACATAGAAATCTCTCTCTCTAGGGACCTATAAATCAATCTAGGGACCTAGAAATCCCTCTAGGGACCTAGAAATCTCTCTAGGGACATAGAAATCCCTCTAGGGACATAGAAATCTATCCCTCTAGGGACCTAGAAATCCCTCTAGGGACCTAGAAATCCCTCTAGGGACCTAGAAATCCCTCTAGGGACATAGAAATCTCTCTCTCTAGGGACCTAGAAATCCCTCTAGGGACATAGAAATCCCTCTAGGGACCTAGAAATCTATCCCTCTAGGGACATAGAAATCCCTCTAGGGACCTAGAAATCTATCCCTCTAGGGACCTAGAAATCCCTCTAGGGACATTGAAATCCCTCTAGGGACCTAGAAATCTCTCTAGTGACATAGAAATCCCTCTAGGGACATAGAAATCTATCCCTCTAGGGACCTAGAAATCCCTCTAGGGACCTAGAAATCCCTCTAGGGACATAGAAATCCCTCTAGCGACATAGAAATCCCTCTAGGGACATAGAAATCTATCCCTCTAGGGACATAGAAATCCCTCTAGGGACCTAGAAATCCCTCTAGGGACATTGAAATCTATCCCTCTAGGGACCTAGAAATCCCTCTAGGGACATTGAAGTCCCTCTAGGGACCTAGAAATCTCTCTAGGGACATAGAAATCTCTCTAGGGACATAGAAATCCCTCTAGGGACCTAGAAATCCCTCTAGGGACATTGAAATCCCTCTAGGGACCTAGAAATCCCTCTAGGGACCTAGAAATCTCTCTAGGGACATAGAAATCCCTCTAGGGACCTAGAAATCTCTCTAGGGACATAGAAATCCCTCTAGGGACATAGAAATCTATCCCTCTAGGGACCTAGAAATCCCTCTAGGGACCTAGAAATCCCTCTAGGGACATTGAAATCTCTCTCTCTAGGGACCTAGAAATCCCTCTAGGGACATAGAAATCTCTCTCTCTAGGGACCTAGAAATCCCTCTAGGGACCTAGAAATCCCTCTAGCGACATAGAAATCCCTCTAGCGACATACAAATCCCTCTAGGGACATAGAAATCCCTCTAGGGACATAGAAATCCCTATAGGGACATAGAAATCCCTCTAGGGACATAGAAATCTATCCCTCTAGGGACATAGAAATCCCTCTAGGGACATAGAAATCCCTCTAGGGACATTGAAATCCCTCTAGGGACATAGAAATCCCTCTAGGGACCTAGAAATCTATCCCTCTAGGGACCTAGAAATCCCTCTAGGGACATAGAAATCCCTCTAGGGACCTAGAAATCTATCCCTCTAGGGACCTAGAAATCCCTCTAGGGACATTGAAATCCCTCTAGGGACCTAGAAATCCCTCTAGGGACATTGAAATCCCTCTAGGGACCTAGAAATCTATCCCTCTAGGGACCTAGAAATCCCTCTAGGGACATTGAAATCCCTCTAGGGACCTAGAAATCTATCCCTCTAGGGACATAGAAATCCCTCTAGGGACATAGAAATCCCTCTAGGGACATTGAAATCCCTTTAGGGACATAGAAATCCCTCTAGGGACCTAGAAATCTATCCCTCTAGGGACCTAGAAATCCCTCTAGGGACATTGAAATCCCTCTAGGGACCTAGAAATCTCTCTAGTGACATAGAAATCCCTCTAGGGACATAGAAATCTATCCCTCTAGGGACCTACAAATCCCTCTAGGGACCTAGAAATCCCTCTAGGGACATAGAAATCCCTCTAGCGACATAGAAATCCCTCTAGGGACATAGAAATCTATCCCTCTAGGGACATAGAAATCCCTCTAGGGACATAGAAATCCCTCTAGGGACATAGAAATATATCCCTCTAGGGACATAGAAATCCCTCTAGGGACCTAGAAATCCCTCTAGGGACCTAGAAATCCCTCTAGGGACATAGAAATCTATCCCTCTAGGGACATAGAAATCCCTCTAGGGACATAGAAATCCCTCTAGGGACATAGAAATCCCTCTAGGGACATAGAAATCCCTCTAGGGACCTAGAAATCTATCCCTCTAGGGACCTAGAAATCCCTCTAGGGACATTGAAATCCCTCTAGGGACCTAGAAATCCCTCTAGGGACATTGAAATCCCTCTAGGGACCTAGAAATCTATCCCTCTAGGGACCTAGAAATCCCTCTAGGGACATTGAAATCCCTCTAGGGACCTAGAAATCTATCCCTCTAGGGACCTAGAAATCCCTCTAGGGACCTAGAAATCCCTCTAGGTCCCTAGAAATCCCTCTAGCGACATAGAAATCCCTCTAGCGACATAGAAATCCCTCTAGGGACATAGAAATCTATCGCTCTAGGGACATAGAAATCCCTCTAGGGACCTAGAAATCCCTCTAGGGACATAGAAATCCCTCTAGGGACATAGAAATCTATCCCTCTAGGGACCTAGAAATCCCTCTAGGGACCTAGAAATCCCTCTAGGGACCTAGAAATCCCTCTAGGGACCTAGAAATCCCTCTAGGGACCTAGAAATCCCTCTAGGGACCTAGAAATCCCTCTAGGGACATAGAAATCTCTCTCTCTAGGGACCTAGAAATCCCTCTAGGGACATAGAAATCCCTCTAGGGACATAGAAATCTATCCCTCTAGGGACATAGAAATCCCTCTAGGGACATAGAAATCCCTCTAGGGACATAGAAATCCCTCTAGGGACATAGAAATCCCTCTAGGGACATAGAAATCCCTCTAGGGACCTAGAAATCTATCCCTCTAGGGACCTAGAAATCCCTCTAGGGACATTGAAATCCCTCTAGGGACCTAGAAATCCCTCTAGGGACATTGAAATCCCTCTAGGGACCTAGAAATCTATCCCTCTAGGGACCTAGAAATCCCTCTGGGGACATTGAAATCCCTCTAGGGACCTAGAAATCTATCCCTCTAGGGACCTAGAAATCCCTCTAGGGACCTAGAAATCCCTCTAGGGACATAGAAATCTCTCTCTCTAGGGACATAGAAATCCCTCTAGGGACCTAGAAATCCCTCTAGGGACATAGAAATCCCTCTAGGGACATAGAAATCCCTCTAGGGACATAGAAATCTATCCCTCTAGGGACATAGAAATCCCTCTAGGGACCTAGAAATCCCTCTAGGGACCTAGAAATCCCTCTAGGGACATTGAAATCCCTCTAGGGACCTAGAAATCCCTCTAGGGACCTAGAAATCCCTCTAGGGACATAGAAATCCCTCTAGGGACCTAGAAATCTCTCTAGGGACATAGAAATCCCTCTAGGGACATAGAAATCTATCCATCTAGGGACCTAGAAATCCCTCTAGGGACCTAGAAATCCCTCTAGGGACCTAGAAATCCCTCTAGGGACCTAGAAATCCCTCTAGGGACATAGAAATCTCTCTCTCTAGGGACCTAGAAATCCCTCTACGGACCTAGAAATCCCTCTAGCGACATAGAAATCCCTCTAGCGACATAGAAATCCCTCTAGGGACATAGAAATCCCTCTAGGGACATAGAAATCCCTATAGGGACATAGAAATCCCTCTAGGGACATAGAAATCTATCCCTCTAGGGACATAGAAATCCCTCTAGGGACATAGAAATCCCTCTAGGGACATTGAAATCCCTCTAGGGACATAGAAATCCCTCTAGGGACCTAGAAATCTATCCCTCTAGGGACCTAGAAATCCCTCTGGGGACATTGAAATCCCTCTAGGGACCTAGAAATCTATCCCTCTAGGGACCTAGAAATCCCTCTAGGGACCTAGAAATCCCTCTAGGGACATAGAAATCTCTCTCTCTAGGTACCTAGAAATCCCTCTAGGGACATAGAAATCTCTCTCTCTAGGGACCTAGAAATCCCTCTAGGGACATAGAAATCTATCCCTCTAGGGACATAGAAATCCCTCTAGGGACCTAGAAATCCCTCTAGGGACCTAGAAATCCCTCTAGGGACATTGAAATCCCTCTAGGGACCTAGAAATCCCTCTAGGGACCTAGAAATCCCTCTAGGGACATAGAAATCCCTCTAGGGACCTAGAAATCTCTCTAGGGACATAGAAATCCCTCTAGGGACATAGAAATCTATCCCTCTAGGGACCTAGAAATCCCTCTAGGGACCTAGAAATCCCTCTAGGGACCTAGAAATCCCTCTAGGGACCTAGAAATCCCTCTAGGGACATAGAAATCTCTCTCTCTAGGGACCTAGAAATCCCTCTAGGGACATAGAAATCTCTCTCTCTAGGGACCTAGAAATCCCTCTAGGGACCTAGAAATCCCTCTAGCGACATAGAAATCCCTCTAGCGACATAGAAATCCCTCTAGGGACATAGAAATCCCTCTAGGGACATAGAAATCCCTATAGGGACATAGAAATCCCTCTAGGGACATAGAAATCTATCCCTCTAGGGACATAGAAATCCCTCTAGGGACATAGAAATCCCTCTAGGGACATTGAAATCCCTCTAGGGACATAGAAATCCCTCTAGGGACCTAGAAATCTATCCCTCTAGGGACCTAGAAATCCCTCTAGGGACATTGAAATCCCTCTAGGGACCTAGAAATCTCTCTAGGGACATAGAAATCTCTCTAGGGACATAGAAATCCCTCTAGGGACATAGAAATCTATCCCTCTAGGGACCTAGAAATCCCTCTAGGGACCTAGAAATCCCTCTAGGGACCTAGAAATCCCTCTAGGGATCTAGAAATCCCTCTAGGGACCTAGAAATCCCTCTAGGAACCTAGAAATCCCTCTAGGGACCTAGAAATCCCTCTAGGGACATAGAAATCTCTCTCTCTAGGGACCTAGAAATCAATCTAGGGACCTAGAAATCTCTCTAGGGACATAGAAATCCCTCTAGGGACATAGAAATCTATCCCTCTAGGGACCTAGAAATCCCTCTAGGGACCTAGAAATCCCTCTAGGGACCTAGAAATCCCTCTAGGGACCTAGAAATCCCTCTAGGGACCTAGAAATCCCTCTAGGGACCTAGAAATCCCTCTAGGAACCTAGAAATCCCTCTAGGGACATTGAAATCTCTCTCTCTAGGGACCTAGAAATCCCTCTAGAGACATAGAAATCTCTCTCTCTAGGGACCTAGAAATCCCTCTAGGGACCTAGAAATCCCTCTAGCGACATAGAAATCCCTCTAGCGACATACAAATCCCTCTAGGGACATAGAAATCCCTCTAGGGACATAGAAATCCCTATAGGGACATAGAAATCCCTCTAGGGACATAGAAATCTATCCCTCTAGGGACATAGAAATCCCTCTAGGGACATAGAAATCCCTCTAGGGACATAGAAATCCCTCTAGGGACCTAGAAATCTATCCCTCTAGGGACATAGAAATCCCTCTAGGGACCTAGAAATCTATCCCTCTAGGGACCTAGAAATCCCTCTAGGGACATTGAAATCCCTCTAGGGACCTAGAAATCTCTCTAGTGACATAGAAATCCCTCTAGGGACATAGAAATCTATCCCTCTAGGGACCTAGAAATCCCTCTAGGGACCTAGAAATCCCTCTAGGGACATAGAAATCCCTCTAGCGACATAGAAATCCCTCTAGGGACATAGAAATCTATCCCTCTAGGGACATAGAAATCCCTCTAGGGACCTAGAAATCCCTCTAGGGACATTGAAATCTATCCCTCTAGGGACCTAGAAATCCCTCTAGGGACATTGAAGTCCCTCTAGGGACCTAGAAATCTCTCTAGGGACATAGAAATCTCTCTAGGGACATAGAAATCCCTCTAGGGACCTAGAAATCCCTCTAGGGACATTGAAATCCCTCTAGGGACCTAGAAATCCCTCTAGGGACCTAGAAATCCCTCTAGGGACATAGAAATCCCTCTAGGGACCTAGAAATCTCTCTAGGGACATAGAAATCCCTCTAGGGACATAGAAATCTATCCCTCTAGGGACCTAGAAATCCCTCTAGGGACCTAGAAATCCCTCTAGGGACATAGAAATCTCTCTCTCTAGGGACCTAGAAATCAATCTAGGGACCTAGAAATCCCTCTAGGGACCTAGAAATCCCTCTAGGGACCTAGAAATCCCTCTAGGGACCTAGAAATCCCTCTAGGAACCTAGAAATCCCTCTAGGGACCTAGAAATCCCTCTAGGGACATAGAAATCTCTCTCTCTAGGGACCTAGAAATCAATCTAGGGACCTAGAAATCCCTCTAGGGACCTAGAAATCTCTCTAGGGACATAGAAATCCCTCTAGGGACATAGAAATCTATCCCTCTAGGGACCTAGAAATCCCTCTAGGGACCTAGAAATCCCTCTAGGGACCTAGAAATCCCTCTAGGGACATAGAAATCTCTCTCTCTAGGGACCTAGAAATCCCTCTAGGGACATAGAAATCCCTCTAGGGACCTAGAAATCTATCCCTCTAGGGACATAGAAATCCCTCTAGGGACCTAGAAATCTATCCCTCTAGGGACCTAGAAATCCCTCTAGGGACATTGAAATCCCTCTAGGGACCTAGAAATCTCTCTAGTGACATAGAAATCCCTCTAGGGACATAGAAATCTATCCCTCTAGGGACCTAGAAATCCCTCTAGGGACCTAGAAATCCCTCTAGGGACATAGAAATCCCTCTAGCGACATAGAAATCCCTCTAGGGACATAGAAATCTATCCCTCTAGGGACATAGAAATCCCTCTAGGGACCTAGAAATCCCTCTAGGGACATTGAAATCTATCCCTCTAGGGACCTAGAAATCCCTCTAGGGACATTGAAGTCCCTCTAGGGACCTAGAAATCTCTCTAGGGACATAGAAATCTCTCTAGGGACATAGAAATCCCTCTAGGGACCTAGAAATCCCTCTAGGGACATTGAAATCCCTCTAGGGACCTAGAAATCCCTCTAGGGACCTAGAAATCCCTCTAGGGACATAGAAATCCCTCTAGGGACCTAGAAATCTCTCTAGGGACATAGAAATCCCTCTAGGGACATAGAAATCTATCCCTCTAGGGACCTAGAAATCCCTCTAGGGACCTAGAAATCCCTCTAGGGACATTGAAATCTCTCTCTCTAGGGACCTAGAAATCCCTCTAGGGACATAGAAATCTCTCTCTCTAGGGACCTAGAAATCCCTCTAGGGACCTAGAAATCCCTCTAGCGACATAGAAATCCCTCTAGCGACATACAAATCCCTCTAGGGACATAGAAATCCCTCTAGGGACATAGAAATCCCTATAGGGACATAGAAATCCCTCTAGGGACATAGAAATCTATCCCTCTAGGGACATAGAAATCCCTCTAGGGACATAGAAATCCCTCTAGGGACATTGAAATCCCTCTAGGGACATAGAAATCCCTCTAGGGACCTAGAAATCTATCCCTCTAGGGACCTAGAAATGCCTCTAGGGACATAGAAATCCCTCTAGGGACCTAGAAATCTATCCCTCTAGGGACCTAGAAATCCCTCTAGGGACATTGAAATCCCTCTAGGGACCTAGAAATCCCTCTAGGGACATTGAAATCCCTCTAGGGACCTAGAAATCTATCCCTCTAGGGACCTAGAAATCCCTCTAGGGACATTGAAATCCCTCTAGGGACCTAGAAATCTATCCCTCTAGGGACATAGAAATCCCTCTAGGGACATAGAAATCCCTCTAGGGACATTGAAATCCCTTTAGGGACATAGAAATCCCTCTAGGGACCTAGAAATCTATCCCTCTAGGGACCTAGAAATCCCTCTAGGGACATTGAAATCCCTCTAGGGACCTAGAAATCTCTCTAGTGACATAGAAATCCCTCTAGGGACATAGAAATCTATCCCTCTAGGGACCTACAAATCCCTCTAGGGACCTAGAAATCCCTCTAGGGACATAGAAATCCCTCTAGCGACATAGAAATCCCTCTAGGGACATAGAAATCTATCCCTCTAGGGACATAGAAATCCCTCTAGGGACATAGAAATCCCTCTAGGGACATAGAAATATATCCCTCTAGGGACATAGAAATCCCTCTAGGGACCTAGAAATCCCTCTAGGGACCTAGAAATCCCTCTAGGGACATAGAAATCTATCCCTCTAGGGACATAGAAATCCCTCTAGGGACATAGAAATCCCTCTAGGGACATAGAAATCCCTCTAGGGACATAGAAATCCCTCTAGGGACCTAGAAATCTATCCCTCTAGGGACCTAGAAATCCCTCTAGGGACATTGAAATCCCTCTAGGGACCTAGAAATCCCTCTAGGGACATTGAAATCCCTCTAGGGACCTAGAAATCTATCCCTCTAGGGACCTAGAAATCCCTCTAGGGACATTGAAATCCCTCTAGGGACCTAGAAATCTATCCCTCTAGGGACCTAGAAATCCCTCTAGGGACATAGAAATCTCTCTCTCTAGTGACCTAGAAATCCCTCTAGGGACCTAGAAATCCCTCTAGCGACATAGAAATCCCTCTAGCGACATAGAAATCCCTCTAGGGACATAGAAATCTATCGCTCTAGGGACATAGAAATCCCTCTAGGGACCTAGAAATCCCTCTAGGGACATAGAAATCCCTCTAGGGACATAGAAATCTATCCCTCTAGGGACCTAGAAATCCCTCTAGGGACCTAGAAATCCCTCTAGGGACCTAGAAATCCCTCTAGGGACCTAGAAATCCCTCTAGGGACCTAGAAATCCCTCTAGGGACATAGAAATCTCTCTCTCTAGGGACCTAGAAATCCCTCTAGGGACATAGAAATCCCTCTAGGGACATAGAAATCTATCCCTCTAGGGACATAGAAATCCCTCTAGGGACATAGAAATCCCTCTAGGGACATAGAAATCCCTCTAGGGACATAGAAATCCCTCTAGGGACCTAGAAATCTATCCCTCTAGGGACCTAGAAATCCCTCTAGGGACATTGAAATCCCTCTATTGACCTAGAAATCCCTCTAGGGACATTGAAATCCCTCTAGGGACCTAGAAATCTATCCCTCTAGGGACCTAGAAATCCCTCTGGGGACATTGAAATCCCTCTAGGGACCTAGAAATCTATCCCTCTAGGGACCTAGAAATCCCTCTAGGGACCTAGAAATCCCTCTAGGGACATAGAAATCTCTCTCTCTAGGGACCTAGAAATCCCTCTAGGGACATAGAAATCTCTCTCTCTAGGGACCTAGAAATCCCTCTAGGGACCTAGAAATCCCTCTAGCGACATAGAAATCCCTCTAGGGACATAGAAATCTATCGCTCTAGGGACATAGAAATCCCTCTAGGGACCTAGAAATCCCTCTAGGGACATAGAAATCTATCCCTCTAGGGACCTAGAAATCCCTCTAGGGACATAGAAATCCCTCTATGGACATAGAAATCCCTCTAGGGACATATAAATCTATCCCTCTAGGGACATAGAAATCCCTCTAGGGACATAGAAATCCCTCTAGGGACCTAGAAATCCCTCTAGGGACATAGAAATCCCTCTAGGGACATAGAAATCCCTCTAGGGACATAGAAATCTATCCCTCTAGGGACATAGAAATCCCTCTAGGGACCTAGAAATCCCTCTAGGGACCTAGAAATCCCTCTAGGGACATTGAAATCCCTCTAGGGACCTAGAAATCCCTCTAGGGACCTAGAAATCCCTCTAGGGACATAGAAATCCCTCTAGGGACCTAGAAATCTCTCTAGGGACATAGAAATCCCTCTAGGGACATAGAAATCTATCCCTCTAGGGACCTAGAAATCCCTCTAGGGACCTAGAAATCCCTCTAGGGACCTAGAAATCCCTCTAGGGACCTAGAAATCCCTCTAGGGACATAGAAATCTCTCTCTCTAGGGACCTAGAAATCCCTCTACGGACATAGAAATCTCTCTCTCTAGGGACCTAGAAATCCCTCTAGGGACCTAGAAATCCCTCTAGCGACATAGAAATCCCTCTAGCGACATAGAAATCCCTCTAGGGACATAGAAATCCCTCTAGGGACATAGAAATCCCTATAGGGACATAGAAATCCCTCTAGGGACATAGAAATCTATCCCTCTAGGGACATAGAAATCCCTCTAGGGACATAGAAATCCCTCTAGGGACATTGAAATCCCTCTAGGGACATAGAAATCCCTCTAGGGACCTAGAAATCTATCCCTCTAGGGACCTAGAAATCCCTCTGGGGACATTGAAATCCCTCTAGGGACCTAGAAATCTATCCCTCTAGGGACCTAGAAATCCCTCTAGGGACCTAGAAATCCCTCTAGGGACATAGAAATCTCTCTCTCTAGGTACCTAGAAATCCCTCTAGGGACATAGAAATCTCTCTCTCTAGGGACCTAGAAATCCCTCTAGGGACATAGAAATCTATCCCTCTAGGGACATAGAAATCCCTCTAGGGACCTAGAAATCCCTCTAGGGACCTAGAAATCCCTCTAGGGACATTGAAATCCCTCTAGGGACCTAGAAATTCCTCTAGGGACCTAGAAATCCCTCTAGGGACATAGAAATCCCTCTAGGGACCTAGAAATCTCTCTAGGGACATAGAAATCCCTCTAGGGACATAGAAATCTATCCCTCTAGGGACCTAGAAATCCCTCTAGGGACCTAGAAATCCCTCTAGGGACCTAGAAATCCCTCTAGGGACATAGAAATCTCTCTCTCTAGGGACCTAGAAATCCCTCTAGGGACATAGAAATCTCTCTCTCTAGGGACCTAGAAATCCCTCTAGGGACCTAGAAATCCCTCTAGCGTCATAGAAATCCCTCTAGCGACATAGAAATCCCTCTAGGGACATAGAAATCCCTCTAGGGACATAGAAATCCCTATAGGGACATAGAAATCCCTCTAGGGACATAGAAATCTATCCCTCTAGGGACATAGAAATCCCTCTAGGGACATAGAAATCCCTCTAGGGACATTGAAATCCCTCTAGGGACATAGAAATCCCTCTAGGGACCTAGAAATCTATCCCTCTAGGGACCTAGAAATCCCTCTAGGGACATTGAAATCCCTCTAGGGACCTAGAAATCTCTCTAGGGACATAGAAATCTCTCTAGGGACATAGAAATCCCTCTAGGGACATAGAAATCTATCCCTCTAGGGACCTAGAAATCCCTCTAGGGACCTAGAAATCCCTCTAGGGACCTAGAAATCCCTCTAGGGACCTAGAAATCCCTCTAGGGACCTAGAAATCCCTCTAGGAACCTAGAAATCCCTCTAGGGACCTAGAAATCCCTCTAGGGACCTAGAAATCCCTCTAGGGACCTAGAAATCCCTCTAGGAACCTAGAAATCCCTCTAGGGACCTAGAAATCCCTCTAGGGACATAGAAATCTCTCTCTCTAGGGACCTAGAAATCAATCTAGGGACCTAGAAATCCCTCTAGGGACCTAGAAATCCCTCTAGGGACCTAGAAATCCCTCTAGGGACCTAGAAATCCCTCTAGGAACCTAGAAATCCCTCTAGGGACCTAGAAATCCCTCTAGGGACATAGAAATCTCTCTCTCTAGGGACCTAGAAATCAATCTAGGGACCTAGAAATCCCTCTAGGGACCTAGAAATCTCTCTAGGGACATAGAAATCCCTCTAGGGACATAGAAATCTATCCCTCTAGGGACCTAGAAATCCCTCTAGGGACCTAGAAATCCCTCTAGGGACCTAGAAATCCCTCTAGGGACATAGAAATCTCTCTCTCTAGGGACCTAGAAATCCCTCTAGGGACCTAGAAATCCCTCTAGGGACCTAGAAATCCCTCTAGGGACCTAGAAATCCCTCTAGGGACCTAGAAATCCCTCTAGGAACCTAGAAATCCCTCTAGGGACCTAGAAATCCCTCTAGGGACCTAGAAATCCCTCTAGGGACCTAGAAATCCCTCTAGGAACCTAGAAATCCCTCTAGGGACCTAGAAATCCCTCTAGGGACATAGAAATCTCTCTCTCTAGGGACCTAGAAATCAATCTAGGGACCTAGAAATCCCTCTAGGGACCTAGAAATCCCTCTAGGGACCTAGAAATCCCTCTAGGGACCTAGAAATCCCTCTAGGAACCTAGAAATCCCTCTAGGGACCTAGAAATCCCTCTAGGGACATAGAAATCTCTCTCTCTAGGGACCTAGAAATCAATCTAGGGACCTAGAAATCCCTCTAGGGACCTAGAAATCTCTCTAGGGACATAGAAATCCCTCTAGGGACATAGAAATCTATCCCTCTAGGGACCTAGAAATCCCTCTAGGGACCTAGAAATCCCTCTAGGGACATAGAAATCTCTCTCTCTAGGGACCTAGAAATCCCTCTAGGGACATAGAAATCCCTCTAGGGACCTAGAAATCTATCCCTCTAGGGACATAGAAATCCCTCTAGGGACCTAGAAATCTATCCCTCTAGGGACCTAGAAATCCCTCTAGGGACCTAGAAATCTCTCTAGTGACATAGAAATCCCTCTAGGGACATAGAAATCTATCCCTCTAGGGACCTAGAAATCCCTCTAGGGACCTAGAAATCCCTCTAGGGACATAGAAATCCCTCTAGCGACATAGAAATCCCTCTAGGGACATAGAAATCTATCCCTCTAGGGACATAGAAATCCCTCTAGGGACCTAGAAATCCCTCTAGGGACATTGAAATCTATCCCTCTAGGGACCTAGAAATCCCTCTAGGGACATTGAAGTCCCTCTAGGGACCTAGAAATCTCTCTAGGGACATAGAAATCTCTCTAGGGACATAGAAATCCCTCTAGGGACCTAGAAATCCCTCTAGGGACATTGAAATCCCTCTAGGGACCTAGAAATCCCTCTAGGGACCTAGAAATCCCTCTAGGGACATAGAAATCCCTCTAGGGACCTAGAAATCTCTCTAGGGACATAGAAATCCCTCTAGGGACATAGAAATCTATCCCTCTAGGGACCTAGAAATCCCTCTAGGGACCTAGAAATCCCTCTAGGGACATTGAAATCTCTCTCTCTAGGGACCTAGAAATCCCTCTAGGGACATAGAAATCTCTCTCTCTAGGGACCTAGAAATCCCTCTAGGGACCTAGAAATCCCTCTAGCGACATAGAAATCCCTCTAGCGACATACAAATCCCTCTAGGGACATAGAAATCCCTCTAGGGACATAGAAATCCCTATAGGGACATAGAAATCCCTCTAGGGACATAGAAATCTATCCCTCTAGGGACATAGAAATCCCTCTAGGGACATAGAAATCCCTCTAGGGACATTGAAATCCCTCTAGGGACATAGAAATCCCTCTAGGGACCTAGAAATCTATCCCTCTAGGGACCTAGAAATCCCTCTAGGGACATTGAAATCCCTCTAGGGACCTAGAAATCTCTCTAGTGACATAGAAATCCCTCTAGGGACATAGAAATCTATCCTTCTAGGGACCTAGAAATCCCTCTAGGGACCTAGAAATCCCTCTAGGGACATAGAAATCCCTCTAGCGACATAGAAATCCCTCTAGGGACATAGAAATCTATCCCTCTAGGGACCTAGAAATCCCTCTAGGGACATTGAAATCCCTCTAGGGACCTAGAAATCTCTCTAGTGACATAGAAATCCCTCTAGGGACATAGAAATCTATCCCTCTAGGGACCTAGAAATCCCTCTAGGGACCTAGAAATCCCTCTAGGGACATAGAAATCCCTCTAGCGACATAGAAATCCCTCTAGGGACATAGAAATCTATCCCTCTAGGGACATAGAAATCCCTCTAGGGACCTATAAATCCCTCTAGGGACATTGAAATCTATCCCTCTAGGGACCTAGAAATCTATCTAGGGACATTGAAATCCCTCTAGGGACCTAGAAATCTCTCTAGGGACATAGAAATCTCTCTAGGGACATAGAAATCCCTCTAGGGACATAGAAATCTATCCCTCTAGGGACCTAGAAATCCCTCTAGGGACCTAGAAATCCCTCTAGGGACCTAGAAATCCCTCTAGGGACCTAGAAATCCCTCTAGGGACCTAGAAATCCCTCTAGGGACCTAGAAATCCCTCTAGGGACATAGAAATCTCTCTCTCTAGGGACCTAGAAATCCCTCTAGGGACATAGAAATCCCTCTAGGGACATAGAAATCTATCCCTCTAGGGACATAGAAATCCTTCTAGGGACATAGAAATCCCTCTAGGGACATAGAAATCCCTCTAGGTACATAGAAATCCCTCTAGGGACCTAGAAATCCCTCTAGGGACATTGAAATCCCTCTAGGGACCTAGAAATCCCTCTAGGGACCTAGAAATCCCTCTAGGGACATAGAAATCTCTCTAGGGACATAGAAATCCCTCTAGGGACATAGAAATCTATCCCTCTAGGGACCTAGAAATCCCTCTAGGGACCTAGAAATCCCTCTAGGGACCTAGAAATCCCTCTAGGGACCTAGAAATCTCTCTAGGAACCTAGAAATCCCTCTAGGGACATAGAAATCTATCCTTCTAGGGACCTAGAAATCCCTCTAGGGACCTAGAACTCCCTCTAGGGACATAGAAATCTCTCTCTCTAGGGACCTAGAAATCCCTCTAGGGACATAGAAATCCCTCTAGGGACATAGAAATCTATCCCTCTAGGGACATAGAAATCCCTCTAGGGACATAGAAATCCCTCTAGGGACATAGAAATCCCTCTAGGTACATAGAAATCCCTCTAGGGACCTAGAAATCTATCCCTCTAGGGACCTAGAAATCCCTCTAGGGACATAGAAATCCCTCTAGGGACCTAGAAATCTATCCCTCTAGGGACCTAGAAATCCCTCTAGGGACATTGAAATCCCTCTAGGGACCTAGAAATCCCTCTAGGGACATTGAAATCCCTCTAGGGACCTAGAAATCTATCCCTCTAGGGACCTAGAAATCCCTCTAGGGACATTGAAATCCCTCTAGGGACCTAGAAATCTATCCCTCTAGGGACCTAGAAATCCCTCTAGCGACATAGAAATCCCTCTAGCGACATAGAAATCCCTCTAGGGACATAGAAATCCCTCTAGGGACCTAGAAATCTATCCCTCTAGGGACCTAGAAATCCCTCTAGGGACATCTAAATCCCTCTAGGGACCTAGAAATCCCTCTAGGGACATTGAAATCCCTCTAGGGACCTAGAAATCCCTCTAGGGACATTGAAATCCCTCTAGGGACCTAGAAATCTATCCCTCTAGGGACCTAGAAATCCCTCTAGGGACATTGAAATCCCTCTAGGGACCTAGAAATCTATCCCTCTAGGGACCTAGAAATCTATCCCTCTAGGGACCTAGAAATCCCTCTCTCTAGGGACATAGAAATCTCTCTCTCTAGGGACCTAGAAATCCCTCTAGGGACCTAGAAATCCCTCTAGCGACATAGAAATCCCTCTAGCGACATAGAAATCCCTCTAGGGACATAGAAATCTATCGCTCTAGGGACATAGAAATCCCTCTAGGGACCTAGAAATCCCTCTAGGGACATAGAAATCCCTCTAGGAACCTAGAAATCCCTCTAGGGACCTAGAAATCCCTCTAGGGACCTAGAAATCCCTCTAGGGACCTAGAAATCCCTCTAGGGACCTAGAAATCCCTCTAGGGACCTAGAAATCCCTCTAGGAACCTAGAAAACCCTCTAGGGACCTAGAAATCCCTCTAGGGACATAGAAATCTCTCTCTCTAGGGACCTAGAAATCAATCTAGGGACCTAGAAATCCCTCTAGGGACCTAGAAATCTCTCTAGGGACATAGAAATCCCTCTAGGGACATAGAAATCTATCCCTCTAGGGACCTAGAAATCCCTCTAGGGACCTAGAAATCCCTCTAGGGACCTAGAAATCCCTCTAGGGACATAGAAATCTCTCTCTCTAGGGACCTAGAAATCCCTCTAGGGACATAGAAATCCCTCTAGGGACCTAGAAATCTATCCCTCTAGGGACATAGAAATCCCTCTAGGGACCTAGAAATCTATCCCTCTAGGGACCTAGAAATCCCTCTAGGGACATTGAAATCCCTCTAGGGACCTAGAAATCTCTCTAGTGACATAGAAATCCCTCTAGGGACATAGAAATCTATCCCTCTAGGGACCTAGAAATCCCTCTAGGGACCTAGAAATCCCTCTAGGGACATAGAAATCCCTCTAGCGACATAGAAATCCCTCTAGGGACATAGAAATCTATCCCTCTAGGGACATAGAAATCCCTCTAGGGACCTAGAAATCCCTCTAGGGACATTGAAATCTATCCCTCTAGGGACCTAGAAATCCCTCTAGGGACATTGAAGTCCCTCTAGGGACCTAGAAATCTCTCTAGGGACATAGAAATCTCTCTAGGGACATAGAAATCCCTCTAGGGACCTAGAAATCCCTCTAGGGACATTGAAATCCCTCTAGGGACCTAGAAATCCCTCTAGGGACCTAGAAATCCCTCTAGGGACATAGAAATCCCTCTAGGGACCTAGAAATCTCTCTAGGGACATAGAAATCCCTCTAGGGACATAGAAATCTATCCCTCTAGGGACCTAGAAATCCCTCTAGGGACCTAGAAATCCCTCTAGGGACATAGAAATCTCTCTCTCTAGGGACCTAGAAATCCCTCTAGGGACATAGAAATCTCTCTCTCTAGGGACCTAGAAATCCCTCTAGGGACCTAGAAATCCCTCTAGCGACATAGAAATCCCTCTAGCGACATAGAAATCCCTCTAGGGACATAGAAATCCCTCTAGGGACATAGAAATCCCTATAGGGACATAGAAATCCCTCTAGGGACATAGAAATCTATCCCTCTAGGGACATAGAAATCCCTCTAGGGACATAGAAATCCCTCTAGGGACATTGAAATCCCTCTAGGGACATAGAAATCCCTCTAGGGACCTAGAAATCTATCCCTCTAGGGACCTAGAAATCCCTCTAGGGACATTGAAATCCCTCTAGGGACCTAGAAATCTCTCTAGTGACATAGAAATCCCTCTAGGGACATAGAAATCTATCCCTCTAGGGACCTAGAAATCCCTCTAGGGACCTAGAAATCCCTCTAGGGACCTAGAAATCCCTCTAGGGACATAGAAATCCCTCTAGCGACATAGAAATCCCTCTAGGGACATAGAAATCTATCCCTCTAGGGACATAGAAATCCCTCTAGGGACCTAGAAATCCCTCTAGGGACATTGAAATCTATCCCTCTAGGGACCTAGAAATCTATCTAGGGACATTGTAATCCCTCTAGGGACCTAGAAATCTCTCTAGGGACATACAAATCTCTCTAGGGACATAGAAATCCCTCTAGGGACATAGAAATCCCTCTAGGGACCTAGAAATCTATCCCTCTAGGGACCTAGAAATCCCTCTAGGGACATAGAAATCCCTCTAGGGACCTAGAAATCTATCCCTCTAGGGACCTAGAAATCCCTCTAGGGACATTGAAATCCCTCTAGGGACCTAGAAATCTTTCTAGGGACATTGAAATCCCTCTAGGGACCTAGAAATCTATCCCTCTAGGGACCTAGAAATCCCTCTAGGGACATTGAAATCCCTCTAGGGACCTAGAAATCTATCCCTCTAGGGACCTAGAAATCCCTCTAGCGACATAGAAATCCCTCTAGCGACATAGAAATCCCTCTAGGGACATAGAAATCCCTCTAGGGACCTAGAAATCTATCCCTCTAGGGACCTAGAAATCCCTCTAGGGACATTGAAATCCCTCTAGGGACCTAGAAATCCCTCTAGGGACATTGAAATCCCTCTAGGGACCTAGAAATCTATCCCTCTAGGGACCTAGAAATCCCTCTAGGGACATTGAAATCCCTCTAGGGACCTAGAAATCTATCCCTCTAGGGACCTAGAAATCCCTCTAGCGACATAGAAATCCCTCTAGCGACATAGAAATCCCTCTAGGGACATAGAAATCCCTCTAGGGACCTAGAAATCTATCCCTCTAGGGACCTAGAAATCCCTCTAGGGACATCTAAATCCCTCTAGGGACCTAGAAATCCCTCTAGGGACATTGAAATCCCTCTAGGGACCTAGAAATCCCTCTAGGGACATTGAAATCCCTCTAGGGACCTAGAAATCTATCCCTCTAGGGACCTAGAAATCCCTCTAGGGACATTGAAATCCCTCTAGGGACCTAGAAATCTATCCCTCTAGGGACCTAGAAATCTATCCCTCTAGGGACCTAGAAATCCCTCTCTCTAGGGACATAGAAATCTCTCTCTCTAGGGACCTAGAAATCCCTCTAGGGACCTAGAAATCCCACTAGCGACATAGAAATCCCTCTAGCGACATAGAAATCCCTCTAGGGACATAGAAATCTATCGCTCTAGGGACATAGAAATCCCTCTAGGGACCTAGAAATCCCTCTAGGGACATAGAAATCCCTCTAGGAACCTAGAAATCCCTCTAGGGACCTAGAAATCCCTCTAGGGACCTAGAAATCCCTCTAGGGACCTAGAAATCCCTCTAGGGACCTAGAAATCCCTCTAGGGACCTAGAAATCCCTCTAGGAACCTAGAAAACCCTCTAGGGACCTAGAAATCCCTCTAGGGACATAGAAATCTCTCTCTCTAGGGACCTAGAAATCAATCTAGGGACCTAGAAATCCCTCTAGGGACCTAGAAATCTCTCTAGGGACATAGAAATCCCTCTAGGGACATAGAAATCTATCCCTCTAGGGACCTAGAAATCCCTCTAGGGACCTAGAAATCCCTCTAGGGACCTAGAAATCCCTCTAGGGACATAGAAATCTCTCTCTCTAGGGACCTAGAAATCCCTCTAGGGACATAGAAATCCCTCTAGGGACCTAGAAATCTATCCCTCTAGGGACATAGAAATCCCTCTAGGGACCTAGAAATCTATCCCTCTAGGGACCTAGAAATCCCTCTAGGGACATTGAAATCCCTCTAGGGACCTAGAAATCTCTCTAGTGACATAGAAATCCCTCTAGGGACATAGAAATCTATCCCTCTAGGGACCTAGAAATCCCTCTAGGGACCTAGAAATCCCTCTAGGGACATAGAAATCCCTCTAGCGACATAGAAATCCCTCTAGGGACATAGAAATCTATCCCTCTAGGGACATAGAAATCCCTCTAGGGACCTAGAAATCCCTCTAGGGACATTGAAATCTATCCCTCTAGGGACCTAGAAATCCCTCTAGGGACATTGAAGTCCCTCTAGGGACCTAGAAATCTCTCTAGGGACATAGAAATCTCTCTAGGGACATAGAAATCCCTCTAGGGACCTAGAAATCCCTCTAGGGACATTGAAATCCCTCTAGGGACCTAGAAATCCCTCTAGGGACCTAGAAATCCCTCTAGGGACATAGAAATCCCTCTAGGGACCTAGAAATCTCTCTAGGGACATAGAAATCCCTCTAGGGACATAGAAATCTATCCCTCTAGGGACCTAGAAATCCCTCTAGGGACCTAGAAATCCCTCTAGGGACATAGAAATCTCTCTCTCTAGGGACCTAGAAATCCCTCTAGGGACATAGAAATCTCTCTCTCTAGGGACCTAGAAATCCCTCTAGGGACCTAGAAATCCCTCTAGCGACATAGAAATCCCTCTAGCGACATAGAAATCCCTCTAGGGACATAGAAATCCCTCTAGGGACATAGAAATCCCTATAGGGACATAGAAATCCCTCTAGGGACATAGAAATCTATCCCTCTAGGGACATAGAAATCCCTCTAGGGACATAGAAATCCCTCTAGGGACATTGAAATCCCTCTAGGGACATAGAAATCCCTCTAGGGACCTAGAAATCTATCCCTCTAGGGACCTAGAAATCCCTCTAGGGACATTGAAATCCCTCTAGGGACCTAGAAATCTCTCTAGTGACATAGAAATCCCTCTAGGGACATAGAAATCTATCCCTCTAGGGACCTAGAAATCCCTCTAGGGACCTAGAAATCCCTCTAGGGACCTAGAAATCCCTCTAGGGACATAGAAATCCCTCTAGCGACATAGAAATCCCTCTAGGGACATAGAAATCTATCCCTCTAGGGACATAGAAATCCCTCTAGGGACCTAGAAATCCCTCTAGGGACATTGAAATCTATCCCTCTAGGGACCTAGAAATCTATCTAGGGACATTGTAATCCCTCTAGGGACCTAGAAATCTCTCTAGGGACATACAAATCTCTCTAGGGACATAGAAATCCCTCTAGGGACATAGAAATCCCTCTAGGGACCTAGAAATCTATCCCTCTAGGGACCTAGAAATCCCTCTAGGGACATAGAAATCCCTCTAGGGACCTAGAAATCTATCCCTCTAGGGACCTAGAAATCCCTCTAGGGACATTGAAATCCCTCTAGGGACCTAGAAATCTTTCTAGGGACATTGAAATCCCTCTAGGGACCTAGAAATCTATCCCTCTAGGGACCTAGAAATCCCTCTAGGGACATTGAAATCCCTCTAGGGACCTAGAAATCTATCCCTCTAGGGACCTAGAAATCCCTCTAGCGACATAGAAATCCCTCTAGCGACATAGAAATCCCTCTAGGGACATAGAAATCCCTCTAGGGACCTAGAAATCTATCCCTCTAGGGACCTAGAAATCCCTCTAGGGACATTGAAATCCCTCTAGGGACCTAGAAATCCCTCTAGGGACATTGAAATCCCTCTAGGGACCTAGAAATCTATCCCTCTAGGGACCTAGAAATCCCTCTAGGGACATTGAAATCCCTCTAGGGACCTAGAAATCTATCCCTCTAGGGACCTAGAAATCTATCCCTCTAGGGACCTAGAAATCCCTCTAGGGACCTAGAAATCCCTCTAGGGACATAGAAATCTCTCTCTCTAGGGACCTAGAAATCCCTCTAGGGACATAGAAATCCCTCTAGGGACCTAGAAATCTATCCCTCTAGGGACCTAGAAATCCCTCTAGGGACCTAGAAATCCCTCTAGGGACCTAGAAATCCCTCTAGGGACATAGAAATCTCTCTCTCTCTAGGGACCTAGAAATCCCTCTAGGGACATAGAAATCCCTCTAGGGACATAGAAATCTATCCCTCTAGGGACATAGAAATCCCTCTAGGGACATAGAAATCCCTCTAGGGACATAGAAATCCCTCTAGGGACATAGAAATCCCTCTAGGGACCTAGAAATCTATCCCTCTAGGGACCTAGAAATCCCTCTAGGGACATAGAAATCCCTCTAGGGACCTAGAAATCTATCCCTCTAGGGACCTAGAAATCCCTCTAGGGACATTGAAATCCCTCTAGGGACCTAGAAATCCCTCTAGGGACATTGAAATCCCTCTAGGGACCTAGAAATCTATCCCTCTAGGGACCTAGAAATCCCTCTAGGGACATTGAAATCCCTCTAGGGACCTAGAAATCTATCCCTCTAGGGACCTAGAAATCCCTCTAGCGACATAGAAATCCCTCTAGCGACATAGAAATCCCTCTAGGGACATAGAAATCCCTCTAGGGACCTAGAAATCTATCCCTCTAGGGACCTAGAAATCCCTCTAGGGACATTGAAATCCCTCTAGGGACCTAGAAATCCCTCTAGGGACATTGAAATCCCTCTAGGGACCTAGAAATCTATCCCTCTAGGGACCTAGAAATCCCTCTAGGGACATTGAAATCCCTCTAGGGACCTAGAAATCTATCCCTCTAGGGACCTAGAAATCTATCCCTCTAGGGACCTAGAAATCCCTCTAGGGACCTAGAAATCCCTCTAGGGACATAGAAATCTCTCTCTCTAGGGACCTAGAAATCCCTCTAGGGACCTAGAAATCCCTCTAGCGACATAGAAATCCCTCTAGCGACATAGAAATCCCTCTAGGGACATAGAAATCTATCGCTCTAGGGACATAGAAATCCCTCTAGGGACCTAGAAATCCCTCTAGGGACATAGAAATCCCTCTAGGGACATAGAAATCTATCCCTCTAGGGACCTAGAAATCCCTCTAGGGACCTAGAAATCCCTCTAGGGACCTAGAAATCCCTCTAGGGACCTAGAAATCCCTCTAGGGACATAGAAATCTCTCTCTCTAGGGACCTAGAAATCCCTCTAGGGACATAGAAATCTATCCCTCTAGGGACATAGAAATCCCTCTAGGGACATAGAAATCCCTCTAGGGACATAGAAATCCCTCTAGGGACATAGAAATCCCTCTAGGGATCTAGAAATCTATCCCTCTAGGGACCTAGAAATCCCTCTAGGGACATTGAAATCCCTCTAGGGACCTAGAAATCCCTCTAGGGACATTGAAATCCCTCTAGGGACCTAGAAATCTATCCCTCTAGGGACCTAGAAATCCCTCTAGGGACATTGAAATCCCTCTAGGGACCTAGAAATCTATCCCTCTAGGGACCTAGAAATCCCTCTAGGGACCTAGAAATCCCTCTAGGGACATAGAAATCTCTCTCTCTAGGGACCTAGAAATCCCTCTAGGGACATAGAAATCTCTCTCTCTAGGGACCTAGAAATCCCTCTAGGGACCTAGAAATCCCTCTAGCGACATAGAAATCCCTCTAGCGACATAGAAATCCCTCTAGGGACATAGAAATCTATCGCTCTAGGGACATAGAAATCCCTCTAGGGACCTAGAAATCCCTCTAGGGACATAGAAATCTATCCCTCTAGGGACCTAGAAATCCCTCTAGGGACATAGAAATCCCTCTATGGACATAGCAATCCCTCTAGGGACATATAAATCTATCCCTCTAGGGACATAGAAATCCCTCTAGGGACCTAGAAATCCCTCTAGGGACATAGAAATCCCTCTAGGGACATAGAAATCCCTCTCGAGACATAGAAATCTATCCCTCTAGGGACATAGAAATCCCTCTAGGGACCTAGAAATCCCTCTAGGGACCTAGAAATCCCTCTAGGGACATTGAAATCCCTCTAGGGACCTAGAAATCCCTCTAGGGACCTAGAAATCCCTCTAGGGACATAGAAATCCCTCTAGGGACCTAGAAATCTCTCTAGGGACATAGAAATCCCTCTAGGGACATAGAAATCTATCCCTCTAGGGACCTAGAAATCCCTCTAGGGACCTAGAAATCCCTCTAGGGACATAGAAATCTCTCTCTCTAGGGACCTAGAAATCCCTCTAGGGACATAGAAATCTCTCTCTCTAGGGACCTAGAAATCCCTCTAGGGACCTAGAAATCCCTCTAGCGACATAGAAATCCCTCTAGCGACATAGAAATCCCTCTAGGGACATAGAAATCCCTCTAGGGACATAGAAATCCCTATAGGGACATAGAAATCCCTCTAGGGACATAGAAATCTATCCCTCTAGGGACATAGAAATCCCTCTAGGGAAATAGAAATCCCTCTAGGGACATTGAAATCCCTCTAGGGACATAGAAATCCCTCTAGGGACCTAGAAATCTATCCCTCTAGGGACCTAGAAATCCCTCTAGGGACATTGAAATCCCTCTAGGGACCTAGAAATCTCTCTAGGGACATAGAAATCTCTCTAGGGACATAGAAATCCCTCTAGGGACATAGAAATCTATCCCTCTAGGGACCTAGAAATCCCTCTAGGGACCTAGAAATCCCTCTAGGGACCTAGAAATCCCTCTAGGGACCTAGAAATCCCTCTAGGAACCTAGAAATCCCTCTAGGGACCTAGAAATCCCTCTAGGGACATAGAAATCTCTCTCTCTAGGGACCTAGAAATCAATCTAGGGACCTAGAAATCCCTCTAGGGACCTAGAAATCTCTCTAGGGACATAGAAATCCCTCTAGGGACATAGAAATCTATCCCTCTAGGGACCTAGAAATCCCTCTAGGGACCTAGAAATCCCTCTAGGGACCTAGAAATCCCTCTAGGGACATAGAAATCTCTCTCTCTAGGGACCTAGAAATCCCTCTAGGGACCTAGAAATCTATCCCTCTAGGGACATAGAAATCCCTCTAGGGACCTAGAAATCTATCCCTCTAGGGACCTAGAAATCCCTCTAGGGACATTGAAATCCCTCTAGGGACCTAGAAATCTCTCTAGTGACATAGAAATCCCTCTAGGGACATAGAAATCTATCCCTCTAGGGACCTAGAAATCTATCCCTCTAGGGACCTAGAAATCCCTCTAGCGACATAGAAATCCCTCTAGCGACATAGAAATCCCTCTAGGGACATAGAAATCCCTCTAGGGACCTAGAAATCTATCCCTCTAGGGACCTAGAAATCCCTCTAGGGACATTGAAATCCCTCTAGGGACCTAGAAATCCCTCTAGGGACCTAGAAATCTCTCTAGGGACATAGAAATCTCTCTAGGGACATTGAAATCCCTCTAGGGACCTAGAAATCCCGCTAGGGACATTGAAATCCCTCTAGGGACCTAGAAATCTATCCCTCTAGGGACCTAGAAATCCCTCTAGGGACATTGAAATCCCTCTAGGGACCTAGAAATCTATCCCTCTAGGGACCTAGAAATCCCTCTAGCGACATAGAAATCCCTCTAGCGACATAGAAATCCCTCTAGGGACATAGAAATCCCTCTAGGGACCTAGAAATCTATCCCTCTAGGGACCTAGAAATCCCTCTAGGGACATTGAAATCCCTCTAGGGACCTAGAAATCCCTCTAGGGACATTGAAATCCCTCTAGGGACCTAGAAATCTATCCCTCTAGGGACCTAGAAATCCCTCTAGGGACATTGAAATCCCTCTAGGGACCTAGAAATCTATCCCTCTAGGGACCTAGAAATCTATCCCTCTAGGGACCTAGAAATCCCTCTAGGGACCTAGAAATCCCTCTAGGGACATAGAAATCTCTCTCTCTAGGGACCTAGAAATCCCTCTAGGGACATAGAAATCCCTCTAGGGACCTAGAAATCTATCCCTCTAGGGACCTAGAAATCCCTCTAGGTACCTAGAAATCCCTCTAGGGACCTAGAAATCCCTCTAGGGACATAGAAATCTCTCTCTCTCTAGGGACCTAGAAATCCCTCTAGGGACATAGAAATCCCTCTAGGGACATAGAAATCTATCGCTCTAGGGACATAGAAATCCCTCTAGGGACATAGAAATCCCTCTAGGGACATAGAAATCCCTCTAGGGACATAGAAATCCCTCTAGGGACCTAGAAATCTATCCCTCTAGGGACCTAGAAATCCGTCTAGGGACATAGAAATCCCTCTAGGGACCTAGAAATCTATCCCTCTAGGGACCTAGAAATCCCTCTAGGGACATTGAAATCCCTCTAGGGACCTAGAAATCCCTCTAGGGACATTGAAATCCCTCTAGGGACCTAGAAATCTATCCCTCTAGGGACCTAGAAATCCCTCTAGGGACATTGAAATCCCTCTAGGGACCTAGAAATCTATCCCTCTAGGGACCTAGAAATCCCTCTAGCGACATAGAAATCCCTCTAGCGACATAGAAATCCCTCTAGGGACATAGAAATCCCTCTAGGGACCTAGAAATCTATCCCTCTAGGGACCTAGAAATCCCTCTAGGGACATTGAAATCCCTCTAGGGACCTAGAAATCCCTCTAGGGACATTGAAATCCCTCTAGGGACCTAGAAATCTATCCCTCTAGGGACCTAGAAATCCCTCTAGGGACATTGAAATCCCTCTAGGGACCTAGAAATCTATCCCTCTAGGGACCTAGAAATCTATCCCTCTAGGGACCTAGAAATCCCTCTAGGGACATAGAAATCTCTCTCTAGGTATAGAGGGATTTCTAGGTCCCTAGAGGGATTTCTAGGTCCCTAGAGGGATTTCTAGGTCCCTAGAGGGATTTCTAGGTCCCTAGAGGGATAGATTTCTATGTCCCTAGAGGGATTTCTATGTCCCTAGAGAGATTTCTATGTCCCTAGAGAGATTTCTAGGTCCCTAGAGGGATTTCTAGGTCCCTAGAGGGATTTCAATGTCCCTAGAGGGATTTCTAGGTCCCTAGAGGGATAGATTTCTAGGTCCCTAGAGGGATTTCTATGTCCCTAGAGGGATTTCTATGTCGCTAGAGGGATTTCTATGTCGCTAGAGGGATTTCTAGGTCCCTAGAGGGATAGATTTCTAGGTCCCTAGAGGGATAGATTTCTATGTCCCTAGAGGGATTTCTATGTCACTAGAGAGATTTCTAGGTCCCTAGAGGGATTTCAATGTCCCTAGAGGGATTTCTAGGTCCCTAGAGGGATAGATTTCTAGGTCCCTAGAGGGATTTCTATGTCCCTAGAGGGATAGATTTCTAGGTCCCTAGAGGGATTTCTATGTCCCTAGAGGGATTTCTAGGTCCCTAGAGAGAGAGATTTCTATGTCCCTAGAGGGATTTCTAGGTCCCTAGAGGGATTTCTAGGTCCCTAGAGGGATTTCTAGGTCCCTAGAGGGATAGATTTCTATGTCCCTAGAGGGATTTCTATGTCCCTAGAGAGATTTCTTGGTCCCTAGAGGGATTTCTAGGTCCCTAGATTGATTTCTAGGTCCCTAGAGAGAGAGATTTCTATGTCCCTAGAGGGATTTCTAGGTCCCTAGAGGGATTTCTAGGTTCCTAGAGGGATTTCTAGGTCCCTAGAGGGATTTCTAGGTCCCTAGAGGGATTTCTAGGTCCCTAGAGGGATTTCTAGGTCCCTAGAGGGATAGATTTCTATGTCCCTAGAGGGATTTCTATGTCCCTAGAGAGATTTCTATGTCCCTAGAGAGATTTCTAGGTCCCTAGAGGGATTTCAATGTCCCTAGAGGGATTTCTAGGTCCCTAGAGGGATAGATTTCTAGGTCCCTAAAGGGATTTCTATGTCCCTAGAGGGATTTCAATGTCCCTAGAGGGATTTCTATGTCCCTAGAGGGATTTCTATGTCCCTAGAGGGATAGATTTCTATGTCCCTAGAGGGATTTCTATGTCCCTATAGGGATTTCTATGTCCCTAGAGGGATTTCTATGTCCCTAGAGGGATTTCTATGTCGCTAGAGGGATTTCTATGTCGCTAGAGGGATTTCTAGGTCCCTAGAGGGATTTCTAGGTCCCTAGAGAGAGAGATTTCTATGTCCCTAGAGGGATTTCTAGGTCCCTAGAGAGAGAGATTTCTATGTCCCTAGAGGGATTTCTAGGTCCCTAGAGGGATTTCTAGGTCCCTAGAGGGATTTCTAGGTCCCTAGAGGGATAGATTTCTATGTCCCTAGAGGGATTTCTATGTCCCTAGAGAGATTTCTAGGTCCCTAGAGGGATTTCTATGTCCCTAGAGGGATTTCTAGGTCCCTAGAGGGATTTCTAGGTCCCTAGAGGGATTTCAATGTCCCTAGAGGGATTTCTAGGTCCCTAGAGGGATTTCTAGGTCCCTAGAGGGATTTCTATGTCCCTAGAGGGATAGATTTCTATGTCTCGAGAGGGATTTCTATGTCCCTAGAGGGATTTCTATGTCCCTAGAGGGATTTCTAGGTCCCTAGAGGGATTTCTATGTCCCTAGAGGGATAGATTTATATGTCCCTAGAGGGATTTCTATGTCCATAGAGGGATTTCTATGTCCCTAGAGGGATTTCTAGGTCCCTAGAGGGATAGATTTCTATGTCCCTAGAGGGATTTCTAGGTCCCTAGAGGGATTTCTATGTCCCTAGAGCGATAGATTTCTATGTCCCTAGAGGGATTTCTATGTCGCTAGAGGGATTTCTATGTCGCTAGAGGGATTTCTAGGTCCCTAGAGGGATTTCTAGGTCCCTAGAGAGAGAGATTTCTATGTCCCTAGAGGGATTTCTAGGTCCCTAGAGAGAGAGATTTCTATGTCCCTAGAGGGATTTCTAGGTCCCTAGAGGGATTTCTAGGTCCCTAGAGGGATAGATTTCTAGGTCCCTAGAGGGATTTCAATGTCCCTAGAGGGATTTCTAGGTCCCTAGAGGGATAGATTTCTAGGTCCCTAGAGGGATTTCAATGTCCCTAGAGGGATTTCTAGGTCCCTAGAGGGATTTCAATGTCCCTAGAGGGATTTCTAGGTCCCTAGAGGGATAGATTTCTAGATCCCTAGAGGGATTTCTATGTCCCTAGAGGGATTTCTATGTCCCTAGAGGGATTTCTATGTCCCTAGAGGGATTTCTATGTCCCTAGAGGGATAGATTTCTATGTCCCTAGAGGGATTTCTATGTCCCTAGAGGGATTTCTAGGTCCCTAGAGAGAGAGATTTCTATGTCCCTAGAGGGATTTCTAGGTCCCTAGAGGGATTTCTAGGTCCCTAGAGGGATTTCTAGGTCCCTAGAGGGATTTCTAGGTCCCTAGAGGGATTTCTAGGTCCCTAGAGGGATTTCTAGGTCCCTAGAGGGATAGATTTCTATGTCCCTAGAGGGATTTCTATGTCCCTAGAGGGATTTCTAGGTCCCTAGAGGGATTTCTATGTCCCTAGAGCGATAGATTTCTATGTCCCTAGAGGGATTTCTATGTCGCTAGAGGGATTTCTATGTCGCTAGAGGGATTTCAATGTCCCTAGAGGGATTTCTAGGTCCCTAGAGGGATAGATTTCTAGGTCCCTAGAGGGATTTCTATGTCCCTAGAGGGATTTCTATGTCGCTAGAGGGATTTCTATGTCGCTAGAGGGATTTCTAGGTCCCTAGAGGGATAGATTTCTAGGTCCCTAGAGGGATTTCAATGTCCCTAGAGGGATTTCTAGGTCCCTAGAGGGATAGATTTCTAGGTCCCTAGAGGGATTTCAATGTCCCTAGAGGGATTTCTAGGTCCCTAGAGGGATTTCAATGTCCCTAGAGGGATTTCTAGGTCCCTAGAGGGATAGATTTCTAGGTCCCTAGAGGGATTTCTATGTCCCTAGAGGGATTTCTAGGTCCCTAGAGGGATAGATTTCTAGGTCCCTAGAGGGATTTCTATGTCCCTAGAGGGATTTCTATGTCCCTAGAGGGATTTCTATGTCCCTAGAGGGATTTCTATGTCCCTAGAGCGATAGATTTCTATGTCCCTAGAGGGATTTCTATGTCCCTAGAGGGATTTCTAGGTCCCTAGAGAGAGAGAGATTTCTATGTCCCTAGAGGGATTTCTAGGTCCCTAGAGGGATTTCTAGGTACCTAGAGGGATTTCTAGGTCCCTAGAGGGATAGATTTCTAGGTCCCTAGAGGGATTTCTATGTCCCTAGAGGGATTTCTAGGTCCCTAGAGAGAGAGATTTCTATGTCCCTAGAGGGATTTCTAGGTCCCTAGAGGGATTTCTAGGTCCCTAGAGGGATAGATTTCTAGGTCCCTAGAGGGATAGATTTCTAGGTCCCTAGAGGGATTTCAATGTCCCTAGAGGGATTTCTAGGTCCCTAGAGGGATAGATTTCTAGGTCCCTAGAGGGATTTCAATGTCCCTAGAGGGATTTCTAGGTCCCTAGAGGGATTTCAATGTCCCTAGAGGGATTTCTAGGTCCCTAGAGGGATAGATTTCTAGGTCCCTAGAGGGATTTCTATGTCCCTAGAGGGATTTCTATGTCGCTAGAGGGATTTCTATGTCGCTAGAGGGATTTCTAGGTCCCTAGAGGGATAGATTTCTAGGTCCCTAGAGGGATTTCAATGTCCCTAGAGGGATTTCTAGGTCCCTAGAGGGATAGATTTCTAGGTCCCTAGAGGGATTTCAATGTCCCTAGCGGGATTTCTAGGTCCCTAGAGGGATTTCAATGTCCCTAGAGAGATTTCTATGTCCCTAGAGAGATTTCTAGGTCCCTAGAGGGATTTCTAGGTCCCTAGAGGGATTTCAATGTCCCTAGAGGGATTTCTAGGTCCCTAGAGGGATAGATTTCTAGGTCCCTAGAGGGATTTCTATGTCCCTAGAGGGATTTCTATGTCGCTAGAGGGATTTCTATGTCGCTAGAGGGATTTCTAGGTCCCTAGAGGGATAGATTTCTAGGTCCCTAGAGGGATAGATTTCTATGTCCCTAGAGGGATTTCTATGTCACTAGAGAGATTTCTAGGTCCCTAGAGGGATTTCAATGTCCCTAGAGGGATTTCTAGGTCCCTAGAGGGATAGATTTCTAGGTCCCTAGAGGGATTTCTATGTCCCTAGAGGGATAGATTTCTAGGTCCCTAGAGGGATTTCTATGTCCCTAGAGGGATTTCTAGGTCCCTAGAGAGAGAGATTTCTATGTCCCTAGAGGGATTTCTAGGTCCCTAGAGGGATTTCTAGGTCCCTAGAGGGATTTCTAGGTCCCTAGAGGGATAGATTTCTATGTCCCTAGAGGGATTTCTATGTCCCTAGAGAGATTTCTAGGTCCCTAGAGGGATTTCTAGGTCCCTAGATTGATTTCTAGGTCCCTAGAGAGAGAGATTTCTATGTCCCTAGAGGGATTTCTAGGTCCCTAGAAATCCCTCTAGGGACATTGAAATCCCTCTAGGGACCTAGAAATCTATCCCTCTAGGGACCTAGAAATCTATCCCTCTAGGGACCTAGAAATCCCTCTAGGGACCTAGAAATCCCTCTAGGGACATAGAAATCTCTCTCTCTAGGGACCTAGAAATCCCTCTAGGGACATAGAAATCCCTCTAGGGACCTAGAAATCTATCCCTCTAGGGACCTAGAAATCCCTCTAGGTACCTAGAAATCCCTCTAGGGACCTAGAAATCCCTCTAGGGACATAGAAATCTCTCTCTCTCTAGGGACCTAGAAATCCCTCTAGGGACATAGAAATCCCTCTAGGGACATAGAAATCTATCGCTCTAGGGACATAGAAATCCCTCTAGGGACATAGAAATCCCTCTAGGGACATAGAAATCCCTCTAGGGACATAGAAATCCCTCTAGGGACCTAGAAATCTATCCCTCTAGGGACCTAGAAATCCCTCTAGGGACATAGAAATCCCTCTAGGGACCTAGAAATCTATCCCTCTAGGGACCTAGAAATCCCTCTAGGGACCTAGAAATCTATCCCTCTAGGGACCTAGAAATCCCTCTAGGGACATTGAAATCCCTCTAGGGACCTAGAAATCTATCCCTCTAGGGACCTAGAAATCCCTCTAGCGACATAGAAATCCCTCTAGCGACATAGAAATCCCTCTAGGGACATAGAAATCCCTCTAGGGACCTAGAAATCTATCCCTCTAGGGACCTAGAAATCCCTCTAGGGACATTGAAATCCCTCTAGGGACCTAGAAATCCCTCTAGGGACATTGAAATCCCTCTAGGGACCTAGAAATCTATCCCTCTAGGGACCTAGAAATCCCTCTAGGGACATTGAAATCCCTCTAGGGACCTAGAAATCTATCCCTCTAGGGACCTAGAAATCTATCCCTCTAGGGACCTAGAAATCCCTCTAGGGACCTAGAAATCCCTCTAGGGACATAGAAATCTCTCTCTCTAGGGACCTAGAAATCCCTCTAGGGACATAGAAATCCCTCTAGGGACCTAGAAATCTATCCCTCTAGGGACCTAGAAATCCCTCTAGGGACCTAGAAATCCCTCTAGGGACCTAGAAATCCCTCTAGGGACATAGAAATCTCTCTCTCTCTAGGGACCTAGAAATCCCTCTAGGGACATAGAAATCCCTCTAGGGACATAGAAATCTATCCCTCTAGGGACATAGAAATCCCTCTAGGGACATAGAAATCCCTCTAGGGACATAGAAATCCCTCTAGGGACATAGAAATCCCTCTAGGGACCTAGAAATCTATCCCTCTAGGGACCTAGAAATCCCTCTAGGGACATAGAAATCCCTCTAGGGACCTAGAAATCTATCCCTCTAGGGACCTAGAAATCCCTCTAGGGACATTGAAATCCCTCTAGGGACCTAGAAATCCCTCTAGGGACATTGAAATCCCTCTAGGGACCTAGAAATCTATCCCTCTAGGGACCTAGAAATCCCTCTAGGGACATTGAAATCCCTCTAGGGACCTAGAAATCTATCCCTCTAGGGACCTAGAAATCCCTCTAGCGACATAGAAATCCCTCTAGCGACATAGAAATCCCTCTAGGGACATAGAAATCCCTCTAGGGACCTAGAAATCTATCCCTCTAGGGACCTAGAAATCCCTCTAGGGACATTGAAATCCCTCTAGGGACCTAGAAATCCCTCTAGGGACATTGAAATCCCTCTAGGGACCTAGAAATCTATCCCTCTAGGGACCTAGAAATCCCTCTAGGGACATTGAAATCCCTCTAGGGACCTAGAAATCTATCCCTCTAGGGACCTAGAAATCTATCCCTCTAGGGACCTAGAAATCCCTCTAGGGACCTAGAAATCCCTCTAGGGACATAGAAATCTCTCTCTCTAGGGACCTAGAAATCCCTCTAGGGACCTAGAAATCCCTCTAGCGACATAGAAATCCCTCTAGCGACATAGAAATCCCTCTAGGGACATAGAAATCTATCGCTCTAGGGACATAGAAATCCCTCTAGGGACCTAGAAATCCCTCTAGGGACATAGAAATCCCTCTAGGGACATAGAAATCTATCCCTCTAGGGACCTAGAAATCCCTCTAGGGACCTAGAAATCCCTCTAGGGACCTAGAAATCCCTCTAGGGACCTAGAAATCCCTCTAGGGACATAGAAATCTCTCTCTCTAGGGACCTAGAAATCCCTCTAGGGACATAGAAATCTATCCCTCTAGGGACATAGAAATCCCTCTAGGGACATAGAAATCCCTCTAGGGACATAGAAATCCCTCTAGGGACATAGAAATCCCTCTAGGGATCTAGAAATCTATCCCTCTAGGGACCTAGAAATCCCTCTAGGGACATTGAAATCCCTCTAGGGACCTAGAAATCCCTCTAGGGACATTGAAATCCCTCTAGGGACCTAGAAATCTATCCCTCTAGGGACCTAGAAATCCCTCTAGGGACATTGAAATCCCTCTAGGGACCTAGAAATCTATCCCTCTAGGGACCTAGAAATCCCTCTAGGGACCTAGAAATCCCTCTAGGGACATAGAAATCTCTCTCTCTAGGGACCTAGAAATCCCTCTAGGGACATAGAAATCTCTCTCTCTAGGGACCTAGAAATCCCTCTAGGGACCTAGAAATCCCTCTAGCGACATAGAAATCCCTCTAGCGACATAGAAATCCCTCTAGGGACATAGAAATCTATCGCTCTAGGGACATAGAAATCCCTCTAGGGACCTAGAAATCCCTCTAGGGACATAGAAATCTATCCCTCTAGGGACCTAGAAATCCCTCTAGGGACATAGAAATCCCTCTATGGACATAGCAATCCCTCTAGGGACATATAAATCTATCCCTCTAGGGACATAGAAATCCCTCTAGGGACCTAGAAATCCCTCTAGGGACATAGAAATCCCTCTAGGGACATAGAAATCCCTCTCGAGACATAGAAATCTATCCCTCTAGGGACATAGAAATCCCTCTAGGGACCTAGAAATCCCTCTAGGGACCTAGAAATCCCTCTAGGGACATTGAAATCCCTCTAGGGACCTAGAAATCCCTCTAGGGACCTAGAAATCCCTCTAGGGACATAGAAATCCCTCTAGGGACCTAGAAATCTCTCTAGGGACATAGAAATCCCTCTAGGGACATAGAAATCTATCCCTCTAGGGACCTAGAAATCCCTCTAGGGACCTAGAAATCCCTCTAGGGACATAGAAATCTCTCTCTCTAGGGACCTAGAAATCCCTCTAGGGACATAGAAATCTCTCTCTCTAGGGACCTAGAAATCCCTCTAGGGACCTAGAAATCCCTCTAGCGACATAGAAATCCCTCTAGCGACATAGAAATCCCTCTAGGGACATAGAAATCCCTCTAGGGACATAGAAATCCCTATAGGGACATAGAAATCCCTCTAGGGACATAGAAATCTATCCCTCTAGGGACATAGAAATCCCTCTAGGGAAATAGAAATCCCTCTAGGGACATTGAAATCCCTCTAGGGACATAGAAATCCCTCTAGGGACCTAGAAATCTATCCCTCTAGGGACCTAGAAATCCCTCTAGGGACATTGAAATCCCTCTAGGGACCTAGAAATCTCTCTAGGGACATAGAAATCTCTCTAGGGACATAGAAATCCCTCTAGGGACATAGAAATCTATCCCTCTAGGGACCTAGAAATCCCTCTAGGGACCTAGAAATCCCTCTAGGGACCTAGAAATCCCTCTAGGGACCTAGAAATCCCTCTAGGAACCTAGAAATCCCTCTAGGGACCTAGAAATCCCTCTAGGGACATAGAAATCTCTCTCTCTAGGGACCTAGAAATCAATCTAGGGACCTAGAAATCCCTCTAGGGACCTAGAAATCTCTCTAGGGACATAGAAATCCCTCTAGGGACATAGAAATCTATCCCTCTAGGGACCTAGAAATCCCTCTAGGGACCTAGAAATCCCTCTAGGGACCTAGAAATCCCTCTAGGGACATAGAAATCTCTCTCTCTAGGGACCTAGAAATCCCTCTAGGGACCTAGAAATCTATCCCTCTAGGGACATAGAAATCCCTCTAGGGACCTAGAAATCTATCCCTCTAGGGACCTAGAAATCCCTCTAGGGACATTGAAATCCCTCTAGGGACCTAGAAATCTCTCTAGTGACATAGAAATCCCTCTAGGGACATAGAAATCTATCCCTCTAGGGACCTAGAAATCTATCCCTCTAGGGACCTAGAAATCCCTCTAGCGACATAGAAATCCCTCTAGCGACATAGAAATCCCTCTAGGGACATAGAAATCCCTCTAGGGACCTAGAAATCTATCCCTCTAGGGACCTAGAAATCCCTCTAGGGACATTGAAATCCCTCTAGGGACCTAGAAATCCCTCTAGGGACCTAGAAATCTCTCTAGGGACATAGAAATCTCTCTAGGGACATTGAAATCCCTCTAGGGACCTAGAAATCCCGCTAGGGACATTGAAATCCCTCTAGGGACCTAGAAATCTATCCCTCTAGGGACCTAGAAATCCCTCTAGGGACATTGAAATCCCTCTAGGGACCTAGAAATCTATCCCTCTAGGGACCTAGAAATCCCTCTAGCGACATAGAAATCCCTCTAGCGACATAGAAATCCCTCTAGGGACATAGAAATCCCTCTAGGGACCTAGAAATCTATCCCTCTAGGGACCTAGAAATCCCTCTAGGGACATTGAAATCCCTCTAGGGACCTAGAAATCCCTCTAGGGACATTGAAATCCCTCTAGGGACCTAGAAATCTATCCCTCTAGGGACCTAGAAATCCCTCTAGGGACATTGAAATCCCTCTAGGGACCTAGAAATCTATCCCTCTAGGGACCTAGAAATCTATCCCTCTAGGGACCTAGAAATCCCTCTAGGGACCTAGAAATCCCTCTAGGGACATAGAAATCTCTCTCTCTAGGGACCTAGAAATCCCTCTAGGGACATAGAAATCCCTCTAGGGACCTAGAAATCTATCCCTCTAGGGACCTAGAAATCCCTCTAGGTACCTAGAAATCCCTCTAGGGACCTAGAAATCCCTCTAGGGACATAGAAATCTCTCTCTCTCTAGGGACCTAGAAATCCCTCTAGGGACATAGAAATCCCTCTAGGGACATAGAAATCTATCGCTCTAGGGACATAGAAATCCCTCTAGGGACATAGAAATCCCTCTAGGGACATAGAAATCCCTCTAGGGACATAGAAATCCCTCTAGGGACCTAGAAATCTATCCCTCTAGGGACCTAGAAATCCGTCTAGGGACATAGAAATCCCTCTAGGGACCTAGAAATCTATCCCTCTAGGGACCTAGAAATCCCTCTAGGGACATTGAAATCCCTCTAGGGACCTAGAAATCCCTCTAGGGACATTGAAATCCCTCTAGGGACCTAGAAATCTATCCCTCTAGGGACCTAGAAATCCCTCTAGGGACATTGAAATCCCTCTAGGGACCTAGAAATCTATCCCTCTAGGGACCTAGAAATCCCTCTAGCGACATAGAAATCCCTCTAGCGACATAGAAATCCCTCTAGGGACATAGAAATCCCTCTAGGGACCTAGAAATCTATCCCTCTAGGGACCTAGAAATCCCTCTAGGGACATTGAAATCCCTCTAGGGACCTAGAAATCCCTCTAGGGACATTGAAATCCCTCTAGGGACCTAGAAATCTATCCCTCTAGGGACCTAGAAATCCCTCTAGGGACATTGAAATCCCTCTAGGGACCTAGAAATCTATCCCTCTAGGGACCTAGAAATCTATCCCTCTAGGGACCTAGAAATCCCTCTAGGGACATAGAAATCTCTCTCTAGGTATAGAGGGATTTCTAGGTCCCTAGAGGGATTTCTAGGTCCCTAGAGGGATTTCTAGGTCCCTAGAGGGATTTCTAGGTCCCTAGAGGGATAGATTTCTATGTCCCTAGAGGGATTTCTATGTCCCTAGAGAGATTTCTATGTCCCTAGAGAGATTTCTAGGTCCCTAGAGGGATTTCTAGGTCCCTAGAGGGATTTCAATGTCCCTAGAGGGATTTCTAGGTCCCTAGAGGGATAGATTTCTAGGTCCCTAGAGGGATTTCTATGTCCCTAGAGGGATTTCTATGTCGCTAGAGGGATTTCTATGTCGCTAGAGGGATTTCTAGGTCCCTAGAGGGATAGATTTCTAGGTCCCTAGAGGGATAGATTTCTATGTCCCTAGAGGGATTTCTATGTCACTAGAGAGATTTCTAGGTCCCTAGAGGGATTTCAATGTCCCTAGAGGGATTTCTAGGTCCCTAGAGGGATAGATTTCTAGGTCCCTAGAGGGATTTCTATGTCCCTAGAGGGATAGATTTCTAGGTCCCTAGAGGGATTTCTATGTCCCTAGAGGGATTTCTAGGTCCCTAGAGAGAGAGATTTCTATGTCCCTAGAGGGATTTCTAGGTCCCTAGAGGGATTTCTAGGTCCCTAGAGGGATTTCTAGGTCCCTAGAGGGATAGATTTCTATGTCCCTAGAGGGATTTCTATGTCCCTAGAGAGATTTCTTGGTCCCTAGAGGGATTTCTAGGTCCCTAGATTGATTTCTAGGTCCCTAGAGAGAGAGATTTCTATGTCCCTAGAGGGATTTCTAGGTCCCTAGAGGGATTTCTAGGTTCCTAGAGGGATTTCTAGGTCCCTAGAGGGATTTCTAGGTCCCTAGAGGGATTTCTAGGTCCCTAGAGGGATTTCTAGGTCCCTAGAGGGATAGATTTCTATGTCCCTAGAGGGATTTCTATGTCCCTAGAGAGATTTCTATGTCCCTAGAGAGATTTCTAGGTCCCTAGAGGGATTTCAATGTCCCTAGAGGGATTTCTAGGTCCCTAGAGGGATAGATTTCTAGGTCCCTAAAGGGATTTCTATGTCCCTAGAGGGATTTCAATGTCCCTAGAGGGATTTCTATGTCCCTAGAGGGATTTCTATGTCCCTAGAGGGATAGATTTCTATGTCCCTAGAGGGATTTCTATGTCCCTATAGGGATTTCTATGTCCCTAGAGGGATTTCTATGTCCCTAGAGGGATTTCTATGTCGCTAGAGGGATTTCTATGTCGCTAGAGGGATTTCTAGGTCCCTAGAGGGATTTCTAGGTCCCTAGAGAGAGAGATTTCTATGTCCCTAGAGGGATTTCTAGGTCCCTAGAGAGAGAGATTTCTATGTCCCTAGAGGGATTTCTAGGTCCCTAGAGGGATTTCTAGGTCCCTAGAGGGATTTCTAGGTCCCTAGAGGGATAGATTTCTATGTCCCTAGAGGGATTTCTATGTCCCTAGAGAGATTTCTAGGTCCCTAGAGGGATTTCTATGTCCCTAGAGGGATTTCTAGGTCCCTAGAGGGATTTCTAGGTCCCTAGAGGGATTTCAATGTCCCTAGAGGGATTTCTAGGTCCCTAGAGGGATTTCTAGGTCCCTAGAGGGATTTCTATGTCCCTAGAGGGATAGATTTCTATGTCTCGAGAGGGATTTCTATGTCCCTAGAGGGATTTCTATGTCCCTAGAGGGATTTCTAGGTCCCTAGAGGGATTTCTATGTCCCTAGAGGGATAGATTTATATGTCCCTAGAGGGATTTCTATGTCCATAGAGGGATTTCTATGTCCCTAGAGGGATTTCTAGGTCCCTAGAGGGATAGATTTCTATGTCCCTAGAGGGATTTCTAGGTCCCTAGAGGGATTTCTATGTCCCTAGAGCGATAGATTTCTATGTCCCTAGAGGGATTTCTATGTCGCTAGAGGGATTTCTATGTCGCTAGAGGGATTTCTAGGTCCCTAGAGGGATTTCTAGGTCCCTAGAGAGAGAGATTTCTATGTCCCTAGAGGGATTTCTAGGTCCCTAGAGAGAGAGATTTCTATGTCCCTAGAGGGATTTCTAGGTCCCTAGAGGGATTTCTAGGTCCCTAGAGGGATAGATTTCTAGGTCCCTAGAGGGATTTCAATGTCCCTAGAGGGATTTCTAGGTCCCTAGAGGGATAGATTTCTAGGTCCCTAGAGGGATTTCAATGTCCCTAGAGGGATTTCTAGGTCCCTAGAGGGATTTCAATGTCCCTAGAGGGATTTCTAGGTCCCTAGAGGGATAGATTTCTAGATCCCTAGAGGGATTTCTATGTCCCTAGAGGGATTTCTATGTCCCTAGAGGGATTTCTATGTCCCTAGAGGGATTTCTATGTCCCTAGAGGGATAGATTTCTATGTCCCTAGAGGGATTTCTATGTCCCTAGAGGGATTTCTAGGTCCCTAGAGAGAGAGATTTCTATGTCCCTAGAGGGATTTCTAGGTCCCTAGAGGGATTTCTAGGTCCCTAGAGGGATTTCTAGGTCCCTAGAGGGATTTCTAGGTCCCTAGAGGGATTTCTAGGTCCCTAGAGGGATTTCTAGGTCCCTAGAGGGATTTCTAGGTCCCTAGAGGGATAGATTTCTATGTCCCTAGAGGGATTTCTATGTCCCTAGAGGGATTTCTAGGTCCCTAGAGGGATTTCTATGTCCCTAGAGCGATAGATTTCTATGTCCCTAGAGGGATTTCTATGTCGCTAGAGGGATTTCTATGTCGCTAGAGGGATTTCAATGTCCCTAGAGGGATTTCTAGGTCCCTAGAGGGATAGATTTCTAGGTCCCTAGAGGGATTTCTATGTCCCTAGAGGGATTTCTATGTCGCTAGAGGGATTTCTATGTCGCTAGAGGGATTTCTAGGTCCCTAGAGGGATAGATTTCTAGGTCCCTAGAGGGATTTCAATGTCCCTAGAGGGATTTCTAGGTCCCTAGAGGGATAGATTTCTAGGTCCCTAGAGGGATTTCAATGTCCCTAGAGGGATTTCTAGGTCCCTAGAGGGATTTCAATGTCCCTAGAGGGATTTCTAGGTCCCTAGAGGGATAGATTTCTAGGTCCCTAGAGGGATTTCTATGTCCCTAGAGGGATTTCTAGGTCCCTAGAGGGATAGATTTCTAGGTCCCTAGAGGGATTTCTATGTCCCTAGAGGGATTTCTATGTCCCTAGAGGGATTTCTATGTCCCTAGAGGGATTTCTATGTCCCTAGAGCGATAGATTTCTATGTCCCTAGAGGGATTTCTATGTCCCTAGAGGGATTTCTAGGTCCCTAGAGAGAGAGAGATTTCTATGTCCCTAGAGGGATTTCTAGGTCCCTAGAGGGATTTCTAGGTACCTAGAGGGATTTCTAGGTCCCTAGAGGGATAGATTTCTAGGTCCCTAGAGGGATTTCTATGTCCCTAGAGGGATTTCTAGGTCCCTAGAGAGAGAGATTTCTATGTCCCTAGAGGGATTTCTAGGTCCCTAGAGGGATTTCTAGGTCCCTAGAGGGATAGATTTCTAGGTCCCTAGAGGGATAGATTTCTAGGTCCCTAGAGGGATTTCAATGTCCCTAGAGGGATTTCTAGGTCCCTAGAGGGATAGATTTCTAGGTCCCTAGAGGGATTTCAATGTCCCTAGAGGGATTTCTAGGTCCCTAGAGGGATTTCAATGTCCCTAGAGGGATTTCTAGGTCCCTAGAGGGATAGATTTCTAGGTCCCTAGAGGGATTTCTATGTCCCTAGAGGGATTTCTATGTCGCTAGAGGGATTTCTATGTCGCTAGAGGGATTTCTAGGTCCCTAGAGGGATAGATTTCTAGGTCCCTAGAGGGATTTCAATGTCCCTAGAGGGATTTCTAGGTCCCTAGAGGGATAGATTTCTAGGTCCCTAGAGGGATTTCAATGTCCCTAGCGGGATTTCTAGGTCCCTAGAGGGATTTCAATGTCCCTAGAGAGATTTCTATGTCCCTAGAGAGATTTCTAGGTCCCTAGAGGGATTTCTAGGTCCCTAGAGGGATTTCAATGTCCCTAGAGGGATTTCTAGGTCCCTAGAGGGATAGATTTCTAGGTCCCTAGAGGGATTTCTATGTCCCTAGAGGGATTTCTATGTCGCTAGAGGGATTTCTATGTCGCTAGAGGGATTTCTAGGTCCCTAGAGGGATAGATTTCTAGGTCCCTAGAGGGATAGATTTCTATGTCCCTAGAGGGATTTCTATGTCACTAGAGAGATTTCTAGGTCCCTAGAGGGATTTCAATGTCCCTAGAGGGATTTCTAGGTCCCTAGAGGGATAGATTTCTAGGTCCCTAGAGGGATTTCTATGTCCCTAGAGGGATAGATTTCTAGGTCCCTAGAGGGATTTCTATGTCCCTAGAGGGATTTCTAGGTCCCTAGAGAGAGAGATTTCTATGTCCCTAGAGGGATTTCTAGGTCCCTAGAGGGATTTCTAGGTCCCTAGAGGGATTTCTAGGTCCCTAGAGGGATAGATTTCTATGTCCCTAGAGGGATTTCTATGTCCCTAGAGAGATTTCTAGGTCCCTAGAGGGATTTCTAGGTCCCTAGATTGATTTCTAGGTCCCTAGAGAGAGAGATTTCTATGTCCCTAGAGGGATTTCTAGGTCCCTAGAGGGATTTCTAGGTTCCTAGAGGGATTTCTAGGTCCCTAGAGGGATTTCTAGGTCCCTAGAGGGATTTCTAGGTCCCTAGAGGGATTTCTAGGTCCCTAGAGGGATAGATTTCTATGTCCCTAGAGGGATTTCTATGTCCCTAGAGAGATTTCTATGTCCCTAGAGAGATTTCTAGGTCCCTAGAGGGATTTCAATGTCCCTAGAGGGATTTCTAGGTCCCTAGAGGGATAGATTTCTAGGTCCCTAGAGGGATTTCTATGTCCCTAGAGGGATTTCAATGTCCCTAGAGGGATTTCTATGTCCCTAGAGGGATTTCTATGTCCCTAGAGGGATAGATTTCTATGTCCCTAGAGGGATTTCTATGTCCCTATAGGGATTTCTATGTCCCTAGAGGGATTTCTATGTCCCTAGAGGGATTTCTATGTCGCTAGAGGGATTTCTATGTCGCTAGAGGGATTTCTAGGTCCCTAGAGGGATTTCTAGGTCCCTAGAGAGAGAGATTTCTATGTCCCTAGAGGGATTTCTAGGTCCCTAGAGAGAGAGATTTCTATGTCCCTAGAGGGATTTCTAGGTCCCTAGAGGGATTTCTAGGTCCCTAGAGGGATAGATTTCTATGTCCCTAGAGGGATTTCTATGTCCCTAGAGAGATTTCTAGGTCCCTAGAGGGATTTCTATGTCCCTAGAGGGATTTCTAGGTCCCTAGAGGGATTTCTAGGTCCCTAGAGGGATTTCAATGTCCCTAGAGGGATTTCTAGGTCCCTAGAGGGATTTCTAGGTCCCTAGAGGGATTTCTATGTCCCTAGAGGGATAGATTTCTATGTCTCGAGAGGGATTTCTATGTCCCTAGAGGGATTTCTATGTCCCTAGAGGGATTTCTAGGTCCCTAGAGGGATTTCTATGTCCCTAGAGGGATAGATTTATATGTCCCTAGAGGGATTGCTATGTCCATAGAGGGATTTCTATGTCCCTAGAGGGATTTCTAGGTCCCTAGAGGGATAGATTTCTATGTCCCTAGAGGGATTTCTAGGTCCCTAGAGGGATTTCTATGTCCCTAGAGCGATAGATTTCTATGTCCCTAGAGGGATTTCTATGTCGCTAGAGGGATTTCTATGTCGCTAGAGGGATTTCTAGGTCCCTAGAGGGATTTCTAGGTCCCTAGAGAGAGAGATTTCTATGTCCCTAGAGGGATTTCTAGGTCCCTAGAGAGAGAGATTTCTATGTCCCTAGAGGGATTTCTAGGTCCCTAGAGGGATTTCTAGGTCCCTAGAGGGATAGATTTCTAGGTCCCTAGAGGGATTTCAATGTCCCTAGAGGGATTTCTAGGTCCCTAGAGGGATAGATTTCTAGGTCCCTAGAGGGATTTCAATGTCCCTAGAGGGATTTCTAGGTCCCTAGAGGGATTTCAATGTCCCTAGAGGGATTTCTAGGTCCCTAGAGGGATAGATTTCTAGATCCCTAGAGGGATTTCTATGTCCCTAGAGGGATTTCTATGTCCCTAGAGGGATTTCTATGTCCCTAGAGGGATTTCTATGTCCCTAGAGGGATAGATTTCTATGTCCCTAGAGGGATTTCTAGGTCCCTAGAGAGAGAGATTTCTATGTCCCTAGAGGGATTTCTAGGTCCCTAGAGGGATTTCTAGGACCCTAGAGGGATTTCTAGGTCCCTAGAGGGATTTCTAGGTCCCTAGAGGGATAGATTTCTATGTCCCTAGAGGGATTTCTATGTCCCTAGAGGGATTTCTAGGTCCCTAGAGGGATTTCTATGTCCCTAGAGCGATAGATTTCTATGTCCCTAGAGGGATTTCTATGTCGCTAGAGGGATTTCTATGTCGCTAGAGGGATTTCTAGGTCCCTAGAGGGATTTCTAGGTCCCTAGAGAGAGAGATTTCTATGTCCCTAGAGGGATTTCTAGGTCCCTAGAGGGATTTCTAGGTCCCTAGAGGGATAGATTTCTAGGTCCCTAGAGGGATAGATTTCTAGGTCCCTAGAGGGATTTCAATGTCCCTAGAGGGATTTCTAGGTCCCTAGAGGGATAGATTTCTAGGTCCCTAGAGGGATTTCAATGTCCCTAGAGGGATTTCTAGGTCCCTAGAGGGATTTCAATGTCCCTAGAGGGATTTCTAGGTCCCTAGAGGGATAGATTTCTAGGTCCCTAGAGGGATTTCTATGTCCCTAGAGGGATTTCTATGTCGCTAGAGGGATTTCTATGTCGCTAGAGGGATTTCTAGGTCCCTAGAGGGATAGATTTCTAGGTCCCTAGAGGGATTTCAATGTCCCTAGAGGGATTTCTAGGTCCCTAGAGGGATAGATTTCTAGGTCCCTAGAGGGATTTCAATGTCCCTAGAGGGATTTCTAGGTCCCTAGAGGGATTTCAATGTCCCTAGAGGGATTTCTAGGTCCCTAGAGGGATAGATTTCTAGGTCCCTAGAGGGATTTCTATGTCCCTAGAGGGATTTCTAGGTCCCTAGAGGGATAGATTTCTAGGTCCCTAGAGGGATTTCTATGTCCCTAGAGGGATTTCTATGTCCCTAGAGGGATTTCTATGTCCCTAGAGGGATTTCTATGTCCCTAGAGGGATAGATTTCTATGTCCCTAGAGGGATTTCTATGTCCCTAGAGGGATTTCTAGGTCCCTAGAGAGAGAGAGATTTCTATGTCCCTAGAGGGATTTCTAGGTCCCTAGAGGGATTTCTAGGTCCCTAGAGGGATTTCTAGGTCCCTAGAGGGATAGATTTCTAGGTCCCTAGAGGGATTTCTATGTCCCTAGAGGGATTTCTAGGTCCCTAGAGAGAGAGATTTCTATGTCCCTAGAGGGATTTCTAGGTCCCTAGAGGGATTTCTAGGTCCCTAGAGGGATAGATTTCTAGGTCCCTAGAGGGATAGATTTCTAGGTCCCTAGAGGGATTTCAATGTCCCTAGAGGGATTTCTAGGTCCCTAGAGGGATAGATTTCTAGGTCCCTAGAGGGATTTCAATGTCCCTAGAGGGATTTCTAGGTCCCTAGAGGGATTTCAATGTCCCTAGAGGGATTTCTAGGTCCCTAGAGGGATAGATTTCTAGGTCCCTAGAGGGATTTCTATGTCCCTAGAGGGATTTCTATGTCGCTAGAGGGATTTCTATGTCGCTAGAGGGATTTCTAGGTCCCTAGAGGGATAGATTTCTAGGTCCCTAGAGGGATTTCAATGTCCCTAGAGGGATTTCTAGGTCCCTAGAGGGATAGATTTCTAGGTCCCTAGAGGGATTTCAATGTCCCTAGAAAGATTTCTAGGTCCCTAGAGGGATTTCAATGTCCCTAGAGGGATTTCTAGGTCCCTAGAGGGATAGATTTCTAGGTCCCTAGAGGGATTTCTATGTCCCTAGAGGGATTTCTAGGTCCCTAGAGGGATAGATTTCTAGGTCCCTAGAGGGATTTCTATGTCCCTAGAGGGATTTCTATGTCCCTAGAGAGATTTGTATGTCCCTAGAGAGATTTCTAGGTCCCTAGAGGGATTACAATGTCCCTAGATAGATTTCTAGGTCCCTAGAGGGATAGATTTCAATGTCCCTAGAGGGATTTCTAGGTCCCTAGAGGGATTTCTATGTCCCTAGAGGGATAGATTTCTATGTCCCTAGAGGGATTTCTATGTCGCTAGAGGGATTTCTATGTCCCTAGAGGGATTTCTAGGTCCCTAGAGGGATTTCTAGGTCCCTAGAGGGATAGAGTTCTATGTCCCTAGAGGGATTTCTATGTCACTAGAGAGATTTCTAGGTCCCTAGAGGGATTTCAATGTCCCTAGAGGGATTTCTAGGTCCCTAGAGGGATAGATTTCTAGGTCCCTAGAGGGATTTCTATGTCCCTAGAGGGATTTCAATGTCCCTAGAGGGATTTCTATGTCCCTAGAGGGATTTCTATGTCCCTAGAGGGATAGATTTCTATGTCCCTAGAGGGATTTCTATGTCCCTATAGGGATTTCTATGTCCCTAGAGGGATTTCTATGTCCCTAGAGGGATTTCTATGTCGCTAGAGGGATTTCTATGTCGCTAGAGGGATTTCTAGGTCCCTAGAGGGATTTCTAGGTCCCTAGAGAGAGAGATTTCTATGTCCCTAGAGGGATTTCTAGGTCCCTAGAGAGAGAGATTTCTATGTCCCTAGAGGGATTTCTAGGTCCCTAGAGGGATTTCTAGGTCCCTAGAGGGATAGATTTCTATGTCCCTAGAGGGATTTCTATGTCCCTAGAGAGATTTCTAGGTCCCTAGAGGGATTTCTATGTCCCTAGAGGGATTTCTAGGTCCCTAGAAGGATTTCTAGGTCCCTAGAGGGATTTCAATGTCCCTAGAGGGATTTCTAGGTCCCTAGAGGGATTTCTATGTCCCTAGAGAGATTTCTATGTCCCTAGAGAGATTTCTAGGTCCCTAGAGGGACTTCAATGTCCCTAGAGGGATTTCTAGGTCCCTAGAGGGATAGATTTCAATGTCCCTAGAGGGATTTCTAGGTCCCTAGAGGGATTTCTATGTCCCTAGAGGGATAGATTTCTATGTCCCTAGAGGGATTTCTATGTCGCTAGAGGGATTTCTATGTCCCTAGAGGGATTTCTAGGTCCCTAGAGGGATTTCTAGGTCCCTAGAGGGATAGATTTCTATGTCCCTAGAGGGATTTCTATGTCACTAGAGAGATTTCTAGGTCCCTAGAGGGATTTCAATGTCCCTAGAGGGATTTCTAGGTCCCTAGAGGGATAGATTTCTAGGTCCCTAGAGGGATTTCTATGTCCCTAGAGGGATAGATTTCTAGGTCCCTAGAGGGATTTCTATGTCCCTAGAGGGATTTCTAGGTCCCTAGAGAGAGAGATTTCTATGTCCCTAGAGGGATTTCTAGGTCCCTAGAGGGATTTCTAGGTCCCTAGAGGGATTTCTAGGTCCCTAGAGGGATAGATTTCTATGTCCCTAGAGGGATTTCTATGTCCCTAGAGAGATTTCTAGGTCCCTAGAGGGATTTCTAGGTCCCTAGATTGATTTCTAGGTCCCTAGAGAGAGAGATTTCTATGTCCCTAGAGGGATTTCTAGGTCCCTAGAGGGTTTTCTAGGTTCCTAGAGGGATTTCTAGGTCCCTAGAGGGATTTCTAGGTCCCTAGAGGGATTTCTAGGTCCCTAGAGGGATTTCTAGGTCCCTAGAGGGATTTCTAGGTCCCTAGAGGGATTTCTAGGTTCCTAGAGGGATTTCTATGTCCCTAGAGGGATTTCTAGGTCCCTAGAGGGATTTCTATGTCCCTAGAGCGATAGATTTCTATGTCCCTAGAGGGATTTCTATGTCGCTAGAGGGATTTCTATGTCGCTAGAGGGATTTCTAGGTCCCTAGAGGGATTTCTAGGTCCCTAGAGAGAGAGATTTCTATGTCCCTAGAGAGAGGGATTTCTAGGTCCCTAGAGGGATAGATTTCTAGGTCCCTAGAGGGATAGATTTCTAGGTCCCTAGAGGGATTTCAATGTCCCTAGAGGGATTTCTAGGTCCCTAGAGGGATAGATTTCTAGGTCCCTAGAGGGATTTCAATGTCCCTAGAGGGATTTCTAGGTCCCTAGAGGGATTTCAATGTCCCTAGAGGGATTTCTAGGTCCCTAGAGGGATTTAGATGTCCCTAGAGGGATTTCTAGGTCCCTAGAGGGATAGATTTCTAGGTCCCTAGAGGGATTTCTATGTCCCTAGAGGGATTTCTATGTCGCTAGAGGGATTTCTATGTCGCTAGAGGGATTTCTAGGTCCCTAGAGGGATAGATTTCTAGGTCCCTAGAGGGATTTCAATGTCCCTAGAGGGATTTCTAGGTCCCTAGAGGGATAGATTTCTAGGTCCCTAGAGGGATTTCAATGTCCCTAGAGGGATTTCTAGGTCCCTAGAGGGATTTCAATGTCCCTAGAGGGATTTCTAGGTCCCTAGAGGGATAGATTTCTAGGTCCCTAGAGGGATTTCTATGTCCCTAGAGGGATTTCTAGGTCCCTAGAGGGATAGATTTCTAGGTCCCTAGAGGGATTTCTATGTACCTAGAGGGATTTCTATGTCCCTAGAGGGATTTCTATGTCCCTAGAGGGATTTCTATGTCCCTAGAGGGATAGATTTCTATGTCCCTAGAGGGATTTCTATGTCCCTAGAGGGATTTCTAGGTCCCTAGAGAGAGAGATTTCTATGTCCCTAGAGGGATTTCTAGGTCCCTAGAGGGATTTCTAGGTCCCTAGAGGGATTTCTAGGTCCCTAGAGGGATTTCTAGGTCCCTAGAGGGATTTCTAGGTCCCTAGAGGGATTTCTAGGTCCCTAGAGGGATAGATTTCTATGTCCCTAGAGGGATTTCTATGTCCCTAGAGAGATTTCTATGTCCCTAGAGAGATTTCTAGGTCCCTAGAGGGATTTCAATGTCCCTAGATAGATTTCTAGGTCCCTAGAGGGATAGATTTCAATGTCCCTAGAGGGATTTCTAGGTCCCTAGAGGGATTTCTATGTCCCTAGAGGGATAGATTTCTATGTCCCTAGAGGGATTTCTATGTCGCTAGAGGGATTTCTATGTCCCTAGAGGGATTTCTAGGTCCCTAGAGGGATTTCTAGGTCCCTAGAAGGATAGATTTCTATGTCCCTAGAGGGATTTCTAGGTTCCTAGAGAGATTTCTAGGTCCCTAGAGGGATTTCTAGGTCCCTAGAGGGATTTCTAGGTCCCTAGAGGGATTTCTAGGTCCCTAGAGGGATAGATTTCTATGTCCCTAGAGGGATTTCTATGTCCCTAGAGAGATTTCTAGGTCCCTAGAGGGATTTCTATGTCCCTAGAGGGATTTCTAGGTCCCTAGAGGGATTTCTAGGTCCCTAGAGGGATTTCAATGTCCCTAGAGGGATTTCTAGGTCCCTAGAGGGATAGATTTCTAGGTCCCTAGAGGGATTTCAATGTCCCTAGAGGGATTTCTAGGTCCCTAGAGGGATTTCAATGTCCCTAGAGGGATTTCTAGGTCCCTAGAGGGATAGATTTCTAGGTCCCTAGAGGGATTTCTATGTCCCTAGAGGGATTTCTAGGTCCCTAGAGGGATAGATTTCTAGGTCCCTAGAGGGATTTCTATGTACCTAGAGGGATTTCTATGTCCCTAGAGGGATTTCTATGTCCCTAGAGGGATTTCTATGTCCCTAGAGGGATAGATTTCTAGGTCCCTAGAGGGATTTCAATGTCCCCAGAGGGATTTCTAGGTCCCTAGAGGGATAGATTTCTAGGTCCCTAGAGGGATTTCTATGTCCCTAGAGGGATTTCAATGTCCCTAGAGGGATTTCTATGTCCCTAGAGGGATTTCTATGTCCCTAGAGGGATAGATTTCTATGTCCCTAGAGGGATTTCTATGTCCCTATAGGGATTTCTATGTCCCTAGAGGGATTTCTATGTCCCTAGAGGGATTTCTATGTCGCTAGAGGGATTTCTATGTCGCTAGAGGGATTTCTAGGTCCCTAGAGGGATTTCTAGGTCCCTAGAGAGAGAGATTTCTATGTCCGTAGAGGGATTTCTAGGTCCCTAGAGAGAGAGATTTCTATGTCCCTAGAGGGATTTCTAGGTCCCTAGAGGGATTTCTAGGTCCCTAGAGGGATTTCTAGGTCCCTAGAGGGATTTCTAGGTCCCTAGAGGGATAGATTTCTATGTCCCTAGAGGGATTTCTAGGTCCCTAGAGGGATTTCTAGGTCCCTAGAGGGATTTCTAGGTCCCTAGAGGGAGAGATTTCTATGTCCCTAGAGGGATTTCTATGTCCCTAGAGAGATTTCTAGGTCCCTAGAGGGATTTCTATGTCCCTAGAGGGATTTCTAGGTCCCTAGAGGGATTTCTAGGTCCCTAGAGGGATTTCAATGTCCCTAGAGGGATTTCTAGGTCCCTAGAGAGAGAGATTTCTATGTCCCTAGAGGGATTTCTAGGTCCCTAGAGGGATTTCTAGGTCCCTAGAGGGATAGATTTCTATGTCCCTAGAGGGATTTCTATGTCCCTAGAGAGATTTCTAGGTCCCTAGAGGGATTTCTATGTCCCTAGAGGGATTTCTAGGTCCCTAGAGGGATTTCTAGGTCCCTAGAGGGATTTCAATGTCCCTAGAGGGATTTCTAGGTCCCTAGAGGGATTTCTATGTCCCTAGAGAGATTTCTATGTCCCTAGAGAGATTTCTAGGTCCCTAGAGGGACTTCAATGTCCCTAGAGGGATTTCTAGGTCCCTAGAGGGATAGATTTCAATGTCCCTAGAGGGATTTCTAGGTCCCTAGAGGGATTTCTATGTCCCTAGAGGGATAGATTTCTATGTCCCTAGAGGGATTTCTATGTCGCTAGAGGGATTTCTATGTCCCTAGAGGGATTTCTAGGTCCCTAGAGGGATTTCTAGGTCCCTAGAGGGATAGATTTCTATGTCCCTAGAGGGATTTCTATGTCACTAGAGAGATTTCTAGGTCCCTAGAGGGATTTCAATGTCCCTAGAGGGATTTCTAGGTCCCTAGAGGGATAGATTTCTAGGTCCCTAGAGGGATTTCTATGTCCCTAGAGGGATAGATTTCTAGGTCCCTAGAGGGATTTCTATGTCCCTAGAGGGATTTCTAGGTCCCTAGAGAGAGAGATTTCTATGTCCCTAGAGGGATTTCTAGGTCCCTAGAGGGATTTCTAGGTCCCTAGAGGGATTTCTAGGTCCCTAGAGGGATAGATTTCTATGTCTCTAGAGGGATTTCTATGTCCCTAGAGAGATTTCTAGGTCCCTAGAGGGATTTCTAGGTCCCTAGATTGATTTCTAGGTCCCTAGAGAGAGAGATTTCTATGTCCCTAGAGGGATTTCTAGGTCCCTAGAGGGATTTCTAGGTTCCTAGAGGGATTTCTAGGTCCCTAGAGGGATTTCTAGGTCCCTAGAGGGATTTCTAGGTCCCTAGAGGGATAGATTTCTATGTCCCTAGAGGGATTTCTATGTCCCTAGAGAGATTTCTATGTCCCTAGAGAGATTTCTAGGTCCCTAGAGGGATTTCAATGTCCCTAGAGGGATTTCTAGGTCCCTAGAGGGATAGATTTCTAGGTCCCTAGAGGGATTTCAATGTCCCTAGAGGGATTTCTATGTCCCTAGAGGGATTTCTATGTCCCTAGAGGGATAGATTTCTATGTCCCTAGAGGGATTTCTATGTCCCTATAGGGATTTCTATGTCCCTAGAGGGATTTCTATGTCCCTAGAGGGATTTCTATGTCGCTAGAGGGATTTCTATGTCGCTAGAGGGATTTCTAGGTCCCTAGAGGGATTTCTAGGTCCCTAGAGAGAGAGATTTCTATGTCCCTAGAGGGATTTCTAGGTCCCTAGAGAGAGAGATTTCTATGTCCCTAGAGGGATTTCTAGGTCCCTAGAGGGATTTCTAGGTCCCTAGAGGGATTTCTAGGTCCCTAGAGGGATTTCTAGGTCCCTAGAGGGAGAGATTTCTATGTCCCTAGAGGGATTTCTATGTCCCTAGAGAGATTTCTAGGTCCCTAGAGGGATTTCTATGTCCCTAGAGGGATTTCTAGGTCCCTAGAGGGATTTCTAGGTCCCTAGAGGGATTTCAATGTCCCTAGAGGGATTTCTAGGTCCCTAGAGGGATTTCTAGGTCCCTAGAGGGATTTCTATGTCCCTAGAGGGATAGATTTCTATGTCCCTAGAGGGATTTCTATGTCCCTAGAGGGATTTCTATGTCCCTAGAGGGATTTCTAGGTCCCTAGAGGGATTTCTATGTCCCTAGAGGGATAGATTTATATGTCCCTAGAGGAATTTCTATGTCCATAGAGGGATTTCTATGTCCCTAGAGGGATTTCTAGGTCCCTAGAGGGATAGATTTCTATGTCCCTAGAGGGATTTCTAGGTCCCTAGAGGGATTTCTATGTCCCTAGAGCGATAGATTTCTATGTCCCTAGAGGGATTTCTATGTCGCTAGAGGGATTTCTATGTCGCTAGAGGGATTTCTAGGTCCCTAGAGGGATTTCTAGGTCCCTAGAGAGAGAGATTTCTATGTCCCTAGAGGGATTTCTAGGTCCCTAGAGAGAGAGATTTCTATGTCCCTAGAGGGATTTCTAGGTCCCTAGAGGGATTTCTATGTCCCTAGAGAGATTTCTATGTCCCTAGAGAGATTTCTAGGTCCCTAGAGGGACTTCAATGTCCCTAGAGGGATTTCTAGGTCCCTAGAGGGATAGATTTCAATGTCCCTAGAGGGATTTCTAGGTCCCTAGAGGGATTTCTATGTCCCTAGAGGGATAGATTTCTATGTCCCTAGAGGGATTTCTATGTCGCTAGAGGGATTTCTATGTCCCTAGAGGGATTTCTAGGTCCCTAGAGGGATTTCTAGGTCCCTAGAGGGATAGATTTCTATGTCCCTAGAGGGATTTCTATGTCACTAGAGAGATTTCTAGGTCCCTAGAGGGATTTCAATGTCCCTAGAGGGATTTCTAGGTCCCTAGAGGGATAGATTTCTAGGTCCCTAGAGGGATTTCTATGTCCCTAGAGGGATAGATTTCTAGGTCCCTAGAGGGATTTCTATGTCCCTAGAGGGATTTCTAGGTCCCTAGAGAGAGAGATTTCTATGTCCCTAGAGGGATTTCTAGGTCCCTAGAGGGATTTCTAGGTCCCTAGAGGGATTTCTAGGTCCCTAGAGGGATAGATTTCTATGTCCCTAGAGGGATTTCTATGTCCCTAGAGAGATTTCTAGGTCCCTAGAGGGATTTCTAGGTCCCTAGATTGATTTCTAGGTCCCTAGAGAGAGAGATTTCTATGTCCCTAGAGGGATTTCTAGGTCCCTAGAGGGTTTTCTAGGTTCCTAGAGGGATTTCTAGGTCCCTAGAGGGATTTCTAGGTCCCTAGAGGGATTTCTAGGTCCCTAGAGGGATTTCTAGGTCCCTAGAGGGATTTCTAGGTCCCTAGAGCGATTTCTAGGTTCCTAGAGGGATTTCTATGTCCCTAGAGGGATTTCTAGGTCCCTAGAGGGATTTCTATGTCCCTAGAGCGATAGATTTCTATGTCCCTAGAGGGATTTCTATGTCGCTAGAGGGATTTCTATGTCGCTAGAGGGATTTCTAGGTCCCTAGAGGGATTTCTAGGTCCCTAGAGAGAGAGATTTCTATGTCCCTAGAGAGAGGGATTTCTAGGTCCCTAGAGGGATAGATTTCTAGGTCCCTAGAGGGATAGATTTCTAGGTCCCTAGAGGGATTTCAATGTCCCTAGAGGGATTTCTAGGTCCCTAGAGGGATAGATTTCTAGGTCCCTAGAGGGATTTCAATGTCCCTAGAGGGATTTCTAGGTCCCTAGAGGGATTTCAATGTCCCTAGAGGGATTTCTAGGTCCCTAGAGGGATTTAGATGTCCCTAGAGGGATTTCTAGGTCCCTAGAGGGATAGATTTCTAGGTCCCTAGAGGGATTTCTATGTCCCTAGAGGGATTTCTATGTCGCTAGAGGGATTTCTATGTCGCTAGAGGGATTTCTAGGTCCCTAGAGGGATAGATTTCTAGGTCCCTAGAGGGATTTCAATGTCCCTAGAGGGATTTCTAGGTCCCTAGAGGGATAGATTTCTAGGTCCCTAGAGGGATTTCAATGTCCCTAGAGGGATTTCTAGGTCCCTAGAGGGATTTCAATGTCCCTAGAGGGATTTCTAGGTCCCTAGAGGGATAGATTTCTAGGTCCCTAGAGGGATTTCTATGTCCCTAGAGGGATTTCTAGGTCCCTAGAGGGATAGATTTCTAGGTCCCTAGAGGGATTTCTATGTACCTAGAGGGATTTCTATGTCCCTAGAGGGATTTCTATGTCCCTAGAGGGATTTCTATGTCCCTAGAGGGATAGATTTCTATGTCCCTAGAGGGATTTCTATGTCCCTAGAGGGATTTCTAGGTCCCTAGAGAGAGAGATTTCTATGTCCCTAGAGGGATTTCTAGGTCCCTAGAGGGATTTCTAGGTCCCTAGAGGGATTTCTAGGTCCCTAGAGGGATTTCTAGGTCCCTAGAGGGATTTCTAGGTCCCTAGAGGGATTTCTAGGTCCCTAGAGGGATAGATTTCTATGTCCCTAGAGGGATTTCTATGTCCCTAGAGAGATTTCTATGTCCCTAGAGAGATTTCTAGGTCCCTAGAGGGATTTCAATGTCCCTAGATAGATTTCTAGGTCCCTAGAGGGATAGATTTCAATGTCCCTAGAGGGATTTCTAGGTCCCTAGAGGGATTTCTATGTCCCTAGAGGGATAGATTTCTATGTCCCTAGAGGGATTTCTATGTCGCTAGAGGGATTTCTATGTCCCTAGAGGGATTTCTAGGTCCCTAGAGGGATTTCTAGGTCCCTAGAAGGATAGATTTCTATGTCCCTAGAGGGATTTCTAGGTTCCTAGAGAGATTTCTAGGTCCCTAGAGGGATTTCTAGGTCCCTAGAGGGATTTCTAGGTCCCTAGAGGGATTTCTAGGTCCCTAGAGGGATAGATTTCTATGTCCCTAGAGGGATTTCTATGTCCCTAGAGAGATTTCTAGGTCCCTAGAGGGATTTCTATGTCCCTAGAGGGATTTCTAGGTCCCTAGAGGGATTTCTAGGTCCCTAGAGGGATTTCAATGTCCCTAGAGGGATTTCTAGGTCCCTAGAGGGATAGATTTCTAGGTCCCTAGAGGGATTTCAATGTCCCTAGAGGGATTTCTAGGTCCCTAGAGGGATTTCAATGTCCCTAGAGGGATTTCTAGGTCCCTAGAGGGATAGATTTCTAGGTCCCTAGAGGGATTTCTATGTCCCTAGAGGGATTTCTAGGTCCCTAGAGGGATAGATTTCTAGGTCCCTAGAGGGATTTCTATGTACCTAGAGGGATTTCTATGTCCCTAGAGGGATTTCTATGTCCCTAGAGGGATTTCTATGTCCCTAGAGGGATAGATTTCTAGGTCCCTAGAGGGATTTCAATGTCCCCAGAGGGATTTCTAGGTCCCTAGAGGGATAGATTTCTAGGTCCCTAGAGGGATTTCTATGTCCCAAGAGGGATTTCAATGTCCCTAGAGGGATTTCTATGTCCCTAGAGGGATTTCTATGTCCCTAGAGGGATAGATTTCTATGTCCCTAGAGGGATTTCTATGTCCCTATAGGGATTTCTATGTCCCTAGAGGGATTTCTATGTCCCTAGAGGGATTTCTATGTCGCTAGAGGGATTTCTATGTCGCTAGAGGGATTTCTAGGTCCCTAGAGGGATTTCTAGGTCCCTAGAGAGAGAGATTTCTATGTCCGTAGAGGGATTTCTAGGTCCCTAGAGAGAGAGATTTCTATGTCCCTAGAGGGATTTCTAGGTCCCTAGAGGGATTTCTAGGTCCCTAGAGGGATTTCTAGGTCCCTAGAGGGATTTCTAGGTCCCTAGAGGGATAGATTTCTATGTCCCTAGAGGGATTTCTAGGTCCCTAGAGGGATTTCTAGGTCCCTAGAGGGATTTCTAGGTCCCTAGAGGGAGAGATTTCTATGTCCCTAGAGGGATTTCTATGTCCCTAGAGAGATTTCTAGGTCCCTAGAGGGATTTCTATGTCCCTAGAGGGATTTCTAGGTCCCTAGAGGGATTTCTAGGTCCCTAGAGGGATTTCAATGTCCCTAGAGGGATTTCTAGGTCCCTAGAGAGAGAGATTTCTATGTCCCTAGAGGGATTTCTAGGTCCCTAGAGGGATTTCTAGGTCCCTAGAGGGATAGATTTCTATGTCCCTAGAGGGATTTCTATGTCCCTAGAGAGATTTCTAGGTCCCTAGAGGGATTTCTATGTCCCTAGAGGGATTTCTAGGTCCCTAGAGGGATTTCTAGGTCCCTAGAGGGATTTCAATGTCCCTAGAGGGATTTCTAGGTCCCTAGAGGGATTTCTATGTCCCTAGAGAGATTTCTATGTCCCTAGAGAGATTTCTAGGTCCCTAGAGGGACTTCAATGTCCCTAGAGGGATTTCTAGGTCCCTAGAGGGATAGATTTCAATGTCCCTAGAGGGATTTCTAGGTCCCTAGAGGGATTTCTATGTCCCTAGAGGGATAGATTTCTATGTCCCTAGAGGGATTTCTATGTCGCTAGAGGGATTTCTATGTCCCTAGAGGGATTTCTAGGTCCCTAGAGGGATTTCTAGGTCCCTAGAGGGATAGATTTCTATGTCCCTAGAGGGATTTCTATGTCACTAGAGAGATTTCTAGGTCCCTAGAGGGATTTCAATGTCCCTAGAGGGATTTCTAGGTCCCTAGAGGGATAGATTTCTAGGTCCCTAGAGGGATTTCTATGTCCCTAGAGGGATAGATTTCTAGGTCCCTAGAGGGATTTCTATGTCCCTAGAGGGATTTCTAGGTCCCTAGAGAGAGAGATTTCTATGTCCCTAGAGGGATTTCTAGGTCCCTAGAGGGATTTCTAGGTCCCTAGAGGGATTTCTAGGTCCCTAGAGGGATAGATTTCTATGTCTCTAGAGGGATTTCTATGTCCCTAGAGAGATTTCTAGGTCCCTAGAGGGATTTCTAGGTCCCTAGATTGATTTCTAGGTCCCTAGAGAGAGAGATTTCTATGTCCCTAGAGGGATTTCTAGGTCCCTAGAGGGATTTCTAGGTTCCTAGAGGGATTTCTAGGTCCCTAGAGGGATTTCTAGGTCCCTAGAGGGATTTCTAGGTCCCTAGAGGGATAGATTTCTATGTCCCTAGAGGGATTTCTATGTCCCTAGAGAGATTTCTATGTCCCTAGAGAGATTTCTAGGTCCCTAGAGGGATTTCAATGTCCCTAGAGGGATTTCTAGGTCCCTAGAGGGATAGATTTCTAGGTCCCTAGAGGGATTTCAATGTCCCTAGAGGGATTTCTATGTCCCTAGAGGGATTTCTATGTCCCTAGAGGGATAGATTTCTATGTCCCTAGAGGGATTTCTATGTCCCTATAGGGATTTCTATGTCCCTAGAGGGATTTCTATGTCCCTAGAGGGATTTCTATGTCGCTAGAGGGATTTCTATGTCGCTAGAGGGATTTCTAGGTCCCTAGAGGGATTTCTAGGTCCCTAGAGAGAGAGATTTCTATGTCCCTAGAGGGATTTCTAGGTCCCTAGAGAGAGAGATTTCTATGTCCCTAGAGGGATTTCTAGGTCCCTAGAGGGATTTCTAGGTCCCTAGAGGGATTTCTAGGTCCCTAGAGGGATTTCTAGGTCCCTAGAGGGAGAGATTTCTATGTCCCTAGAGGGATTTCTATGTCCCTAGAGAGATTTCTAGGTCCCTAGAGGGATTTCTATGTCCCTAGAGGGATTTCTAGGTCCCTAGAGGGATTTCTAGGTCCCTAGAGGGATTTCAATGTCCCTAGAGGGATTTCTAGGTCCCTAGAGGGATTTCTAGGTCCCTAGAGGGATTTCTAGGTCCCTAGAGGGATTTCTATGTCCCTAGAGGGATAGATTTCTATGTCCCTAGAGGGATTTCTATGTCCCTAGAGGGATTTCTATGTCCCTAGAGGGATTTCTAGGTCCCTAGAGGGATTTCTATGTCCCTAGAGGGATAGATTTATATGTCCCTAGAGGAATTTCTATGTCCATAGAGGGATTTCTATGTCCCTAGAGGGATTTCTAGGTCCCTAGAGGGATAGATTTCTATGTCCCTAGAGGGATTTCTAGGTCCCTAGAGGGATTTCTATGTCCCTAGAGCGATAGATTTCTATGTCCCTAGAGGGATTTCTATGTCGCTAGAGGGATTTCTATGTCGCTAGAGGGATTTCTAGGTCCCTAGAGGGATTTCTAGGTCCCTAGAGAGAGAGATTTCTATGTCCCTAGAGGGATTTCTAGGTCCCTAGAGAGAGAGATTTCTATGTCCCTAGAGGGATTTCTAGGTCCCTAGAGGGATTTCTAGGTCCCTAGAGGGATAGATTTCTAGGTCCCTAGAGGGATTTCAATGTCCCTAGAGGGATTTCTAGGTCCCTAGAGGGATAGATTTCTAGGTCCCTAGAGGGATTTCAATGTCCCTAGAGGGATTTCTAGGCCCCTAGAGGGATTTCAATGTCCCTAGAGGGATTTCTAGGTCCCTAGAGGGATAGATTTCTAGGTCCCTAGAGGGATTTCTATGTCCCTAGAGGGATTTCTATGTCCCTAGAGGGATTTCTATGTCCCTAGAGGGATAGATTTCTATGTCCCTAGAGGGATTTCTATGTCCCTAGAGGGATTTCTAGGTCCCTAGAGAGAGAGATTTCTATGTCCCTAGAGGGATTTCTAGGTCCCTAGAGGAATTTCTAGGTCCCTAGAGGGATTTCTAGGTCCCTAGAGGGATTTCTAGGTCCCTAGAGGGATTTCTAGGTCCCTAGAGGGATTTCTAGGTCCCTAGAGGGATAGATTTCTATGTCCCTAGAGGGATTTCTATGTCCCTAGAGGGATTTCTAGGTCCCTAGAGGGATTTCTATGTCCCTAGAGCGATAGATTTCTATGTCCCTAGAGGGATTTCTATGTCGCTAGAGGGATTTCTATGTCGCTAGAGGGATTTCTAGGTCCCTAGAGGGATTTCTAGGTCCCTAGAGAGAGAGATTTCTATGTCCCTAGAGGGATTTCTAGGTCCCTAGAGGGATTTCTAGGTCCCTAGAGGGATAGATTTCTAGGTCCCTAGAGGGATAGATTTCTAGGTCCCTAGAGGGATTTCAATGTCCCTAGAGGGATTTCTAGGTCCCTAGAGGGATAGATTTCTAGGTCCCTAGAGGGATTTCAATGTCCCTAGAGGGATTTCTAGGTCCCTAGAGGGATTTCAATGTCCCTAGAGGGATTTCTAGGTCCCTAGAGGGATAGATTTCTAGGTCCCTAGAGGGATTTCTATGTCCCTAGAGGGATTTCTATGTCCCTAGAGGGATTTCTATGTCCCTAGAGGGATTTCTATGTCCCTAGAGGGATTTCTATGTCCCTAGAGGGATAGATTTCTATGTCCCTAGAGGGGTTTCTAGGTCCCTAGAGGGATTTCTAGGTCCCTAGAGGGATTTCTATGTCCCTAGAGGGATAGATTTCTATGTCCCTAGAGGGATTTCTATGTCCCTAGAGGGATTTCTATGTCCCTAGAGGGATTTCTAGGTCCCTAGAGGGATTTCTATGTCCCTAGAGGGATAGATTTATATGTCCCTAGAGGGATTTCTATGTCACTAGAGAGATTTCTAGGTCCCTAGAGGGATTTCAATGTCCCTAGAGGGATTTCTAGGTCCCTAGAGGGATAGATTTCTAGGTCCCTAGAGGGATTTCTATGTCCCTAGAGGGATAGATTTCTAGGTCCCTAGAGGGATTTCTATGTCCCTAGAGGGATTTCTAGGTCCCTAGAGAGAGAGATTTCTATGTCCCTAGAGGGATTTCTAGGCCCCTAGAGGGATTTCTAGGTCCCTAGAGGGATTTCTAGGTCCCTAGAGGGATAGATTTCTATGTCCCTAGAGGGATTTCTATGTCCCTAGAGAGATTTCTAGGTCCCTAGAGGGATTTCTAGGTCCCTAGATTGATTTCTAGGTCCCTAGAGAGAGAGATTTCTATGTCCCTAGAGGGATTTCTAGGTCCCTAGAGGGATTTCTAGGTTCCTAGAGGGATTTCTAGGTCCCTAGAGGGATTTCTAGGTCCCTAGAGGGATTTCTAGGTCCCTAGAGGGATTTCTAGGTCCCTAGAGGGATAGATTTCTATGTCCCTAGAGGGATTTCTATGTCCCTAGAGAGATTTCTATGTCCCTAGAGAGATTTCTAGGTCCCTAGAGGGATATCAATGTCCCTAGAGGGATTTCTAGGTCCCTAGAGGGATAGATTTCTAGGTCCCTAGAGGGATTTCTATGTCCCTAGAGGGATTTCAATGTCCCTAGAGGGATTTCTATGTCCCTAGAGGGATTTCTATGTCCCTAGAGGGATAGATTTCTATGTCCCTAGAGGGATTTCTATGTCCCTATAGGGATTTCTATGTCCCTAGAGGGATTTCTATGTCCCTAGAGGGATTTCTATGTCGCTAGAGGGATTTCTATGTCGCTAGAGGGATTTCTAGGTCCCTAGAGGGATTTCTAGGTCCCTAGAGAGAGAGATTTCTATGTCCCTAGAGGGATTTCTAGGTCCCTAGAGAGAGAGATTTCTATGTCCCTAGAGGGATTTCTAGGTCCCTAGAGGGATTTCTAGGTCCCTAGAGGGATTTCTAGGTCCCTAGAGGGAGAGATTTCTATGTCCCTAGAGGGATTTCTATGTCCCTAGAGAGATTTCTAGGTCCCTAGAGGGATTTCTATGTCCCTAGAGGGATTTCTAGGTCCCTAGAGGGATTTCAATGTCCCTAGAGGGATTTCTAGGTCCCTAGAGGGATTTCTAGGTCCCTAGAGGGATTTCTATGTCCCTAGAGGGATAGATTTCTATGTCCCTAGAGGGATTTCTATGTCCATAGAGGGATTTCTATGTCCCTAGAGGGATTTCTAGGTCCCTAGAGGGATAGATTTCTATGTCCCTAGAGGGATAGATTTATATGTCCCTAGAGGGATTTCTATGTCCATAGAGCGATAGATTTCTATGTCCCTAGAGGGATTTCTATGTCGCTAGAGGGATTTCTATGTCCCTAGATAGATTTCTAGGTCCCTAGAGGGATAGATTTCAATGTCCCTAGAGGGATTTCTAGGTCCCTAGAGGGATTTCTATGTCCCTAGAGGGATAGATTTCTATGTCCCTAGAGGGATTTCTATGTCGCTAGAGGGATTTCTATGTCCCTAGAGGGATTTCTAGGTCCCTAGAGGGATTTCTAGGTCCCTAGAGGGATAGATTTCTATGTCCCTAGAGGGATTTCTATGTCACTAGAGAGATTTCTAGGTCCCTAGAGGGATTTCAATGTCCCTAGAGGGATTTCTAGGTCCCTAGAGGGATAGATTTCTAGGTCCCTAGAGGGATTTCTATGTCCCTAGAGGGATTTCAATGTCCCTAGAGGGATTTCTATGTCCCTAGAGGGATTTCTATGTCCCTAGAGGGATAGATTTCTATGTCCCTAGAGGGATTTCTATGTCCCTATAGGGATTTCTATGTCCCTAGAGGGATTTCTATGTCCCTAGAGGGATTTCTATGTCGCTAGAGGGATTTCTATGTCGCTAGAGGGATTTCTAGGTCCCTAGAGGGATTTCTAGGTCCCTAGAGAGAGAGATTTCTATGTCCCTAGAGGGATTTCTAGGTCCCTAGAGAGAGAGATTTCTATGTCCCTAGAGGGATTTCTAGGTCCCTAGAGGGATTTCTAGGTCCCTAGAGGGATAGATTTCTATGTCCCTAGAGGGATTTCTATGTCCCTAGAGAGATTTCTAGGTCCCTAGAGGGATTTCTATGTCCCTAGAGGGATTTCTAGGTCCCTAGAGGGATTTCTAGGTCCCTAGAGGGATTTCAATGTCCCTAGAGGGATTTCTAGGTCCCTAGAGGGATTTCTATGTCCCTAGAGAGATTTCTATGTCCCTAGAGAGATTTCTAGGTCCCTAGAGGGACTTCAATGTCCCTAGAGGGATTTCTAGGTCCCTAGAGGGATAGATTTCAATGTCCCTAGAGGGATTTCTAGGTCCCTAGAGGGATTTCTATGTCCCTAGAGGGATAGATTTCTATGTCCCTAGAGGGATTTCTATGTCGCTAGAGGGATTTCTATGTCCCTAGAGGGATTTCTAGGTCCCTAGAGGGATTTCTAGGTCCCTAGAGGGATTTCTAGGTCCCTAGAGGGATAGATTTCTATGTCCCTAGAGGGATTTCTATGTCACTAGAGAGATTTCTAGGTCCCTAGAGGGATTTCAATGTCCCTAGAGGGATTTCTAGGTCCCTAGAGGGATAGATTTCTAGGTCCCTAGAGGGATTTCTATGTCCCTAGAGGGATAGATTTCTAGGTCCCTAGAGGGATTTCTATGTCCCTAGAGGGATTTCTAGGTCCCTAGAGAGAGAGATTTCTATGTCCCTAGAGGGATTTCTAGGTCCCTAGAGGGATTTCTAGGTCCCTAGAGGGATTTCTAGGTCCCTAGAGGGATTTCTAGGTCCCTAGAGGGATAGATTTCTATGTCCCTAGAGGGATTTCTATGTCCCTAGAGAGATTTCTAGGTCCCTAGAGGGATTTCTAGGTCCCTAGATTGATTTCTAGGTCCCTAGAGAGAGAGATTTCTATGTCCCTAGAGGGATTTCTAGGTCCCTAGAGGGATTTCTAGGTTCCTAGAGGGATTTCTAGGTCCCTAGAGGGATTTCTAGGTCCCTAGAGGGATTTCTAGGTCCCTAGAGGGATAGATTTCTATGTCCCTAGAGGGATTTCTATGTCCCTAGAGAGATTTCTATGTCCCTAGAGAGATTTCTAGGTCCCTAGAGGGATTTCAATGTCCCTAGAGGGATTTCTAGGTCCCTAGAGGGATAGATTTCTAGGTCCCTAGAGGGATTTCTATGTCCCTAGAGGGATTTCAATGTCCCTAGAGGGATTTCTAGGCCCCTAGAGGGATTTCTATGTCCCTAGAGGGATAGATTTCTATGTCCCTAGAGGGATTTCTATGTCCCTATAGGGATTTCTATGTCCCTAGAGGGATTTCTATGTCCCTAGAGGGATTTCTATGTCGCTAGAGGGATTTCTATGTCGCTAGAGGGATTTCTAGGTCCCTAGAGGGATTTCTAGGTCCCTAGAGAGAGAGATTTCTATGTCCCTAGAGGGATTTCTAGGTCCCTAGAGAGAGAGATTTCTATGTCCCTAGAGGGATTTCTAGGTCCCTAGAGGGATTTCTAGGTCCCTAGAGGGATTTCTAGGTCCCTAGAGGGATTTCTAGGTCCCTAGAGGGATAGATTTCTATGTCCCTAGAGGGATTTCTATGTCCCTAGAGAGATTTCTAGGTCCCTAGAGGGATTTCTATGTCCCTAGAGGGATTTCTAGGTCCCTAGAGGGATTTCTAGGTCCCTAGAGGGATTTCAATGTCCCTAGAGGGATTTCTATGTCCCTAGAGGGATTTCTAGGTCCCTAGAGGGATTTCTATGTCCCTAGAGGGATAGATTTATATGTCCCTAGAGGGATTTCTATGTCCATAGAGGGATTTCTATGTCCCTAGAGGGATTTCTAGGTCCCTAGAGGGATAGATTTCTATGTCCCTAGAGGGATTTCTAGGTCCCTAGAGGGATTTCTATGTCCCTAGAGCGATAGATTTCTATGTCCCTAGAGGGATTTCTATGTCGCTAGAGGGATTTCTATGTCGCTAGAGGGATTTCTAGGTCCCTAGAGGGATTTCTAGGTCCCTAGAGAGAGAGATTTCTATGTCCCTAGAGGGATTTCTAGGTCCCTAGAGAGAGAGATTTCTATGTCCCTAGAGGGATTTCTAGGTCCCTAGAGGGATTTCTAGGTCCCTAGAGGGATAGATTTCTAGGTCCCTAGAGGGATTTCAATGTCCCTAGAGGGATTTCTAGGTCCCTAGAGGGATAGATTTCTAGGTCCCTAGAGGGATTTCAATGTCCCTAGAGGGATTTCTAGGTCCCTAGAGGGATTTCAATGTCCCTAGAGGGATTTCTAGGTCCCTAGAGGGATAGATTTCTAGGTCCCTAGAGGGATTTCTATGTCCCTAGAGGGATTTCTATGTCCCTAGAGGGATTTCTATGTCCCTAGAGGGATTTCTATGTCCCTAGAGGGATAGATTTCTATGTCCCTAGAGGGATTTCTATGTCCCTAGAGGGATTTCTAGGTCCCTAGAGAGAGAGATATCTATGTCCCTAGAGGGATTTCTAGGTCCCTAGAGGAATTTCTAGGTCCCTAGAGGGATTTCTAGGTCCCTAGAGGGATTTCTAGGTCCCTAGAGGGATTTCTAGGTCCCTAGAGGGATTTCTAGGTCCCTAGAGGGATAGATTTCTATGTCCCTAGAGGGATTTCTATGTCCCTAGAGGGATTTCTAGGTCCCTAGAGGGATTTCTATGTCCCTAGAGCGATAGATTTCTATGTCCCTAGAGGGATTTCTATGTCGCTAGAGGGATTTCTATGTCGCTAGAGGGATTTCTAGGTCCCTAGAGGGATTTCTAGGTCCCTAGAGAGAGAGATTTCTATGTCCCTAGAGGGATTTCTAGGTCCCTAGAGGGATTTCTAGGTCCCTAGAGGGATAGATTTCTAGGTCCCTAGAGGGATAGATTTCTAGGTCCCTAGAGGGATTTCAATGTCCCTAGAGGGATTTCTAGGTCCCTAGAGGGATAGATTTCTAGGTCCCTAGAGGGATTTCAATGTCCCTAGAGGGATTTCTATGTCCCTAGAGGGATTTCTATGTCCCTAGAGGGATTTCTATGTCCCTAGAGGGATAGATTTCTATGTCCCTAGAGGGGTTTCTAGGTCCCTAGAGGGATTTCTAGGTCCCTAGAGGGATTTCTATGTCCCTAGAGGGATAGATTTCTATGTCCCTAGAGGGATTTCTATGTCCCTAGAGGGATTTCTATGTCCCTAGAGGGATTTCTAGGTCCCTAGAGGGATTTCTATGTCCCTAGAGGGATAGATTTATATGTCCCTAGAGGGATTTCTATGTCCATAGAGGGATTTCTATGTCCCTAGAGGGATTTCTAGGTCCCTAGAGGGATAGATTTCTATGTCCCTAGAGGGATTTCTAGGTCCCTAGAGGGATTTCTATGTCCCTAGAGCGATAGATTTCTATGTCCCTAGAGGGATTTCTATGTCGCTAGAGGGATTTCTATGTCGCTAGAGGGATTTCTAGGTCCCTAGAGGGATAGATTTCTAGGTCCCTAGAGGGATTTCAATGTCCCTAGAGGGATTTCTAGGTCCCTAGAGGGATAGATTTCTAGGTCCCTAGAGGGATTTCTAGGTCCCTAGAGGGATTTCTAGGTCCCTAGAGGGATTTCTAGGTCCCTAGAGGGATTTCTAGGTCTCTAGAGGGATAGATTTCTATGTCCCTAGAGGGATTTCTATGTCCCTAGAGAGATTTCTATGTCCCTAGAGAGATTTCTAGGTCCCTAGAGGGATTTTAAATGTCCCTAGAGGGATTTCTAGGTCCCTAGAGGGATAGATTTCAATGTCCCTAGAGGGATTTCTAGGTCCCTAGAGGGATTTCTATGTCCCTAGAGGGATAGATTTCTATGTCCCTAGAGGGATTTCTATGTCGCTAGAGGGATTTCTATGTCCCTAGAGGGATTTCTAGGTCCCTAGAGGGATTTCTAGGTCCCTAGAGGGATAGATTTCTATGTCCCTAGAGGGATTTCTATGTCACTAGAGAGATTTCTAGGTCCCTAGAGGGATTTCAATGTCCCTAGAGGGATTTCTAGGTCCCTAGAGGGATAGATTTCTAGGTCCCTAGAGGGATTTCTATGTCCCTAGAGGGATTTCAATGTCCCTAGAGGGATTTCTATGTCCCTAGAGGGATTTCTATGTCCCTAGAGGGATAGATTTCTATGTCCCTAGAGGGATTTCTATGTCCCTATAGGGATTTCTATGTCCCTAGAGGGATTTCTATGTCCCTAGAGGGATTTCTATGTCGCTAGAGGGATTTCTATGTCGCTAGAGGGATTTCTAGGTCCCTAGAGGGATTTCTAGGTCCCTAGAGAGAGAGATTTCTATGTCCCTAGAGGGATTTCTAGGTCCCTAGAGAGAGAGATTTCTATGTCCCTAGAGGGATTTCTAGGTCCCTAGAGGGATTTCTAGGTCCCTAGAGGGATAGATTTCTATGTCCCTAGAGGGATTTCTATGTCCCTAGAGAGATTTCTAGGTCCCTAGAGGGATTTCTATGTCCCTAGAGGGATTTCTATGTCCCTAGAGAGATTTCTATGTCCCTAGAGAGATTTCTAGGTCCCTAGAGGGATTTCAATGTCCCTAGAGGGATTTCTAGGTCCCTGGAGGGATAGATTTCAATGTCCCTAGAGGGATTTCTAGGTCCCTAGAGGGATTTCTATGTCCCTAGAGGGATAGATTTCTATGTCCCTAGAGGGATTTCTATGTCGCTAGAGGGATTTCTATGTCCCTAGAGGGATTTCTAGGTCCCTAGAGGGATTTCTAGGTCCCTAGAGGGATAGATTTCTATGTCCCTAGAGGGATTTCTATGTCACTAGAGAGATTTCTAGGTCCCTAGAGGGATTTCAATGTCCCTAGAGGGATTTCTAGGTCCCTAGAGGGATAGATTTCTAGGTCCCTAGAGGGATTTCTATGTCCCTAGAGGGATTTCTAGGTCCCTAGAGAGAGAGATTTCTATGTCCCTAGAGGGATTTCTAGGTCCCTAGAGGGATTTCTAGGTCCCTAGAGGGATTTCTAGGTCCCTAGAGGGATAGATTTCTATGTCCCTAGAGGAATTTCTATGTCCCTAGAGAGATTTCTAGGTCCCTAGAGGGATTTCTAGGTCCCTAGATTGATTTCTAGGTCCCTAGAGAGAGAGATTTCTATGTCCCTAGAGGGATTTCTAGGTCCCTAGAGGGATTTCTAGGTCCCTAGAGGGATTTCTAGGTCCCTAGAGGGATTTCTAGGTCCCTAGAGGGATAGATTTCTATGTCCCTAGAGGGATTTCTATGTCCCTAGAGAGATTTCTATGTCCCTAGAGAGATTTCTAGGTTCCTAGAGGGATTTCAATGTCCCTAGAGGGATTTCTAGATCCCTAGAGGGATAGATTTCAATGTCCCTAGAGGGATTTCTAGGTCCCTAGAGGGATTTCTATGTCCCTAGAGGGATAGATTTCTATGTCCCTAGAGGGATTTCTATGTCGCTAGAGGGATTTCTATGTCCCTAGAGGGATTTCTAGGTCCCTAGAGGGATTTCTAGGTCCCTAGAGGGATAGATTTCTATGTCCCTAGAGGGATTTCTATGTCACTAGAGAGATTTCTAGGTCCCTAGAGGGATTTCAATGTCCCTAGAGGGATTTCTAGGTCCCTAGAGGGATAGATTTCTAGGTCCCTAGAGGGATTTCTATGTCCCTAGAGGGATTTCAATGTCCCTAGAGGGATTTCTATGTCCCTAGAGGGATTTCTATGTCCCTAGAGGGATAGATTTCTATGTCCCTAGAGGGATTTCTATGTCCCTATAGGGATTTCTATGACCCTAGAGGAATTTCTATGTCCCTAGAGGGATTTCTATGTCGCTAGAGGGATTTCTATGTCGCTAGAGGGATTTCTAGGTCCCTAGAGGGATTTCTAGGTCCCTAGAGAGAGAGATTTCTATGTCCCTAGAGGGATTTCTAGGTCCCTAGAGAGAGAGATTTCTATGTCCCTAGAGGGATTTCTAGGTCCCTAGAGGGATTTCTAGGTCCCTAGAGGGATAGATTTCTATGTCCCTAGAGGGATTTCTAGGTCCCTAGAGAGAGAGATTTCTATGTCCCTAGAGGGATTTCTAGGTCCCTAGAGGGATTTCTAGGTCCCTAGAGGGATAGATTTCTATGTCCCTAGAGGGATTTCTATGTCACTAGAGAGATTTCTAGGTCCCTAGAGGGATTTCAATGTCCCTAGAGGGATTTCTAGGTCCCTAGAGGGATAGATTTCTAGGTCCCTAGAGGGATTTCTATGTCCCTATAGGGATTTCTATGACCCTAGAGGGATTTCTATGTCCCTAGAGGGATTTCTATGTCGCTAGAGGGATTTCTATGTCGCTAGAGGGATTTCTAGGTCCCTAGAGGGATTTCTAGGTCCCTAGAGAGAGAGATTTCTATGTCCCTAGAGGGATTTCTAGGTCCCTAGAGAGAGAGATTTCTATGTCCCTAGAGGGATTTCTAGGTCCCTAGAGGGATTTCTAGGTCCCTAGAGGGATAGATTTCTATGTCCCTAGAGGGATTTCTATGTCCCTAGAGAGATTTCTAGGTCCCTAGAGGGATTTCTATGTCCCTAGAGGGATTTCTAGGTCCCTAGAGGGATTTCTAGGTCCCTAGAGCGATTTCAATGTCCCTAGAGGGATTATAGGTCCCTAGAGGGATTTCTAGGTCCCTAGAGGGATTTCTATGTCCCTAGAGGGATAGATTTCTATGTCCCTAGAGGGATTTCTATGTCCCTAGAGGGATTTCTATGTCCCTAGAGGGATTTCTAGGTCCCTAGAGGGATTTCTATGTCCCTAGAGGGATAGATTTATATGTCCCTAGAGGGATTTCTATGTCCATAGAGGGATTTCTATGTCCCTAGAGGGATTTCTAGGTCCCTAGAGGGATAGATTTCTATGTCCCTAGAGGGATTTCTAGGTCCCTAGAGGGATTTCTATGTCCCTAGAGCGATAGATTTCTATGTCCCTAGAGGGATTTCTATGTCGCTAGAGGGATTTCTATGTCGCTAGAGGGATTTCTAGGTCCCTAGAGGGATAGATTTCTAGGTCCCTAGAGGGATTTCAATGTCCCTAGAGGGATTTCTAGGTCCCTAGAGGGATAGATTTCTAGGTCCCTAGAGGGATTTCAATGTCCCTAGAGGGATTTCTATGTCCCTAGAGGGATTTCTATGTCCCTAGAGGGATTTCTATGTCCCTAGAGGGATAGATTTCTATGTCCCTAGAGGGGTTTCTAGGTCCCTAGAGGGATTTCTAGGTCCCTAGAGGGATTTCTATGTCCCTAGAGGGATAGATTTCTATGTCCCTAGAGGGATTTCTATGTCCCTAGAGGGATTTCTATGTCCCTAGAGGGATTTCTAGGTCCCTAGAGGGATTTCTATGTCCCTAGAGGGATAGATTTATATGTCCCTAGAGGGATTTCTATGTCCATAGAGGGATTTCTATGTCCCTAGAGGGATTTCTAGGTCCCTAGAGGGATAGATTTCTATGTCCCTAGAGGGATTTCTAGGTCCCTAGAGGGATTTCTATGTCCCTAGAGCGATAGATTTCTATGTCCCTAGAGGGATTTCTATGTCGCTAGAGGGATTTCTATGTCGCTAGAGGGATTTCTAGGTCCCTAGAGGGATAGATTTCTAGGTCCCTAGAGGGATTTCAATGTCCCTAGAGGGATTTCTAGGTCCCTAGAGGGATAGATTTCTAGGTCCCTAGAGGGATTTCTATGTCCCTATAGGGATTTCTATGTCCCTAGAGGGATTTCTATGTCCCTAGAGGGATTTCTAGGTCCCTAGAGAGAGAGATTTCTATGTCCCTAGAGGGATTTCTAGGTCCCTAGAGAGAGAGATTTCTATGTCCCTAGAGGGATTTCTAGGTCCCTAGAGGGATTTCTAGGTCCCTAGAGGGATTTCTAGGTCCCTAGAGGGATAGATTTCTATGTCCCTAGAGGGATTTCTATGTCCCTAGAGAGATTTCTAGGTCCCTAGAGGGATTTCTATGTCCCTAGAGGGATTTCTAGGTCCCTAGAGGGATTTCTAGGTCCCTAGAGGGATTTCAATGTCCCTAGAGGGATTTCTATGTCCCTAGAGGGATTTCTAGGTCCCTAGAGGGATTTCTATGTCCCTAGAGGGATAGATTTATATGTCCCTAGAGGGATTTCTATGTCCATAGAGGGATTTCTATGTCCCTAGAGGGATTTCTAGGTCCCTAGAGGGATAGATTTCTATGTCCCTAGAGGGATTTCTAGGTCCCTAGAGGGATTTCTATGTCCCTAGAGCGATAGATTTCTATGTCCCTAGAGGGATTTCTATGTCGCTAGAGGGATTTCTATGTCGCTAGAGGGATTTCTAGGTCCCTAGAGGGATTTCTAGGTCCCTAGAGAGAGAGATTTCTATGTCCCTAGAGGGATTTCTAGGTCCCTAGAGAGAGAGATTTCTATGTCCCTAGAGGGATTTCTAGGTCCCTAGAGGGATTTCTAGGTCCCTAGAGGGATAGATTTCTAGGTCCCTAGAGGGATTTCAATGTCCCTAGAGGGATTTCTAGGTCCCTAGAGGGATAGATTTCTAGGTCCCTAGAGGGATTTCAATGTCCCTAGAGGGATTTCTAGGTCCCTAGAGGGATTTCAATGTCCCTAGAGGGATTTCTAGGTCCCTAGAGGGATAGATTTCTAGGTCCCTAGAGGGATTTCTATGTCCCTAGAGGGATTTCTATGTCCCTAGAGGGATTTCTATGTCCCTAGAGGGATTTCTATGTCCCTAGAGGGATTTCTATGTCCCTAGAGAGATTTCTAGGTCCCTAGAGGGATTTCTATGTCCCTAGAGGGATTTCTATGTCCCTAGAGAGATTTCTATGTCCCTAGAGAGATTTCTAGGTCCCTAGAGGGATTTCAATGTCCCTAGAGGGATTTCTAGGTCCCTGGAGGGATAGATTTCAATGTCCCTAGAGGGATTTCTAGGTCCCTAGAGGGATTTCTATGTCCCTAGAGGGATAGATTTCTATGTCCATAGAGGGATTTCTATGTCCCTAGAGGGATTTCTAGGTCCCTAGAGGGATAGATTTCTATGTCCCTAGAGGGATTTCTAGGTCCCTAGAGGGATTTCTATGTCCCTAGAGCGATAGATTTCTATGTCCCTAGAGGGATTTCTATGTCGCTAGAGGGATTTCTATGTCGCTAGAGGGATTTCTAGGTCCCTAGAGGGATAGATTTCTAGGTCCCTAGAGGGATTTCAATGTCCCTAGAGGGATTTCTAGGTCCCTAGAGGGATAGATTTCTAGGTCCCTAGAGGGATTTCAATGTCCCTAGAGGGATTTCTATGTCCCTAGAGGGATTTCTATGTCCCTAGAGGGATTTCTATGTCCCTAGAGGGATAGATTTCTATGTCCCTAGAGGGGTTTCTAGGTCCCTAGAGGGATTTCTAGGTCCCTAGAGGGATTTCTATGTCCCTAGAGGGATAGATTTCTATGTCCCTAGAGGGATTTCTATGTCCCTAGAGGGATTTCTATGTCCCTAGAGGGATTTCTAGGTCCCTAGAGGGATTTCTATGTCCCTAGAGGGATAGATTTATATGTCCCTAGAGGGATTTCTATGTCCATAGAGGGATTTCTATGTCCCTAGAGGGATTTCTAGGTCCCTAGAGGGATAGATTTCTATGTCCCTAGAGGGATTTCTAGGTCCCTAGAGGGATTTCTATGTCCCTAGAGCGATAGATTTCTATGTCCCTAGAGGGATTTCTATGTCGCTAGAGGGATTTCTATGTCGCTAGAGGGATTTCTAGGTCCCTAGAGGGATAGATTTCTAGGTCCCTAGAGGGATTTCAATGTCCCTAGAGGGATTTCTAGGTCCCTAGAGGGATAGATTTCTAGGTCCCTAGAGGGATTTCTATGTCCCTATAGGGATTTCTATGTCCCTAGAGGGATTTCTATGTCCCTAGAGGGATTTCTAGGTCCCTAGAGAGAGAGATTTCTATGTCCCTAGAGGGATTTCTAGGTCCCTAGAGAGAGAGATTTCTATGTCCCTAGAGGGATTTCTAGGTCCCTAGAGGGATTTCTAGGTCCCTAGAGGGATTTCTAGGTCCCTAGAGGGATAGATTTCTATGTCCCTAGAGGGATTTCTATGTCCCTAGAGAGATTTCTAGGTCCCTAGAGGGATTTCTATGTCCCTAGAGGGATTTCTAGGTCCCTAGAGGGATTTCTAGGTCCCTAGAGGGATTTCAATGTCCCTAGAGGGATTTCTATGTCCCTAGAGGGATTTCTAGGTCCCTAGAGGGATTTCTATGTCCCTAGAGGGATAGATTTATATGTCCCTAGAGGGATTTCTATGTCCATAGAGGGATTTCTATGTCCCTAGAGGGATTTCTAGGTCCCTAGAGGGATAGATTTCTATGTCCCTAGAGGGATTTCTAGGTCCCTAGAGGGATTTCTATGTCCCTAGAGCGATAGATTTCTATGTCCCTAGAGGGATTTCTATGTCGCTAGAGGGATTTCTATGTCGCTAGAGGGATTTCTAGGTCCCTAGAGGGATTTCTAGGTCCCTAGAGAGAGAGATTTCTATGTCCCTAGAGGGATTTCTAGGTCCCTAGAGAGAGAGATTTCTATGTCCCTAGAGGGATTTCTAGGTCCCTAGAGGGATTTCTAGGTCCCTAGAGGGATAGATTTCTAGGTCCCTAGAGGGATTTCAATGTCCCTAGAGGGATTTCTAGGTCCCTAGAGGGATAGATTTCTAGGTCCCTAGAGGGATTTCAATGTCCCTAGAGGGATTTCTAGGTCCCTAGAGGGATTTCAATGTCCCTAGAGGGATTTCTAGGTCCCTAGAGGGATAGATTTCTAGGTCCCTAGAGGGATTTCTATGTCCCTAGAGGGATTTCTATGTCCCTAGAGGGATTTCTATGTCCCTAGAGGGATTTCTATGTCCCTAGAGGGATTTCTATGTCCCTAGAGAGATTTCTAGGTCCCTAGAGGGATTTCTATGTCCCTAGAGGGATTTCTATGTCCCTAGAGAGATTTCTATGTCCCTAGAGAGATTTCTAGGTCCCTAGAGGGATTTCAATGTCCCTAGAGGGATTTCTAGGTCCCTGGAGGGATAGATTTCAATGTCCCTAGAGGGATTTCTAGGTCCCTAGAGGGATTTCTATGTCCCTAGAGGGATAGATTTCTATGTCCCTAGAGGGATTTCTATGTCGCTAGAGGGATTTCTATGTCCCTAGAGGGATTTCTAGGTCCCTAGAGGGATTTCTAGGTCCCTAGAGGGATAGATTTCTATGTCCCTAGAGGGATTTCTATGTCACTAGAGAGATTTCTAGGTCCCTAGAGGGATTTCAATGTCCCTAGAGGGATTTCTAGGTCCCTAGAGGGATAGATTTCTAGGTCCCTAGAGGGATTTCTATGTCCCTAGAGGGATTTCTAGGTCCCTAGAGAGAGAGATTTCTATGTCCCTAGAGGGATTTCTAGGTCCCTAGAGGGATTTCTAGGTCCCTAAAGGGATTTCTAGGTCCCTAGAGGGATAGATTTCTATGTCCCTAGAGGAATTTCTATGTCCCTAGAGAGATTTCTAGGTCCCTAGAGGGATTTCTAGGTCCCTAGATTGATTTCTAGGTCCCTAGAGAGAGAGATTTCTATGTCCCTAGAGGGATTTCTAGGTCCCTAGAGGGATTTCTAGGTCCCTAGAGGGATTTCTAGGTCCCTAGAGGGATTTCTAGGTCCCTAGAGGGATAGATTTCTATGTCCCTAGAGGGATTTCTATGTCCCTAGAGAGATTTCTATGTCCCTAGAGAGATTTCTAGGTCCCTAGAGGGATTTCAATGTCCCTAGAGGGATTTCTAGATCCCTAGAGGGATAGATTTCAATGTCCCTAGAGGGATTTCTAGGTCCCTAGAGGGATTTCTATGTCCCTAGAGGGATAGATTTCTATGTCCCTAGAGGGATTTCTATGTCGCTAGAGGGATTTCTATGTCCCTAGAGGGATTTCTAGGTCCCTAGAGGGATTTCTAGGTCCCTAGAGGGATAGATTTCTATGTCCCTAGAGGGATTTCTATGTCACTAGAGAGATTTCTAGGTCCCTAGAGGGATTTCAATGTCCCTAGAGGGATTTCTAGGTCCCTAGAGGGATAGATTTCTAGGTCCCTAGAGGGATTTCTATGTCCCTAGAGGGATTTCAATGTCCCTAGAGGGATTTCTATGTCCCTAGAGGGATTTCTATGTCCCTAGAGGGATAGATTTCTATGTCCCTAGAGGGATTTCTATGTCCCTATAGGGATTTCTATGACCCTAGAGGAATTTCTATGTCCCTAGAGGGATTTCTATGTCGCTAGAGGGATTTCTATGTCGCTAGAGGGATTTCTAGGTCCCTAGAGGGATTTCTAGGTCCCTAGAGAGAGAGATTTCTATGTCCCTAGAGGGATTTCTAGGTCCCTAGAGAGAGAGATTTCTATGTCCCTAGAGGGATTTCTAGGTCCCTAGAGGGATTTCTAGGTCCCTAGAGGGATAGATTTCTATGTCCCTAGAGGGATTTCTAGGTCCCTAGAGAGAGAGATTTCTATGTCCCTAGAGGGATTTCTAGGTCCCTAGAGGGATTTCTAGGTCCCTAGAGGGATAGATTTCTATGTCCCTAGAGGGATTTCTATGTCACTAGAGAGATTTCTAGGTCCCTAGAGGGATTTCAATGTCCCTAGAGGGATTTCTAGGTCCCTAGAGGGATAGATTTCTAGGTCCCTAGAGGGATTTCTATGTCCCTATAGGGATTTCTATGACCCTAGAGGGATTTCTATGTCCCTAGAGGGATTTCTATGTCGCTAGAGGGATTTCTATGTCGCTAGAGGGATTTCTAGGTCCCTAGAGGGATTTCTAGGTCCCTAGAGAGAGAGATTTCTATGTCCCTAGAGGGATTTCTAGGTCCCTAGAGGGATTTCTAGGTCCCTAGAGAGAGAGATTTCTATGTCCCTAGAGGGATTTCTAGGTCCCTAGAGGGATTTCTAGGTCCCTAGAGGGATAGATTTCTAGGTCCCTAGAGGGATAGATTTCTAGGTCCCTAGAGGGATTTCAATGTCCCTAGAGGGATTTCTAGGTCCCTAGAGGGATAGATTTCTAGGTCCCTAGAGGGATTTCAATGTCCCTAGAGGGATTTCTATGTCCCTAGAGGGATTTCTATGTCCCTAGAGGGATTTCTATGTCCCTAGAGGGATAGATTTCTATGTCCCTAGAGGGGTTTCTAGGTCCCTAGAGGGATTTCTAGGTCCCTAGAGGGATTTCTATGTCCCTAGAGGGATAGATTTCTATGTCCCTAGAGGGATTTCTATGTCCCTAGAGGGATTTCTATGTCCCTAGAGGGATTTCTAGGTCCCTAGAGGGATTTCTATGTCCCTAGAGGGATAGATTTATATGTCCCTAGAGGGATTTCTATGTCCATAGAGGGATTTCTATGTCCCTAGAGGGATTTCTAGGTCCCTAGAGGGATAGATTTCTATGTCCCTAGAGGGATTTCTAGGTCCCTAGAGGGATTTCTATGTCCCTAGAGCGATAGATTTCTATGTCCCTAGAGGGATTTCTATGTCGCTAGAGGGATTTCTATGTCGCTAGAGGGATTTCTAGGTCCCTAGAGGGATAGATTTCTAGGTCCCTAGAGGGATTTCAATGTCCCTAGAGGGATTTCTAGGTCCCTAGAGGGATAGATTTCTAGGTCCCTAGAGGGATTTCTAGGTCCCTAGAGGGATTTCTAGGTCCCTAGAGGGATTTCTAGGTCCCTAGAGGGATTTCTAGGTCTCTAGAGGGATAGATTTCTATGTCCCTAGAGGGATTTCTATGTCCCTAGAGAGATTTCTATGTCCCTAGAGAGATTTCTAGGTCCCTAGAGGGATTTTAAATGTCCCTAGAGGGATTTCTAGGTCCCTAGAGGGATAGATTTCAATGTCCCTAGAGGGATTTCTAGGTCCCTAGAGGGATTTCTATGTCCCTAGAGGGATAGATTTCTATGTCCCTAGAGGGATTTCTATGTCGCTAGAGGGATTTCTATGTCCCTAGAGGGATTTCTAGGTCCCTAGAGGGATTTCTAGGTCCCTAGAGGGATAGATTTCTATGTCCCTAGAGGGATTTCTATGTCACTAGAGAGATTTCTAGGTCCCTAGAGGGATTTCAATGTCCCTAGAGGGATTTCTAGGTCCCTAGAGGGATAGATTTCTAGGTCCCTAGAGGGATTTCTATGTCCCTAGAGGGATTTCAATGTCCCTAGAGGGATTTCTATGTCCCTAGAGGGATTTCTATGTCCCTAGAGGGATAGATTTCTATGTCCCTAGAGGGATTTCTATGTCCCTATAGGGATTTCTATGTCCCTAGAGGGATTTCTATGTCCCTAGAGGGATTTCTATGTCGCTAGAGGGATTTCTATGTCGCTAGAGGGATTTCTAGGTCCCTAGAGGGATTTCTAGGTCCCTAGAGAGAGAGATTTCTATGTCCCTAGAGGGATTTCTAGGTCCCTAGAGAGAGAGATTTCTATGTCCCTAGAGGGATTTCTAGGTCCCTAGAGGGATTTCTAGGTCCCTAGAGGGATAGATTTCTATGTCCCTAGAGGGATTTCTATGTCCCTAGAGAGATTTCTAGGTCCCTAGAGGGATTTCTATGTCCCTAGAGGGATTTCTATGTCCCTAGAGAGATTTCTATGTCCCTAGAGAGATTTCTAGGTCCCTAGAGGGATTTCAATGTCCCTAGAGGGATTTCTAGGTCCCTGGAGGGATAGATTTCAATGTCCCTAGAGGGATTTCTAGGTCCCTAGAGGGATTTCTATGTCCCTAGAGGGATAGATTTCTATGTCCCTAGAGGGATTTCTATGTCGCTAGAGGGATTTCTATGTCCCTAGAGGGATTTCTAGGTCCCTAGAGGGATTTCTAGGTCCCTAGAGGGATAGATTTCTATGTCCCTAGAGGGATTTCTATGTCACTAGAGAGATTTCTAGGTCCCTAGAGGGATTTCAATGTCCCTAGAGGGATTTCTAGGTCCCTAGAGGGATAGATTTCTAGGTCCCTAGAGGGATTTCTATGTCCCTAGAGGGATTTCTAGGTCCCTAGAGAGAGAGATTTCTATGTCCCTAGAGGGATTTCTAGGTCCCTAGAGGGATTTCTAGGTCCCTAGAGGGATTTCTAGGTCCCTAGAGGGATAGATTTCTATGTCCCTAGAGGAATTTCTATGTCCCTAGAGAGATTTCTAGGTCCCTAGAGGGATTTCTAGGTCCCTAGATTGATTTCTAGGTCCCTAGAGAGAGAGATTTCTATGTCCCTAGAGGGATTTCTAGGTCCCTAGAGGGATTTCTAGGTCCCTAGAGGGATTTCTAGGTCCCTAGAGGGATTTCTAGGTCCCTAGAGGGATAGATTTCTATGTCCCTAGAGGGATTTCTATGTCCCTAGAGAGATTTCTATGTCCCTAGAGAGATTTCTAGGTCCCTAGAGGGATTTCAATGTCCCTAGAGGGATTTCTAGATCCCTAGAGGGATAGATTTCAATGTCCCTAGAGGGATTTCTAGGTCCCTAGAGGGATTTCTATGTCCCTAGAGGGATAGATTTCTATGTCCCTAGAGGGATTTCTATGTCGCTAGAGAGATTTCTATGTCCCTAGAGGGATTTCTAGGTCCCTAGAGGGATTTCTAGGTCCCTAGAGGGATAGATTTCTATGTCCCTAGAGGGATTTCTATGTCACTAGAGAGATTTCTAGGTCCCTAGAGGGATTTCAATGTCCCTAGAGGGATTTCTAGGTCCCTAGAGGGATAGATTTCTAGGTCCCTAGAGGGATTTCTATGTCCCTAGAGGGATTTCAATGTCCCTAGAGGGATTTCTATGTCCCTAGAGGGATTTCTATGTCCCTAGAGGGATAGATTTCTATGTCCCTAGAGGGATTTCTATGTCCCTATAGGGATTTCTATGACCCTAGAGGAATTTCTATGTCCCTAGAGGGATTTCTATGTCGCTAGAGGGATTTCTATGTCGCTAGAGGGATTTCTAGGTCCCTAGAGGGATTTCTAGGTCCCTAGAGAGAGAGATTTCTATGTCCCTAGAGGGATTTCTAGGTCCCTAGAGAGAGAGATTTCTATGTCCCTAGAGGGATTTCTAGGTCCCTAGAGGGATTTCTAGGTCCCTAGAGGGATAGATTTCTATGTCCCTAGAGGGATTTCTAGGTCCCTAGAGAGAGAGATTTCTATGTCCCTAGAGGGATTTCTAGGTCCCTAGAGGGATTTCTAGGTCCCTAGAGGGATAGATTTCTATGTCCCAAGAGGGATTTCTATGTCACTAGAGAGATTTCTAGGTCCCTAGAGGGATTTCAATGTCCCTAGAGGGATTTCTAGGTCCCTAGAGGGATAGATTTCTAGGTCCCTAGAGGGATTTCTATGTCCCCATAGGGATTTCTATGACCCTAGAGGGATTTCTATGTCCCTAGAGGGATTTCTATGTCGCTAGAGGGATTTCTATGTCGCTAGAGGGATTTCTAGGTCCCTAGAGGGATTTCTAGGTCCCTAGAGAGAGAGATTTCTATGTCCCTAGAGGGATTTCTAGGTCCCTAGAGAGAGAGATTTCTATGTCCCTAGAGGGATTTCTAGGTCCCTAGAGGGATTTCTAGGTCCCTAGAGGGATAGATTTCTATGTCCCTAGAGGGATTTCTATGTCCCTAGAGAGATTTCTAGGTCCCTAGAGGGATTTCTATGTCCCTAGAGGGATTTCTAGGTCCCTAGAGGGATTTCTAGGTCCCTAGAGCGATTTCAATGTCCCTAGAGGGATTATAGGTCCCTAGAGGGATTTCTAGGTCCCTAGAGGGATTTCTATGTCCCTAGAGGGATAGATTTCTATGTCCCTAGAGGGATTTCTATGTCCCTAGAGGGATTTCTATGTCCCTAGAGGGATTTCTAGGTCCCTAGAGGGATTTCTATGTCCCTAGAGGGATAGATTTATATGTCCCTAGAGGGATTTCTATGTCCATAGAGGGATTTCTATGTCCCTAGAGGGATTTCTAGGTCCCTAGAGGGATAGATTTCTATGTCCCTAGAGGGATTTCTAGGTCCCTAGAGGGATTTCTATGTCCCTAGAGCGATAGATTTCTATGTCCCTAGAGGGATTTCTATGTCGCTAGAGGGATTTCTATGTCGCTAGAGGGATTTCTAGGTCCCTAGAGGGATAGATTTCTAGGTCCCTAGAGGGATTTCAATGTCCCTAGAGGGATTTCTAGGTCCCTAGAGGGATAGATTTCTAGGTCCCTAGAGGGATTTCAATGTCCCTAGAGGGATTTCTATGTCCCTAGAGGGATTTCTATGTCCCTAGAGGGATTTCTATGTCCCTAGAGGGATAGATTTCTATGTCCCTAGAGGGGTTTCTAGGTCCCTAGAGGGATTTCTAGGTCCCTAGAGGGATTTCTATGTCCCTAGAGGGATAGATTTCTATGTCCCTAGAGGGATTTCTATGTCCCTAGAGGGATTTCTATGTCCCTAGAGGGATTTCTAGGTCCCTAGAGGGATTTCTATGTCCCTAGAGGGATAGATTTATATGTCCCTAGAGGGATTTCTATGTCCATAGAGGGATTTCTATGTCCCTAGAGGGATTTCTAGGTCCCTAGAGGGATAGATTTCTATGTCCCTAGAGGGATTTCTAGGTCCCTAGAGGGATTTCTATGTCCCTAGAGCGATAGATTTCTATGTCCCTAGAGGGATTTCTATGTCGCTAGAGGGATTTCTATGTCGCTAGAGGGATTTCTAGGTCCCTAGAGGGATAGATTTCTAGGTCCCTAGAGGGATTTCAATGTCCCTAGAGGGATTTCTAGGTCCCTAGAGGGATAGATTTCTAGGTCCCTAGAGGGATTTCTATGTCCCTATAGGGATTTCTATGTCCCTAGAGGGATTTCTATGTCCCTAGAGGGATTTCTAGGTCCCTAGAGAGAGAGATTTCTATGTCCCTAGAGGGATTTCTAGGTCCCTAGAGAGAGAGATTTCTATGTCCCTAGAGGGATTTCTAGGTCCCTAGAGGGATTTCTAGGTCCCTAGAGGGATTTCTAGGTCCCTAGAGGGATAGATTTCTATGTCCCTAGAGGGATTTCTATGTCCCTAGAGAGATTTCTAGGTCCCTAGAGGGATTTCTATGTCCCTAGAGGGATTTCTAGGTCCCTAGAGGGATTTCTAGGTCCCTAGAGGGATTTCAATGTCCCTAGAGGGATTTCTATGTCCCTAGAGGGATTTCTAGGTCCCTAGAGGGATTTCTATGTCCCTAGAGGGATAGATTTATATGTCCCTAGAGGGATTTCTATGTCCATAGAGGGATTTCTATGTCCCTAGAGGGATTTCTAGGTCCCTAGAGGGATAGATTTCTATGTCCCTAGAGGTATTTCTAGGTCCCTAGAGGGATTTCTATGTCCCTAGAGCGATAGATTTCTATGTCCCTAGAGGGATTTCTATGTCGCTAGAGGGATTTCTATGTCGCTAGAGGGATTTCTAGGTCCCTAGAGGGATTTCTAGGTCCCTAGAGAGAGAGATTTCTATGTCCCTAGAGGGATTTCTAGGTCCCTAGAGAGAGAGATTTCTATGTCCCTAGAGGGATTTCTAGGTCCCTAGAGGGATTTCTAGGTCCCTAGAGGGATAGATTTCTAGGTCCCTAGAGGGATTTCAATGTCCCTAGAGGGATTTCTAGGTCCCTAGAGGGATAGATTTCTAGGTCCCTAGAGGGATTTCAATGTCCCTAGAGGGATTTCTAGGTCCCTAGAGGGATTTCAATGTCCCTAGAGGGATTTCTAGGTCCCTAGAGGGATAGATTTCTAGGTCCCTAGAGGGATTTCTATGTCCCTAGAGGGATTTCTATGTCCCTAGAGGGATTTCTATGTCCCTAGAGGGATTTCTATGTCCCTAGAGGGATTTCTATGTCCCTAGAGAGATTTCTAGGTCCCTAGAGGGATTTCTATGTCCCTAGAGGGATTTCTATGTCCCTAGAGAGATTTCTATGTCCCTAGAGAGATTTCTAGGTCCCTAGAGGGATTTCAATGTCCCTAGAGGGATTTCTAGGTCCCTGGAGGGATAGATTTCAATGTCCCTAGAGGGATTTCTAGGTCCCTAGAGGGATTTCTATGTCCCTAGAGGGATAGATTTCTATGTCCCTAGAGGGATTTCTATGTCGCTAGAGGGATTTCTATGTCCCTAGAGGGATTTCTAGGTCCCTAGAGGGATTTCTAGGTCCCTAGAGGGATAGATTTCTATGTCCCTAGAGGGATTTCTATGTCACTAGAGAGATTTCTAGGTCCCTAGAGGGATTTCAATGTCCCTAGAGGGATTTCTAGGTCCCTAGAGGGATAGATTTCTAGGTCCCTAGAGGGATTTCTATGTCCCTAGAGGGATTTCTAGGTCCCTAGAGAGAGAGATTTCTATGTCCCTAGAGGGATTTCTAGGTCCCTAGAGGGATTTCTAGGTCCCTAGAGGGATTTCTAGGTCCCTAGAGGGATAGATTTCTATGTCCCTAGAGGAATTTCTATGTCCCTAGAGAGATTTCTAGGTCCCTAGAGGGATTTCTAGGTCCCTAGATTGATTTCTAGGTCCCTAGAGAGAGAGATTTCTATGTCCCTAGAGGGATTTCTAGGTCCCTAGAGGGATTTCTAGGTCCCTAGAGGGATTTCTAGGTCCCTAGAGGGATTTCTAGGTCCCTAGAGGGATAGATTTCTATGTCCCTAGAGGGATTTCTATGTCCCTAGAGAGATTTCTATGTCCCTAGAGAGATTTCTAGGTCCCTAGAGGGATTTCAATGTCCCTAGAGGGATTTCTAGATCCCTAGAGGGATAGATTTCAATGTCCCTAGAGGGATTTCTAGGTCCCTAGAGGGATTTCTATGTCCCTAGAGGGATAGATTTCTATGTCCCTAGAGGGATTTCTATGTCGCTAGAGGGATTTCTATGTCCCTAGAGGGATTTCTAGGTCCCTAGAGGGATTTCTAGGTCCCTAGAGGGATAGATTTCTATGTCCCTAGAGGGATTTCTATGTCACTAGAGAGATTTCTAGGTCCCTAGAGGGATTTCAATGTCCCTAGAGGGATTTCTAGGTCCCTAGAGGGATAGATTTCTAGGTCCCTAGAGGGATTTCTATGTCCCTAGAGGGATTTCAATGTCCCTAGAGGGATTTCTATGTCCCTAGAGGGATTTCTATGTCCCTAGAGGGATAGATTTCTATGTCCCTAGAGGGATTTCTATGTCCCTATAGGGATTTCTATGACCCTAGAGGAATTTCTATGTCCCTAGAGGGATTTCTATGTCGCTAGAGGGATTTCTATGTCGCTAGAGGGATTTCTAGGTCCCTAGAGGGATTTCTAGGTCCCTAGAGAGAGAGATTTCTATGTCCCTAGAGGGATTTCTAGGTCCCTAGAGAGAGAGATTTCTATGTCCCTAGAGGGATTTCTAGGTCCCTAGAGGGATTTCTAGGTCCCTAGAGGGATAGATTTCTATGTCCCTAGAGGGATTTCTAGGTCCCTAGAGAGAGAGATTTCTATGTCCCTAGAGGGATTTCTAGGTCCCTAGAGGGATTTCTAGGTCCCTAGAGGGATAGATTTCTATGTCCCTAGAGGGATTTCTATGTCACTAGAGAGATTTCTAGGTCCCTAGAGGGATTTCAATGTCCCTAGAGGGATTTCTAGGTCCCTAGAGGGATAGATTTCTAGGTCCCTAGAGGGATTTCTATGTCCCTATAGGGATTTCTATGACCCTAGAGGGATTTCTATGTCCCTAGAGGGATTTCTATGTCGCTAGAGGGATTTCTATGTCGCTAGAGGGATTTCTAGGTCCCTAGAGGGATTTCTAGGTCCCTAGAGAGAGAGATTTCTATGTCCCTAGAGGGATTTCTAGGTCCCTAGAGAGAGAGATTTCTATGTCCCTAGAGGGATTTCTAGGTCCCTAGAGGGATTTCTAGGTCCCTAGAGGGATAGATTTCTATGTCCCTAGAGGGATTTCTATGTCCCTAGAGAGATTTCTAGGTCCCTAGAGGGATTTCTATGTCCCTAGAGGGATTTCTAGGTCCCTAGAGGGATTTCTAGGTCCCTAGAGCGATTTCAATGTCCCTAGAGGGATTATAGGTCCCTAGAGGGATTTCTAGGTCCCTAGAGGGATTTCTATGTCCCTAGAGGGATAGATTTCTATGTCCCTAGAGGGATTTCTATGTCCCTAGAGGGATTTCTATGTCCCTAGAGGGATTTCTAGGTCCCTAGAGGGATTTCTATGTCCCTAGAGGGATAGATTTATATGTCCCTAGAGGGATTTCTATGTCCATAGAGGGATTTCTATGTCCCTAGAGGGATTTCTAGGTCCCTAGAGGGATAGATTTCTATGTCCCTAGAGGGATTTCTAGGTCCCTAGAGGGATTTCTATGTCCCTAGAGCGATAGATTTCTATGTCCCTAGAGGGATTTCTATGTCGCTAGAGGGATTTCTATGTCGCTAGAGGGATTTCTAGGTCCCTAGAGGGATAGATTTCTAGGTCCCTAGAGGGATTTCAATGTCCCTAGAGGGATTTCTAGGTCCCTAGAGGGATAGATTTCTAGGTCCCTAGAGGGATTTCAATGTCCCTAGAGGGATTTCTATGTCCCTAGAGGGATTTCTATGTCCCTAGAGGGATTTCTATGTCCCTAGAGGGATAGATTTCTATGTCCCTAGAGGGGTTTCTAGGTCCCTAGAGGGATTTCTAGGTCCCTAGAGGGATTTCTATGTCCCTAGAGGGATAGATTTCTATGTCCCTAGAGGGATTTCTATGTCCCTAGAGGGATTTCTATGTCCCTAGAGGGATTTCTAGGTCCCTAGAGGGATTTCTATGTCCCTAAAGGGATAGATTTATATGTCCCTAGAGGGATTTCTATGTCCATAGAGGGATTTCTATGTCCCTAGAGGGATTTCTAGGTCCCTAGAGGGATAGATTTCTATGTCCCTAGAGGGATTTCTAGGTCCCTAGAGGGATTTCTATGTCCCTAGAGCGATAGATTTCTATGTCCCTAGAGGGATTTCTATGTCGCTAGAGGGATTTCTATGTCGCTAGAGGGATTTCTAGGTCCCTAGAGGGATAGATTTCTAGGTCCCTAGAGGGATTTCAATGTCCCTAGAGGGATTTCTAGGTCCCTAGAGGGATAGATTTCTAGGTCCCTAGAGGGATTTCTATGTCCCTATAGGGATTTCTATGTCCCTAGAGGGATTTCTATGTCCCTAGAGGGATTTCTATGTCGCTAGAGGGATTTCTATGTCGCTAGAGGGATTTCTAGGTCCCTAGAGGGATTTCTAGGTCCCTAGAGAGAGAGATTTCTATGTCCCTAGAGGGATTTCTAGGTCCCTAGAGAGAGAGATTTCTATGTCCCTAGAGGGATTTCTAGGTCCCTAGAGGGATTTCTAGGTCCCTAGAGGGATTTCTAGGTCCCTAGAGGGATTTCTAGGTCCCTAGAGGGATAGATTTCTATGTCCCTAGAGGGATTTCTATGTCCCTAGAGAGATTTCTAGGTCCCTAGAGGGATTTCTATGTCCCTAGAGGGATTTCTAGGTCCCTAGAGGGATTTCTAGGTCCCTAGAGGGATTTCAATGTCCCTAGAGGGATTTCTATGTCCCTAGAGGGATTTCTAGGTCCCTAGAGGGATTTCTATGTCCCTAGAGGGATAGATTTATATGTCCCTAGAGGGATTTCTATGTCCATAGAGGGATTTCTATGTCCCTAGAGGGATTTCTAGGTCCCTAGAGGGATAGATTTCTATGTCCCTAGAGGGATTTCTAGGTCCCTAGAGGGATTTCTATGTCCCTAGAGCGATAGATTTCTATGTCCCTAGAGGGATTTCTATGTCGCTAGAGGGATTTCTATGTCGCTAGAGGGATTTCTAGGTCCCTAGAGGGATTTCTAGGTCCCTAGAGAGAGAGATTTCTATGTCCCTAGAGGGATTTCTAGGTCCCTAGAGAGAGAGATTTCTATGTCCCTAGAGGGATTTCTAGGTCCCTAGAGGGATTTCTAGGTCCCTAGAGGGATAGATTTCTAGGTCCCTAGAGGGATTTCAATGTCCCTAGAGGGATTTCTAGGTCCCTAGAGGGATAGATTTCTAGGTCCCTAGAGGGATTTCAATGTCCCTAGAGGGATTTCTAGGTCCCTAGAGGGAATTCAATGTCCCTAGAGGGATTTCTAGGTCCCTAGAGGGATAGATTTCTAGGTCCCTAGAGGGATTTCTATGTCCCTAGAGGGATTTCTATGTCCCTAGAGGGATTTCTATGTCCCTAGAGGGATTTCTATGTCCCTAGAGGGATAGATTTCTATGTCCCTAGAGGGATTTCTATGTCCCTAGAGGGATTTCTAGGTCCCTAGAGAGAGAGATTTCTATGTCCCTAGAGGGATTTCTAGGTCCCTAGAGGAATTTCTAGGTCCCTAGAGGGATTTCTAGGTCCCTAGAGGGATTTCTAGGTCCCTAGAGGGATTTCTAGGTCCCTAGAGGGATTTCTAGGTCCCTAGAGGGATAGATTTCTATGTCCCTAGAGGGATTTCTATGTCCCTAGAGGGATTTCTAGGTCCCTAGAGGGATTTCTATGTCCCTAGAGCGATAGATTTCTATGTCCCTAGAGGGATTTCTATGTCGCTAGAGGGATTTCTATGTCGCTAGAGGGATTTCTAGGTCCCTAGAGGGATTTCTAGGTCCCTAGAGAGAGAGATTTCTATGTCCCTAGAGGGATTTCTAGGTCCCTAGAGGGATTTCTAGGTCCCTAGAGGGATAGATTTCTAGGTCCCTAGAGGGATAGATTTCTAGGTCCCTAGAGGGATTTCAATGTCCCTAGAGGGATTTCTAGGTCCCTAGAGGGATAGATTTCTAGGTCCCTAGAGGGATTTCAATGTCCCTAGAGGGATTTCTATGTCCCTAGAGGGATTTCTATGTCCCTAGAGGGATTTCTATGTCCCTAGAGGGATAGATTTCTATGTCCCTAGAGGGGTTTCTAGGTCCCTAGAGGGATTTCTAGGTCCCTAGAGGGATTTCTATGTCCCTAGAGGGATAGATTTCTATGTCCCTAGAGGGATTTCTATGTCCCTAGAGGGATTTCTATGTCCCTAGAGGGATTTCTAGGTCCCTAGAGGGATTTCTATGTCCCTAGAGGGATAGATTTATATGTCCCTAGAGGGATTTCTATGTCCATAGAGGGATTTCTATGTCCCTAGAGGGATTTCTAGGTCCCTAGAGGGATAGATTTCTATGTCCCTAGAGGGATTTCTAGGTCCCTAGAGGGATTTCTATGTCCCTAGAGCGATAGATTTCTATGTCCCTAGAGGGATTTCTATGTCGCTAGAGGGATTTCTATGTCGCTAGAGGGATTTCTAGGTCCCTAGAGGGATAGATTTCTAGGTCCCTAGAGGGATTTCAATGTCCCTAGAGGGATTTCTAGGTCCCTAGAGGGATAGATTTCTAGGTCCCTAGAGGGATTTCTAGGTCCCTAGAGGGATTTCTAGGTCCCTAGAGGGATTTCTAGGTCCCTAGAGGGATTTCTAGGTCCCTAGAGGGATAGATTTCTATGTCCCTAGAGGGATTTCTATGTCCCTAGAGAGATTTCTATGTCCCTAGAGAGATTTCTAGGTCCCTAGAGGGATTTTAAATGTCCCTAGAGGGATTTCTAGGTCCCTAGAGGGATAGATTTCAATGTCCCTAGAGGGATTTCTAGGTCCCTAGAGGGATTTCTATGTCCCTAGAGGGATAGATTTCTATGTCCCTAGAGGGATTTCTATGTCGCTAGAGGGATTTCTATGTCCCTAGAGGGATTTCTAGGTCCCTAGAGGGATTTCTAGGTCCCTAGAGGGATAGATTTCTATGTCCCTAGAGGGATTTCTATGTCACTAGAGAGATTTCTAGGTCCCTAGAGGGATTTCAATGTCCCTAGAGGGATTTCTAGGTCCCTAGAGGGATAGATTTCTAGGTCCCTAGAGGGATTTCTATGTCCCTAGAGGGATTTCAATGTCCCTAGAGGGATTTCTATGTCCCTAGAGGGATTTCTATGTCCCTAGAGGGATAGATTTCTATGTCCCTAGAGGGATTTCTATGTCCCTATAGGGATTTCTATGTCCCTAGAGGGATTTCTTTGTCCCTAGAGGGATTTCTATGTCGCTAGAGGGATTTCTATGTCGCTAGAGGGATTTCTAGGTCCCTAGAGGGATTTCTAGGTCCCTAGAGAGAGAGATTTCTATGTCCCTAGAGGGATTTCTAGGTCCCTAGAGAGAGAGATTTCTATGTCCCTAGAGGGATTTCTAGGTCCCTAGAGGGATTTCTAGGTCCCTAGAGGGATAGATTTCTATGTCCCTAGAGGGATTTCTATGTCCCTAGAGAGATTTCTAGGTCCCTAGAGGGATTTCTATGTCCCTAGAGGGATTTCTATGTCCCTAGAGAGATTTCTATGTCCCTAGAGAGATTTCTAGGTCCCTAGAGGGATTTCAATGTCCCTAGAGGGATTTCTAGGTCCCTGGAGGGATAGATTTCAATGTCCCTAGAGGGATTTCTAGGTCCCTAGAGGGATTTCTATGTCCCTAGAGGGATAGATTTCTATGTCCCTAGAGGGATTTCTATGTCGCTAGAGGGATTTCTATGTCCCTAGAGGGATTTCTAGGTCCCTAGAGGGATAGATTTCTATGTCCCTAGAGGGATTTCTATGTCACTAGAGAGATTTCTAGGTCCCTAGAGGGATTTCAATGTCCCTAGAGGGATTTCTAGGTCCCTAGAGGGATAGATTTCTAGGTCCCTAGAGGGATTTCTATGTCCCTAGAGGGATTTCTAGGTCCCTAGAGAGAGAGATTTCTATGTCCCTAGAGGGATTTCTAGGTCCCTAGAGGGATTTCTAGGTCCCTAGAGGGATTTCTAGGTCCCTAGAGGGATAGATTTCTATGTCCCTAGAGGAATTTCTATGTCCCTAGAGAGATTTCTAGGTCCCTAGAGGGATTTCTAGGTCCCTAGATTGATTTCTAGGTCCCTAGAGAGAGAGATTTCTATGTCCCTAGAGGGATTTCTAGGTCCCTAGAGGGATTTCTAGGTCCCTAGAGGGATTTCTAGGTCCCTAGAGGGATTTCTAGGTCCCTAGAGGGATAGATTTCTATGTCCCTAGAGGGATTTCTATGTCCCTAGAGAGATTTCTATGTCCCTAGAGAGATTTCTAGGTCCCTAGAGGGATTTCAATGTCCCTAGAGGGATTTCTAGGTCCCTAGAGGGATAGATTTCAATGTCCCTAGAGGGATTTCTAGGTCCCTAGAGGGATTTCTATGTCCCTAGAGGGATAGATTTCTATGTCCCTAGAGGGATTTCTATGTCGCTAGAGGGATTTCTATGTCCCTAGAGGGATTTCTAGGTCCCTAGAGGGATTTCTAGGTCCCTAGAGGGATAGATTTCTATGTCCCTAGAGGGATTTCTATGTCACTAGAGAGATTTCTAGGTCCCTAGAGGGATTTCAATGTCCCTAGAGGGATTTCTAGGTCCCTAGAGGGATAGATTTCTAGGTCCCTAGAGGGATTTCTATGTCCCTAGAGGGATTTCAATGTCCCTAGAGGGATTTCTATGTCCCTAGAGGGATTTCTATGTCCCTAGAGGGATAGATTTCTATGTCCCTAGAGGGATTTCTATGTCCCTATAGGGATTTCTATGACCCTAGAGGAATTTCTATGTCCCTAGAGGGATTTCTATGTCGCTAGAGGGATTTCTATGTCGCTAGAGGGATTTCTAGGTCCCTAGAGGGATTTCTAGGTCCCTAGAGAGAGAGATTTCTATGTCCCTAGAGGGATTTCTAGGTCCCTAGAGAGAGAGATTTCTATGTCCCTAGAGGGATTTCTAGGTCCCTAGAGGGATTTCTAGGTCCCTAGAGGGATAGATTTCTATGTCCCTAGAGGGATTTCTAGGTCCCTAGAGAGAGAGATTTCTATGTCCCTAGAGGGATTTCTAGGTCCCTAGAGGGATTTCTAGGTCCCTAGAGGGATAGATTTCTATGTCCCTAGAGGGATTTCTATGTCACTAGAGAGATTTCTAGGTCCCTAGAGGGATTTCAATGTCCCTAGAGGGATTTCTAGGTCCCTAGAGGGATAGATTTCTAGGTCCCTAGAGGGATTTCTATGTCCCTATAGGGATTTCTATGACCCTAGAGGGATTTCTATGTCCCTAGAGGGATTTCTATGTCGCTAGAGGGATTTCTATGTCGCTAGAGGGATTTCTAGGTCCCTAGAGGGATTTCTAGGTCCCTAGAGAGAGAGATTTCTATGTCCCTAGAGGGATTTCTAGGTCCCTAGAGAGAGAGATTTCTATGTCCCTAGAGGGATTTCTAGGTCCCTAGAGGGATTTCTAGGTCCCTAGAGGGATAGATTTCTATGTCCCTAGAGGGATTTCTATGTCCCTAGAGAGATTTCTAGGTCCCTAGAGGGATTTCTATGTCCCTAGAGGGATTTCTAGCTCCCTAGAGGGATTTCTAGGTCCCTAGAGCGATTTCAATGTCCCTAGAGGGATTATAGGTCCCTAGAGGGATTTCTAGGTCCCTAGAGGGATTTCTATGTCCCTAGAGGGATAGATTTCTATGTCCCTAGAGGGATTTCTATGTCCCTAGAGGGATTTCTATGTCCCTAGAGGGATTTCTAGGTCCCTAGAGGGATTTCTATGTCCCTAGAGGGATAGATTTATATGTCCCTAGAGGGATTTCTATGTCCATAGAGGGATTTCTATGTCCCTAGAGGGATTTCTAGGTCCCTAGAGGGATAGATTTCTATGTCCCTAGAGGGATTTCTAGGTCCCTAGAGGGATTTCTATGTCCCTAGAGCGATAGATTTCTATGTCCCTAGAGGGATTTCTATGTCGCTAGAGGGATTTCTATGTCGCTAGAGGGATTTCTAGGTCCGTAGAGGGATAGATTTCTAGGTCCCTAGAGGGATTTCAATGTCCCTAGAGGGATTTCTAGGTCCCTAGAGGGATAGATTTCTAGGTCCCTAGAGGGATTTCAATGTCCCTAGAGGGATTGCTATGTCCCTAGAGGGATTTCTATGTCCCTAGAGGGATTTCTATGTCCCTAGAGGGATAGATTTCTATGTCCCTAGAGGGGTTTCTAGGTCCCTAGAGGGATTTCTAGGTCCCTAGAGGGATTTCTATGTCCCTAGAGGGATAGATTTCTATGTCCCTAGAGGGATTTCTATGTCCCTAGAGGGATTTCTATGTCCCTAGAGGGATTTCTAGGTCCCTAGAGGGATTTCTATGTCCCTAGAGGGATAGATTTATATGTCCCTAGAGGGATTTCTATGTCCATAGAGGGATTTCTATGTCCCTAGAGGGATTTCTAGGTCCCTAGAGGGATAGATTTCTATGTCCCTAGAGGGATTTCTAGGTCCCTAGAGGGATTTCTATGTCCCTAGAGCGATAGATTTCTATGTCCCTAGAGGGATTTCTATGTCGCTAGAGGGATTTCTATGTCGCTAGAGGGATTTCTAGGTCCCTAGAGGGATAGATTTCTAGGTCCCTAGAGGGATTTCAATGTCCCTAGAGGGATTTCTAGGTCCCTAGAGGGATAGATTTCTAGGTCCCTAGAGGGATTTCAATGTCCCTAGAGGGATTTCTATGTCCCTAGAGGGATTTCTATGTCCCTAGAGGGATTTCTATGTCCCTAGAGGGATAGATTTCTATGTCCCTAGAGGGGTTTCTAGGTCCCTAGAGGGATTTCTAGGTCCCTAGAGGGATTTCTATGTCCCTAGAGGGATAGATTTCTATGTCCCTAGAGGGATTTCTATGTCCCTAGAGGGATTTCTATGTCCCTAGAGGGATTTCTAGGTCCCTAGAGGGATTTCTATGTCCCTAGAGGGATAGATTTATATGTCCCTAGAGGGATTTCTATGTCCATAGAGGGATTTCTATGTCCCTAGAGGGATTTCTAGGTCCCTAGAGGGATAGATTTCTATGTCCCTAGAGGGATTTCTAGGTCCCTAGAGGGATTTCTATGTCCCTAGAGCGATAGATTTCTATGTCCCTAGAGGGATTTCTATGTCGCTAGAGGGATTTCTATGTCGCTAGAGGGATTTCTAGGTCCCTAGAGGGATAGATTTCTAGGTCCCTAGAGGGATTTCAATGTCCCTAGAGGGATTTCTAGGTCCCTAGAGGGATAGATTTCTAGGTCCCTAGAGGGATTTCTAGGTCCCTAGAGGGATTTCTAGGTCCCTAGAGGGATTTCTAGGTCCCTAGAGGGATTTCAATGTCCCTAGAGGGATTTCTAGGTCCCTAGAGGGATAGATTTCTAGGTCCCTAGAGGGATTTATAGGTCCCTAGAGGGATTTCTAGGTCCCTAGAGGGATTTCTAGGTCCCTAGAGGGATAGATTTCTATGTCCCTAGAGGGATTTCTATGTCCCTAGAGAGATTTCTATGTCCCTAGAGAGATTTCTAGGTCCCTAGAGGGATTTCAATGTCCCTAGAGGGATTTCTAGGTCCCTAGAGGGATAGATTTCAATGTCCCTAGAGGGATTTCTAGGTCCCTAGAGGGATTTCTATGTCCCTAGAGGGATAGATTTCTATGTCCCTAGAGGGATTTCTATGTCGCTAGAGGGATTTCTATGTCCCTAGAGGGATTTCTAGGTCCCTAGAGGGATTTCTAGGTCCCTAGAGGGATAGATTTCTATGTCCCTAGAGGGATTTCTATGTCACTAGAGAGATTTCTAGGTCCCTAGAGGGATTTCAATGTCCCTAGAGGGATTTCTAGGTCCCTAGAGGGATAGATTTCTAGGTCCCTAGAGGGATTTCTATGTCCCTAGAGGGATTTCAATGTCCCTAGAGGGATTTCTATGTCCCTAGAGGGATTTCTATGTCCCTAGAGGGATAGATTTCTATGTCCCTAGAGGGATTTCTATGTCCCTATAGGGATTTCTATGTCCCTAGAGGGATTTCTATGTCCCTAGAGGGATTTCTATGTCGCTAGAGGGATTTCTATGTCGCTAGAGGGATTTCTAGGTCCCTAGAGGGATTTCTAGGTCCCTAGAGAGAGAGATTTCTATGTCCCTAGAGGGATTTCTAGGTCCCTAGAGGGATTTCTAGGTCCCTAGAGGGATAGATTTCTATGTCCCTAGAGAAATTTCTATGTCCCTAGAGAGATTTCTAGGTCCCTAGAGGGATTTCTATGTCCCTAGAGGGATTTCTATGTCCCTAGAGAGATTTCTATGTCCCTAGAGAGATTTCTAGGTCCCTAGAGGGATTTCAATGTCCCTAGAGGGATTTCTAGGTCCCTGGAGGGATAGATTTCAATGTCCCTAGAGGGATTTCTAGGTCCCTAGAGGGATTTCTATGTCCCTAGAGGGATAGATTTCTATGTCCCTAGAGGGATTTCTATGTCGCTAGAGGGATTTCTATGTCCCTAGAGGGATTTCTAGGTCCCTAGAGGGATTTCTATGTCCCTAGAGGGATAGATTTATATGTCCCTAGAGGGATTTCTATGTCCATAGAGGGATTTCTATGTCCCTAGAGGGATTTCTAGGTCCCTAGAGGGATAGATTTCTATGTCCCTAGAGGGATTTCTAGGTCCCTAGAGGGATTTCTATGTCCCTAGAGCGATAGATTTCTATGTCCCTAGAGGGATTTCTATGTCGCTAGAGGGATTTCTATGTCGCTAGAGGGATTTCTAGGTCCGTAGAGGGATAGATTTCTAGGTCCCTAGAGGGATTTCAATGTCTCTAGAGGGATTTCTAGGTCCCTAGAGGGATAGATTTCTAGGTCCCTAGAGGGATTTCAATGTCCCTAGAGGGATTTCTATGTCCCTAGAGGGATTTCTATGTCCCTAGAGGGATTTCTATGTCCCTAGAGGGATAGATTTCTATGTCCCTAGAGGGGTTTCTAGGTCCCTAGAGGGATTTCTAGGTCCCTAGAGGTATTTCTATGTCCCTAGAGGGATAGATTTCTATGTCCCTAGAGGGATTTCTATGTCCCTAGAGGGATTTCTATGTCCCTAGAGGGATTTCTAGGTCCCTAGAGGGATTTCTATGTCCCTAGAGGGATAGATTTATATGTCCCTAGAGGGATTTCTATGTCCATAGAGGGATTTCTATGTCCCTAGAGGGATTTCTAGGTCCCTAGAGGGATAGATTTCTATGTCCCTAGAGGGATTTCTAGGTCCCTAGAGGGATTTCTATGTCCCTAGAGCGATAGATTTCTATGTCCCTAGAGGGATTTCTATGTCGCTAGAGGGATTTCTATGTCGCTAGAGGGATTTCTAGGTCCCTAGAGGGATAGATTTCTAGGTCCCTAGAGGGATTTCAATGTCCCTAGAGGGATTTCTAGGTCCCTAGAGGGATAGATTTCTAGGTCCCTAGAGGGATTTCAATGTCCCTAGAGGGATTTCTATGTCCCTAGAGGGATTTCTATGTCCCTAGAGGGATTTCTATGTCCCTAGAGGGATAGATTTCTATGTCCCTAGAGGGGTTTCTAGGTCCCTAGAGGGATTTCTAGGTCCCTAGAGGGATTTCTATGTCCCTAGAGGGATAGATTTCTATGTCCCTAGAGGGATTTCTATGTCCCTAGAGGGATTTCTATGTCCCTAGAGGGATTTCTAGGTCCCTAGAGGGATTTCTATGTCCCTAGAGGGATAGATTTATATGTCCCTAGAGGGATTTCTATGTCCATAGAGGGATTTCTATGTCCCTAGAGGGATTTCTAGGTCCCTAGAGGGATAGATTTCTATGTCCCTAGAGGGATTTCTAGGTCCCTAGAGGGATTTCTATGTCCCTAGAGCGATAGATTTCTATGTCCCTAGAGGGATTTCTATGTCGCTAGAGGGATTTCTATGTCGCTAGAGGGATTTCTAGGTCCCTAGAGGGATAGATTTCTAGGTCCCTAGAGGGATTTCAATGTCCCTAGAGGGATTTCTAGGTCCCTAGAGGGATAGATTTCTAGGTCCCTAGAGGGATTTCTAGGTCCCTAGAGGGATTTCTAGGTCCCTAGAGGGATTTCTAGGTCCCTAGAGGGATTTCAATGTCCCTAGAGGGATTTCTAGGTCCCTAGAGGGATAGATTTCTAGGTCCCTAGAGGGATTTATAGGTCCCTAGAGGGATTTCTAGGTCCCTAGAGGGATTTCTAGGTCCCTAGAGGGATAGATTTCTATGTCCCTAGAGGGATTTCTATGTCCCTAGAGAGATTTCTATGTCCCTAGAGAGATTTCTAGGTCCCTAGAGGGATTTCAATGTCCCTAGAGGGATTTCTAGGTCCCTAGAGGGATAGATTTCAATGTCCCTAGAGGGATTTCTAGGTCCCTAGAGGGATTTCTATGTCCCTAGAGGGATAGATTTCTATGTCCCTAGAGGGATTTCTATGTCGCTAGAGGGATTTCTATGTCGCTAGAGGGATTTCTATGTCCCTAGAGGGATTTCTAGGTCCCTAGAGGGATTTCTAGGTCCCTAGAGGGATAGATTTCTATGTCCCTAGAGGGATTTCTATGTCACTAGAGAGATTTCTAGGTCCCTAGAGGGATTTCAATGTCCCTAGAGGGATTTCTAGGTCCCTAGAGGGATAGATTTCTAGGTCCCTAGAGGGATTTCTATGTCCCTAGAGGGATTTCAATGTCCCTAGAGGGATTTCTATGTCCCTAGAGGGATTTCTATGTCCCTAGAGGGATAGATTTCTATGTCCCTAGAGGGATTTATATGTCCCTAGAGAGATTTCTATGTCCCTAGAGAGATTTCTAGGTCCCTAGAGGGATTTCAATGTCCCTAGAGGGATTTCTAGGTCCCTAGAGGGATAGATTTCTATGTCCCTAGAGGAATTTCTATGTCCCTAGAGAGATTTCTAGGTCCCTAGAGGGATTTCTAGGTCCCTGGAGGGATAGATTTCAATGTCCCTAGAGGGATTTCTAGGTCCCTAGAGGGATTTCTATGTCCCTAGAGGGATAGATTTCTATGTCCCTAGAGGGATTTCTATGTCGCTAGAGGGATTTCTATGTCCCTAGAGGGATTTCTAGGTCCCTAGAGGGATTTCTAGGTCCCTAGAGGGATAGATTTCTATGTCCCTAGAGGGATTTCTATGTCACTAGAGAGATTTCTAGGTCCCTAGAGGGATTTCAATGTCCCTAGAGGGATTTCTAGGTCCCTAGAGGGATAGATTTCTAGGTCCCTAGAGGGATTTCTATGTCCCTAGAGGGATTTCTAGGTCCCTAGAGAGAGAGATTTCTATGTCCCTAGAGGGATTTCTAGGTCCCTAGAGGGATTTCTAGGTCCCTAGAGGGATTTCTAGGTCCCTAGAGGGATAGATTTCTATGTCCCTAGAGGAATTTCTATGTCCCTAGAGAGATTTCTAGGTCCCTAGAGGGATTTCTAGGTCCCTAGATTGATTTCTAGGTCCCTAGAGAGAGAGATTTCTATGTCCCTAGAGGGATTTCTAGGTCCCTAGAGGGATTTCTAGGTCCCTAGAGGGATTTCTAGGTCCCTAGAGGGATAGATTTCTATGTCCCTAGAGGGATTTCTATGTCCCTAGAGAGATTTCTATGTCCCTAGAGAGATTTCTAGGTCCCTAGAGGGATTTCAATGTCCCTAGAGGGATTTCTAGGTCCCTAGAGGGATAGATTTCAATGTCCCTAGAGGGATTTCTAGGTCCCTAGAGGGATTTCTATGTCCCTAGAGGGATAGATTTCTATGTCCCTAGAGGGATTTCTATGTCGCTAGAGGGATTTCTATGTCCCTAGAGGGATTTCTAGGTCCCTAGAGGGATTTCTAGGTCCCTAGAGGGATAGATTTCTATGTCCCTAGAGGGATTTCTATGTCACTAGAGAGATTTCTAGGTCCCTAGAGGGATTTCAATGTCCCTAGAGGGATTTCTAGGTCTCTAGAGGGATAGATTTCTAGGTCCCTAGAGGGATTTCTATGTCCCTAGAGGGATTTCAATGTCCCTAGAGGGATTTCTATGTCCCTAGAGGGATTTCTATGTCCCTAGAGGGATAGATTTCTATGTCCCTAGAGGGATTTCTATGTCCCTATAGGGATTTCTATGACCCTAGAGGGATTTCTATGTCCCTAGAGGGATTTCTATGTCGCTAGAGGGATTTCTATGTCGCTAGAGGGATTTCTAGGTCCCTAGAGGGATTTCTAGGTCCCTAGAGGGATTTCTAGGTCCCTAGAGAGAGAGATTTCTATGTCCCTAGAGGGATTTCTATGTCCCTAGAGGGATTTCTATGTCCCTAGAGAGATTTCTAGGTCCCTAGAGGGATTTCTATGTCCCTAGAGGGATTTCTATGTCCCTAGAGAGATTTCTATGTCCCTAGAGAGATTTCTAGGTCCCTAGAGGGATTTCAATGTCCCTAGAGGGATTTCTAGGTCCCTGGAGGGATAGATTTCAATGTCCCTAGAGGGATTTCTAGGTCCCTAGAGGGATTTCTATGTCCCTAGAGGGATAGATTTCTATGTCCCTAGAGGGATTTCTATGTCGCTAGAGGGATTTCTATGTCCCTAGAGGGATTTCTAGGTCCCTAGAGGGATTTCTAGGTCCCTAGAGGGATAGATTTCTATGTCCCTAGAGGGATTTCTATGTCACTAGAGAGATTTCTAGGTCCCTAGAGGGATTTCAATGTCCCTAGAGGGATTTCTAGGTCCCTAGAGGGATAGATTTCTAGGTCCCTAGAGGGATTTCTATGTCCCTAGAGGGATTTCTAGGTCCCTAGAGAGAGAGATTTCTATGTCCCTAGAGGGATTTCTAGGTCCCTAGAGGGATTTCTAGGTCCCTAGAGGGATTTCTAGGTCCCTAGAGGGATAGATTTCTATGTCCCTAGAGGAATTTCTATGTCCCTAGAGAGATTTCTAGGTCCCTAGAGGGATTTCTAGGTCCCTAGATTGATTTCTAGGTCCCTAGAGAGAGAGATTTCTATGTCCCTAGAGGGATTTCTAGGTCCCTAGAGGGATTTCTAGGTCCCTAGAGGGATTTCTAGGTCCCTAGAGGGATAGATTTCTATGTCCCTAGAGGGATTTCTATGTCCCTAGAGAGATTTCTATGTCCCTAGAGAGATTTCTAGGTCCCTAGAGGGATTTCAATGTCCCTAGAGGGATTTCTAGGTCCCTAGAGGGATAGATTTCAATGTCCCTAGAGGGATTTCTAGGTCCCTAGAGGGATTTCTATGTCCCTAGAGGGATAGATTTCTATGTCCCTAGAGGGATTTCTATGTCGCTAGAGGGATTTCTATGTCCCTAGAGGGATTTCTAGGTCCCTAGAGGGATTTCTAGGTCCCTAGAGGGATAGATTTCTATGTCCCTAGAGGGATTTCTATGTCACTAGAGAGATTTCTAGGTCCCTAGAGGGATTTCAATGTCCCTAGAGGGATTTCTAGGTCCCTAGAGGGATAGATTTCTAGGTCCCTAGAGGGATTTCTATGTCCCTAGAGGGATTTCAATGTCCCTAGAGGGATTTCTATGTCCCTAGAGGGATTTCTATGTCCCTAGAGGGATAGATTTCTATGTCCCTAGAGGGATTTCTATGTCCCTATAGGGATTTCTATGACCCTAGAGGGATTTCTATGTCCCTAGAGGGATTTCTATGTCGCTAGAGGGATTTCTATGTCGCTAGAGGGATTTCTAGGTCCCTAGAGGGATTTCTAGGTCCCTAGAGAGAGAGATTTCTATGTCCCTAGAGGGATTTCTAGGTCCCTAGAGAGAGAGATTTCTATGTCCCTAGAGGGATTTCTAGGTCCCTAGAGGGATAGATTTCTATGTCCCTAGAGGGATTTCTATGTCCCTAGAGAGATTTCTAGGTCCCTAGAGGGATTTCTATGTCCCTAGAGGGATTTCTATGTCCCTAGAGGGATTTCTAGGTCCCTAGAGCGATTTCAATGTCCCTAGAGGGATTTCTAGGTCCCTAGAGGGATTTCTAGGTCCCTAGAGGGATTTCTATGTCCCTAGAGGGATAGATTTCTATGTCCCTAGAGGGATTTCTATGTCCCTAGAGGGATTTCTATGTCCCTAGAGGGATTTCTAGGTCCCTAGAGGGATAGATTTATATGTCCCTAGAGGGATTTCTATGTCCATAGAGGGATTTCTATGTCCCTAGAGGGATTTCTAGGTCCCTAGAGGGATAGATTTCTATGTCCCTAGAGGGATTTCTAGGTCCCTAGAGGGATTTCTATGTCCCTAGAGCGATAGATTTCTATGTCCCTAGAGGGATTTCTATGTCGCTAGAGGGATTTCTATGTCGCTAGAGGGATTTCTAGGTCCCTAGAGGGATAGATTTCTAGGTCCCTAGAGGGATTTCAATGTCCCTAGAGGGATTTCTAGGTCCCTAGAGGGATAGATTTCTAGGTCCCTAGAGGGATTTCAATGTCCCTAGAGGGATTTCTAGGTCCCTAGAGGGATTTCAATGTCCCTAGAGGGATTTCTAGGTCCCTAGAGGGATAGATTTCTAGGTCCCTAGAGGGATTTCTATGTCCCTAGAGGGATTTCTAGGTCCCTAGAGGGATAGATTTCTAGGTCCATAGAGGGATTTCTATGTCCCTAGAGGGATTTCTATGTCCCTAGAGGGATTTCTATGTCCCTAGAGGGATTTCTATGTCCCTAGAGGGATAGATTTCTATGTCCCTAGAGAGATTTCTATGTCCCTAGAGGGATTTCTAGGTCCCTAGAGAGAGAGATTTCTATGTCCCTAGAGGGATTTCTAGGTCCCTAGAGGGATTTCTAGGTCCCTAGAGGGATTTCTAGGTCCCTAGAGGGATTTCTAGGTCCCTAGAGGGATTTCTAGGTCCCTAGAGGGATTTCTAGGTCCCTAGAGGGATTTCTAGGTCCCTAGAGGGATTTCTAGGTCCCTAGAGGGATAGATTTCTATGTCCCTAGAGGGATTTCTATGTCCCTAGAGAGATTTCTATGTCCCTAGAGAGATTTCTAGGTCCCTAGAGGGATTTCAATGTCCCTAGAGGGATTTCTAGGTCCCTAGAGGGATAGATTTCAATGTCTCTAGAGGGATTTCTAGGTCCCTAGAGGGATTTCTATGTCCCTAGAGGGATAGATTTCTATGTCCCTAGAGGGATAGATTTCTATGTCCCTAGAGGGATTTCTATGTCCCTAGAGGGATTTCTAGGTCCCTAGAGGGATTTCTAGGTCCCTAGAGGGATAGATTTCTATGTCCCTAGAGGGATAGATTTCTATGTCCCTAGAGGGATTTCTATGTCACTAGAGAGATTTCTAGGTCCCTAGAGGGATTTCAATGTCCCTAGAGGGATTTCTAGGTCCCTAGAGGGATAGATTTCTAGGTCCCTAGAGGGATTTCTATGTCCCTAAAGGGATTTCAATGTCCCTAGAGGGATATCTATGTCCCTAGAGGGATTTCTATGTCCCTAGAGGGATAGATTTCTATGTCCCTAGAGGGATTTCTATGTCCCTATAGGGATTTCTATGTCCCTAGAGGGATTTCTATGTCCCTAGAGGGATTTCTATGTCGCTAGAGGGATTTCTATGTCGCTAGAGGGATTTCTAGGTCCCTAGAGGGATTTCTAGGTCCCTAGAGAGAGAGATTTCTATGTCCCTAGAGGGATTTCTAGGTCCCTAGAGAGAGAGATTTCTATGTCCCTAGAGGGATTTCTAGGTCCCTAGAGGGATTTCTAGGTCCCTAGAGGGATAGATTTCTATGTCCCTAGAGGGATTTCTATGTCCCTAGAGAGATTTCTAGGTCCCTAGAGGGATTTCTATGTCCCTAGAGGGATTTCTAGGTCCCTAGAGGGATTTCTAGGTCCCTAGAGGGATTTCAATGTCCCTAGAGGGATTTCTAGGTCCCTAGAGGGATTTCTATGTCCCTAGAGAGATTTCTATGTCCCTAGAGAGATTTCTAGGTCCCTAGAGGGATTTCAATGTCCCTAGAGGGATTTCTAGGTCCCTAGAGGGATAGATTTCAATGTCCCTAGAGGGATTTCTAGGTCCCTAGAGGGATTTCTATGTCCCTAGAGGGATAGATTTCTATGTCCCTAGAGGGATTTCTATGTCGCTAGAGGGATTTCTATGTCCCTAGAGGGATTTCTAGGTCCCTAGAGGGATTTCTAGGTCCCTAGAGGAATAGATTTCTATGTCCCTAGAGGGATTTCTATGTCACTAGAGAGATTTCTAGGTCCCTAGAGGGATTTCAATGTCCCTAGAGGGATTTCTAGGTCCCTAGAGGGATAGATTTCTAGGTCCCTAGAGGGATTTCTATGTCCCTAGAGGGATAGATTTCTAGGTCCCTAGAGGGATTTCTATGTCCCTAGAGGGATTTCTAGGTCCCTAGAGAGAGAGATTTCTATGTCCCTAGAGGGATTTCTAGGTCCCTAGAGGGATTTCTAGGTCCCTAGAGGGATTTCTAGGTCCCTAGAGGGATAGATTTCTATGTCCCTAGAGGGATTTCTATGTCCCTAGAGAGATTTCTAGGTAACCTAGAGGGATTTCTAGGTCCCTAGATTGATTTCTAGGTCCCTAGAGAGAGAGATTTCTATGTCCCTAGAGGGATTTCTAGGTCCCTAGAGGGATTTCTAGGTTCCTAGAGGGATTTCTAGGTCCCTAGAGGGATTTCTAGGTCCCTAGAGGGATTTCTAGGTCCCTAGAGGGATAGATTTCTATGTCCCTAGAGGGATTTCTATGTCCCTAGAGAGATTTCTATGTCCCTAGAGAGATTTCTAGGTCCCTAGAGGGATTTCAATGTCCCTAGAGGGATTTCTAGGTCCCTAGAGGGATAGATTTCAATGTCCCTAGAGGGATTTCTAGGTCCCTAGAGGGATTTCTATGTCCCTAGAGGGATAGATTTCTATGTCCCTAGAGGGATTTCTATGTCGCTAGAGGGATTTCTATGTCCCTAGAGGGATTTCTAGGTCCCTAGAGGGATTTCTAGGTCCCTAGAGGGATTTCTAGGTCCCTAGAGGGATTTCTAGGTCCCTAGAGGGATTTCTAGGTCCCTAGAGGGATTTCTAGGTCCCTAGAGGGATTTCTAGGTCCCTAGAGGGATAGATTTCTATGTCCCTAGAGGGATTTCTATGTCCCTAGAGAGATTTCTATGTCCCTAGAGAGATTTCTAGGTCCCTAGAGGGATTTCAATGTCCCTAGAGGGATTTCTAGGTCCCTAGAGGGATAGATTTCAATGTCCGTAGAGGGATTTCTAGGTCCCTAGAGGGATTTCTATGTCCCTAGAGGGATAGATTTCTATGTCCCTAGAGGGATTTCTATGTCGCTAGAGGGATTTCTATGTCCCTAGAGGGATTTCTAGGTCCCTAGAGGGATTTCTAGGTCCCTAGAGGGATAGATTTCTATGTCCCTAGAGGGATTTCTATGTCACTAGAGAGATTTCTAGGTCCCTAGAGGGATTTCAATGTCCCTAGAGGGATTTCTAGGTCCCTAGAGGGATAGATTTCTAGGTCCCTAGAGGGATTTCTATGTCCCTAAAGGGATTTCAATGTCCCTAGAGGGATTTCTATGTCCCTAGAGGGATTTCTATGTCCCTAGAGGGATAGATTTCTATGTCCCTAGAGGGATTTCTATGTCCCTATAGGGATTTCTATGACCCTAGAGGGATTTCTATGTCCCTAGAGGGATTTCTATGTCGCTAGAGGGATTTCTATGTCGCTAGAGGGATTTCTAGGTCCCTAGAGGGATTTCTAGGTCCCTAGAGGGATTTCTAGGTCCCTAGAGGGATTTCTAGGTCCCTAGAGGGATTTCTAGGTCCCTAGAGGGATTTCTAGGTCCCTAGAGGGATTTCTAGGTCCCTAGAGGGATTTCTAGGTCCCTAGAGGGATTTCTAGGTCCCTAGAGGGATTTCTAGGTCCCTAGAGGGATTTCTAGGTCCCTAGAGGGATTTCTAGGTCCCTAGAGGGATTTCTAGGTCCCTAGAGGGATAGATTTCTATGTCCCTAGAGGGATTTCTATGTCCCTAGAGAGATTTCTATGTCCCTAGAGAGATTTCTAGGTCCCTAGAGGGATTTCAATGTCCCTAGAGGGATTTCTAGGTCCCTAGAGGGATAGATTTCAATGTCTCTAGAGGGATTTCTAGGTCCCTAGAGGGATTTCTATGTCCCTAGAGGGATAGATTTCTATGTCCCTGGAGGGATTTCTATGTCGCTAGAGGGATTTCTATGTCCCTAGAGGGATTTCTAGGTCCCTAGAGGGATTTCTAGGTCCCTAGAGGGATAGATTTCTATGCCCCTAGAGGGATTTCTATGTCACTAGAGAGATTTCTAGGTCCCTAGAGGGATTTCAATGTCCCTAGAGGGATTTCTAGGTCCCTAGAGGGATAGATTTCTAGGTCCCTAGAGGGATTTCTATGTCCCTAAAGGGATTTCAATGTCCCTAGAGGGATATCTATGTCCCTAGAGGGATTTCTATGTCCCTAGAGGGATAGATTTCTATGTCCCTAGAGGGATTTCTATGTCCCTATAGGGATTTCTATGTCCCTAGAGGGATTTCTATGTCCCTAGAGGGATTTCTATGTCGCTAGAGGGATTTCTATGTCGCTAGAGGGATTTCTAGGTCCCTAGAGGGATTTCTAGGTCCCTAGAGAGAGAGATTTCTATGTCCCTAGAGGGATTTCTAGGTCCCTAGAGAGAGAGATTTCTATGTCCCTAGAGGGATTTCTAGGTCCCTAGAGGGATTTCTAGGTCCCTAGAGGGATAGATTTCTATGTCCCTAGAGGGATTTCTATGTCCCTAGAGAGATTTCTAGGTCCCTAGAGGGATTTCTATGTCCCTAGAGGGATTTCTAGGTCCCTAGAGGGATTTCTAGGTCCCTAGAGGGATTTCAATGTCCCTAGAGGGATTTCTAGGTCCCTAGAGGGATTTCTATGTCCCTAGAGAGATTTCTATGTCCCTAGAGAGATTTCTAGGTCCCTAGAGGGATTTCAATGTCCCTAGAGGGATTTCTAGGTCCCTAGAGGGATAGATTTCAATGTCCCTAGAGGGATTTCTAGGTCCCTAGAGGGATTTCTATGTCCCTAGAGGGATAGATTTCTATGTCCCTAGAGGGATTTCTATGTCGCTAGAGGGATTTCTATGTCCCTAGAGGGATTTCTAGGTCCCTAGAGGGATTTCTAGGTCCCTAGAGGAATAGATTTCTATGTCCCTAGAGGGATTTCTCTGTCCCTAGAGGGATATCTATGTCCCTAGAGGGATTTCTATGTCCCTAGAGGGATAGATTTCTATGTCCCTAGAGGGATTTCTATGTCCCTATAGGGATTTCTATGTCCCTAGAGGGATTTCTATGTCCCTAGAGGGATTTCTATGTCGCTAGAGGGATTTCTATGTCGCTAGAGGGATTTCTAGGTCCCTAGAGGGATTTCTAGGTCCCTAGAGAGAGAGATTTCTATGTCCCTAGAGGGATTTCTAGGTCCCTAGAGAGAGAGATTTCTATGTCCCTAGAGGGATTTCTAGGTCCCTAGAGGGATTTCTAGGTCCCTAGAGGGATAGATTTCTATGTCCCTAGAGGGATTTCTATGTCCCTAGAGAGATTTCTAGGTCCCTAGAGGGATTTCTATGTCCCTAGAGGGATTTCTAGGTCCCTATAGGGATTTCTAGGTCCCTAGAGGGATTTCAATGTCCCTAGAGGGATTTCTAGGTCCCTAGAGGGATTTCTATGTCCCTAGAGAGATTTCTATGTCCCTAGAGAGATTTCTAGGTCCCTAGAGGGATTTCAATGTCCCTAGAGGGATTTCTAGGTCCCTAGAGGGATAGATTTCAATGTCCCTAGAGGGATTTCTAGGTCCCTAGAGGGATTTCTATGTCCCTAGAGGGATAGATTTCTATGTCCCTAGAGGGATTTCTATGTCGCTAGAGGGATTTCTATGTCCCTAGAGGGATTTCTAGGTCCCTAGAGGGATTTCTAGGTCCCTAGAGGAATAGATTTCTATGTCCCTAGAGGGATTTCTATGTCACTAGAGAGATTTCTAGGTCCCTAGAGGGATTTCAATGTCCCTAGAGGGATTTCTAGGTCCCTAGAGGGATAGATTTCTAGGTCCCTAGAGGGATTTCTATGTCCCTAGAGGGATAGATTTCTAGGTCCCTAGAGGGATTTCTATGTCCCTAGAGGGATTTCTAGGTCCCTAGAGAGAGAGATTTCTATGTCCCTAGAGGGATTTCTAGGTCCCTAGAGGGATTTCTAGGTCCCTAGAGGGATTTCTAGGTCCCTAGAGGGATAGATTTCTATGTCCCTAGAGGGATTTCTATGTCCCTAGAGAGATTTCTAGGTAACCTAGAGGGATTTCTAGGTCCCTAGATTGATTTCTAGGTCCCTAGAGAGAGAGATTTCTATGTCCCTAGAGGGATTTCTAGGTCCCTAGAGGGATTTCTAGGTTCCTAGAGGGATTTCTAGGTCCCTAGAGGGATAGATTTCTATGTCCCTAGAGGGATTTCTATGTCCCTAGAGAGATTTCTAGGTAACCTAGAGGGATTTCTAGGTCCCTAGATTGATTTCTAGGTCCCTAGAGAGAGAGATTTCTATGTCCCTAGAGGGATTTCTAGGTCCCTAGAGGGATTTCTAGGTCCCTAGAGGGATAGATTTCAATGTCCCTAGAGGGATTTCTAGGTCCCTAGAGGGATTTCTATGTCCCTAGAGGGATAGATTTCTATGTCCCTAGAGGGATTTCTATGTCGCTAGAGGGATTTCTATGTCCCTAGAGGGATTTCTAGGTCCCTAGAGGGATTTCTAGGTCCCTAGAGGAATAGATTTCTATGTCCCTAGAGGGATTTCTATGTCACTAGAGAGATTTCTAGGTCCCTAGAGGGATTTCAATGTCCCTAGAGGGATTTCTAGGTCCCTAGAGGGATAGATTTCTAGGTCCCTAGAGGGATTTCTATGTCCCTAGAGGGATAGATTTCTAGGTCCCTAGAGGGATTTCTATGTCCCTAGAGGGATTTCTAGGTCCCTAGAGAGAGAGATTTCTATGTCCCTAGAGGGATTTCTAGGTCCCTAGAGGGATTTCTAGGTCCCTAGAGGGATTTCTAGGTCCCTAGAGGGATAGATTTCTATGTCCCTAGAGGGATTTCTATGTCCCTAGAGAGATTTCTAGGTAACCTAGAGGGATTTCTAGGTCCCTAGATTGATTTCTAGGTCCCTAGAGAGAGAGATTTCTATGTCCCTAGAGGGATTTCTAGGTCCCTAGAGGGATTTCTATGTCCCTAGAGGGATTTCTAGGTCCCTAGAGGGATTTCTAGGTTCCTAGAGGGATTTCTAGGTCCCTAGAGGGATTTCTAGGTCCCTAGAGGGATTTCTAGGTCCCTAGAGGGATAGATTTCTATGTCCCTAGAGGGATTTCTATGTCCCTAGAGAGATTTCTATGTCCCTAGAGAGATTTCTAGGTCCCTAGAGGGATTTCAATGTCCCTAGAGGGATTTCTAGGTCCCTAGAGGGATAGATTTCAATGTCCCTAGAGGGATTTCTAGGTCCCTAGAGGGATTTCTATGTCCCTAGAGGGATAGATTTCTATGTCCCTAGAGGGATTTCTATGTCGCTAGAGGGATTTCTATGTCCCTAGAGGGATTTCTAGGTCCCTAGAGGGATTTCTAGGTCCCTAGAGGGATTTCTAGGTCCCTAGAGGGATTTCTAGGTCCCTAGAGGGATTTCTAGGTCCCTAAAGGGATTTCTAGGTCCCTAGAGGGATTTCTAGGTCCCTAGAGGGATAGATTTCTATGTCCCTAGAGGGATTTCTATGTCCCTAGAGAGATTTCTATGTCCCTAGAGAGATTTCTAGGTCCCTAGAGGGATTTCAATGTCCCTAGAGGGATAGATTTCAATGTCCGTAGAGGGATTTCTAGGTCCCTAGAGGGATTTCTATGTCCCTAGAGGGATAGATTTCTATGTCCCTAGAGGGATTTCTATGTCGCTAGAGGGATTTCTATGTCCCTAGAGGGATTTCTAGGTCCCTAGAGGGATTTCTAGGTCCCTAGAGGGATAGATTTCTATGTCCCTAGAGGGATTTCTATGTCACTAGAGAGATTTCTAGGTCCCTAGAGGGATTTCAATGTCCCTAGAGGGATTTCTAGGTCCCTAGAGGGATAGATTTCTAGGTCCCTAGAGGGATTTCTATGTCCCTAAAGGGATTTCAATGTCCCTAGAGGGATTTCTATGTCCCTAGAGGGATTTCTATGTCCCTAGAGGGATAGATTTCTATGTCCCTAGAGGGATTTCTATGTCCCTATAGGGATTTCTATGACCCTAGAGGGATTTCTATGTCCCTAGAGGGATTTCTATGTCGCTAGAGGGATTTCTATGTCGCTAGAGGGATTTCTAGGTCCCTAGAGGGATTTCTAGGTCCCTAGAGAGAGAGATTTCTATGTCCCTAGAGGGATTTCTAGGTCCCTAGAGAGAGAGATTTCTATGTCCCTAGAGGGATTTCTAGGTCCCTAGAGGGATAGATTTCTATGTCCCTAGAGGGATTTCTATGTCCCTAGAGAGATTTCTAGGTCCCTAGAGGGATTTCTATGTCCCTAGAGGGATTTCTATGTCCCTAGAGGGATTTCTAGGTCCCTAGAGCGATTTCAATGTCCCTAGAGGGATTTCTAGGTCCCTAGAGGGATTTCTAGGTCCCTAGAGGGATTTCTATGTCCCTAGAGGGATAGATTTCTATGTCCCTAGAGGGATTTCTATGTCCCTAGAGGGATTTCTATGTCCCTAGAGGGATTTCTAGGTCCCTAGAGGGATTTCTATGTCCCTAGAGGGATAGATTTATATGTCCCTAGAGGGATTTCTATGTCCATAGAGGGATTTCTATGTCCCTAGAGGGATTTCTAGGTCCCTAGAGGGATAGATTTCTATGTCCCTAGAGGGATTTCTAGGTCCCTAGAGGGATTTCTATGTCCCTAGAGCGATAGATTTCTATGTCCCTAGAGGGATTTCTATGTCGCTAGAGGGATTTCTATGTCGCTAGAGGGATTTCTAAGTCCCTAGAGGGATAGATTTCTAGGTCCCTAGAGGGATTTCAATGTCCCTAGAGGGATTTCTAGGTCCCTAGAGGGATAGATTTCTAGGTCCCTAGAGGGATTTCAATGTCCCTAGAGGGATTTCTAGGTCCCTAGAGGGATTTCAATGTCCCTAGAGGGATTTCTAGGTCCCTAGAGGGATAGATTTCTAGGTCCCTAGAGGGATTTCTATGTCCCTAGAGGGATTTCTAGGTCCCTAGAGGGATAGATTTCTAGGTCCCTAGAGGGATTTCTATGTCCCTAGAGGGATTTCTATGTCCCTAGAGGGATTTCTATGTCCCTAGAGGGATTTCTATGTCCCTAGAGGGATAGATTTCTATGTCCCTAGAGAGATTTATATGTCCCTAGAGGGATTTCTAGGTCCCTAAAGAGAGAGATTTCTATGTCCCTAGAGGGATTTCTAGGTCCCTAGAGGGATTTCTAGGTCCCTAGAGGGATTTCTAGGTCCCTAGAGGGATTTCTAGGTCCCTAGAGGGATTTCTAGGTCCCTAGAGGGATTTCTAGGTCCCTAGAGGGATTTCTAGGTCCCTAGAGGGATTTCTAGGTCCCTAGAGGGATTTCTAGGTCCCTAGAGGGATTTCTAGGTCCCTAGAGGGATTTCTAGGTCCCTAGAGGGATAGATTTCTATGTCCCTAGAGGGATTTCTATGTCCCTAGAGAGATTTCTATGTCCCTAGAGAGATTTCTAGGTCCCTAGAGGGATTTCAATGTCCCTAGAGGGATTTCTAGGTCCCTAGAGGGATAGATTTCAATGTCTCTAGAGGGATTTCTAGGTCCCTAGAGGGATTTCTATGTCCCTAGAGGGATAGATTTCTATGTCCCTGGAGGGATTTCTATGTCGCTAGAGGGATTTCTATGTCCCTAGAGGGATTTCTAGGTCCCTAGAGGGATTTCTAGGTCCCTAGAGGGATAGATTTCTATGTCCCTAGAGGGATTTCTATGTCACTAGAGAGATTTCTAGGTCCCTAGAGGGATTTCAATGTCCCTAGAGGGATTTCTAGGTCCCTAGAGGGATAGATTTCTAGGTCCCTAGAGGGATTTCTATGTCCCTAAAGGGATTTCAATGTCCCTAGAGGGATATCTATGTCCCTAGAGGGATTTCTATGTCCCTAGAGGGATAGATTTCTATGTCCCTAGAGGGATTTCTATGTCCCTATAGGGATTTCTATGTCCCTAGAGGGATTTCTATGTCCCTAGAGGGATTTCTATGTCGCTAGAGGGATTTCTATGTCGCTAGAGGGATTTCTAGGTCCCTAGAGGGATTTCTAGGTCCCTAGAGAGAGAGATTTCTATGTCCCTAGAGGGATTTCTAGGTCCCTAGAGAGAGAGATTTCTATGTCCCTAGAGGGATTTCTAGGTCCCTAGAGGGATTTCTAGGTCCCTAGAGGGATAGATTTCTATGTCCCTAGAGGGATTTCTATGCCCCTAGAGAGATTTCTAGGTCCCTAGAGGGATTTCTATGTCCCTAGAGGGATTTCTAGGTCCCTAGAGGGATTTCTAGGTCCCTAGAGGGATTTCAATGTCCCTAGAGGGATTTCTAGGTCCCTAGAGGGATTTCTATGTCCCTAGAGAGATTTCTATGTCCCTAGAGAGATTTCTAGGTCCCTAGAGGGATTTCAATGTCCCTAGAGGGATTTCTAGGTCCCTAGAGGGATAGATTTCAATGTCCCTAGAGGGATTTCTAGGTCCCTAGAGGGATTTCTATGTCCCTAGAGGGATAGATTTCTATGTCCCTAGAGGGATTTCTATGTCGCTAGAGGGATTTCTATGTCCCTAGAGGGATTTCTAGGTCCCTAGAGGGATTTCTAGGTCCCTAGAGGAATAGATTTCTATGTCCCTAGAGGGATTTCTATGTCACTAGAGAGATTTCTAGGTCCCTAGAGGGATTTCAATGTCCCTAGAGGGATTTCTAGGTCCCTAGAGGGATAGATTTCTAGGTCCCTAGAGGGATTTCTATGTCCCTAGAGGGATAGATTTCTAGGTCCCTAGAGGGATTTCTATGTCCCTAGAGGGATTTCTAGGTCCCTAGAGAGAGAGATTTCTATGTCCCTAGAGGGATTTCTAGGTCCCTAGAGGGATTTCTAGGTCCCTAGAGGGATATCTAGGTCCCTAGAGGGATAGATTTCTATGTCCCTAGAGGGATTTCTATGTCCCTAGAGAGATTTCTAGGTAACCTAGAGGGATTTCTAGGTCCCTAGATTGATTTCTAGGTCCCTAGAGAGAGAGATTTCTATGTCCCTAGAGGGATTTCTAGGTCCCTAGAGGGATTTCTAGGTTCCTAGAGGGATTTCTAGGTCCCTAGAGGGATTTCTAGGTCCCTAGAGGGATTTCTAGGTCCCTAGAGGGATAGATTTCTATGTCCCTAGAGGGATTTCTATGTCCCTAGAGAGATTTCTATGTCCCTAGAGAGATTTCTAGGTCCCTAGAGGGATTTCAATGTCCCTAGAGGGATTTCTAGGTCCCTAGAGGGATAGATTTCAATGTCCCTAGAGGGATTTCTAGGTCCCTAGAGGGATTTCTATGTCCCTAGAGGGATAGATTTCTATGTCCCTAGAGGGATTTCTATGTCGCTAGAGGGATTTCTATGTCCCTAGAGGGATTTCTAGGTCCCTAGAGGGATTTCTAGGTCCCTAGAGGGATTTCTAGGTCCCTAGAGGGATTTCTAGGTCCCTAGAGGGATTTCTAGGTCCCTAGAGGGATAGATTTCTATGTCCCTAGAGGGATTTCTATGTCCCTAGAGAGATTTCTATGTCCCTAGAGAGATTTCTAGGTCCCTAGAGGGATTTCAATGTCCCTAGAGGGATTTCAATGTCCCTAGAGGGATTTCTAGGTCCCTAGAGGGATAGATTTCAATGTCCCTAGAGGGATTTCTAGGTCCCTAGAGGGATTTCTATGTCCCTAGAGGGATAGATTTCTATGTCCCTAGAGGGATTTCTATGTCGCTAGAGGGATTTCTATGTCCCTAGAGGGATTTCTAGGTCCCTAGAGGGATTTCTAGGTCCCTAGAGGGATAGATTTCTATGTCCCTAGAGGGATTTCTATGTCACTAGAGAGATTTCTAGGTCCCTAGAGGGATTTCAATGTCCCTAGAGGGATTTCTAGGTCCCTAGAGGGATAGATTTCTAGGTCCCTAGAGGGATTTCTATGTCCCTAAAGGGATTTCAATGTCCCTAGAGGGATTTCTATGTCCCTAGAGAGATTTCTATGTCCCTAGAGAGATTTCTAGGTCCCTAGAGGGATTTCAATGTCCCTAGAGGGATTTCTAGGTCCCTAGAGGGATAGATTTCAATGTCCGTAGAGGGATTTCTAGGTCCCTAGAGGGATTTCTATGTCCCTAGAGGGATAGATTTCTATGTCCCTAGAGGGATTTCTATGTCGCTAGAGGGATTTCTATGTCCCTAGAGGGATTTCTAGGTCCCTAGAGGGATTTCTAGGTCCCTAGAGGGATAGATTTCTATGTCCCTAGAGGGATTTCTAGGTCCCTAGAGGGATTTCTAGGTCCCTAGAGGGATAGATTTCTATGTCCCTAGAGGGATTTCTATGTCCCTAGAGAGATTTCTAGGTCCCTAGAGGGATTTCTATGTCCCTAGAGGGATTTCTAGGTCCCTAGAGGGATTTCTAGGTCCCTAGAGGGATTTCAATGTCCCTAGAGGGATTTCTAGGTCCCTAGAGGGATTTCTATGTCCCTAGAGAGATTTCTATGTCCCTAGAGAGATTTCTAGGTCCCTAGAGGGATTTCAATGTCCCTAGAGGGATTTCTAGGTCCCTAGAGGGATAGATTTCAATGTCCCTAGAGGGATTTCTAGGTCCCTAGAGGGATTTCTATGTCCCTAGAGGGATAGATTTCTATGTCCCTAGAGGGATTTCTATGTCGCTAGAGGGATTTCTATGTCCCTAGAGGGATTTCTAGGTCCCTAGAGGGATTTCTAGGTCCCTAGAGGAATAGATTTCTATGTCCCTAGAGGGATTTCTATGTCACTAGAGAGATTTCTAGGTCCCTAGAGGGATTTCAATGTCCCTAGAGGGATTTCTAGGTCCCTAGAGGGATAGATTTCTAGGTCCCTAGAGGGATTTCTATGTCCCTAGAGGGATAGATTTCTAGGTCCCTAGAGGGATTTCTATGTCCCTAGAGGGATTTCTAGGTCCCTAGAGAGAGAGATTTCTATGTCCCTAGAGGGATTTCTAGGTCCCTAGAGGGATTTCTAGGTCCCTAGAGGGATTTGTAGGTCCCTAGAGGGATAGATTTCTATGTCCCTAGAGGGATTTCTATGTCCCTAGAGAGATTTCTAGGTAACCTAGAGGGATTTCTAGGTCCCTAGATTGATTTCTAGGTCCCTAGAGAGAGAGATTTCTATGTCCCTAGAGGGATTTCTAGGTCCCTAGAGGGATTTCTAGGTTCCTAGAGGGATTTCTAGGTCCCTAGAGGGATTTCTAGGTCCCTAGAGGGATTTCTAGGTCCCTAGAGGGATAGATTTCTATGTCCCTAGAGGGATTTCTATGTCCCTAGAGAGATTTCTATGTCCCTAGAGAGATTTCTAGGTCCCTAGAGGGATTTCAATGTCCCTAGAGGGATTTCTAGGTCCCTAGAGGGATAGATTTCAATGTCCCTAGAGGGATTTCTAGGTCCCTAGAGGGATTTCTATGTCCCTAGAGGGATAGATTTCTATGTCCCTAGAGGGATTTCTATGTCGCTAGAGGGATTTCTATGTCCCTAGAGGGATTTCTAGGTCCCTAGAGGGATTTCTAGGTCCCTAGAGGGATTTCTAGGTCCCTAGAGGGATTTCTAGGTCCCTAGAGGGATTTCTAGGTCCCTAGAGGGATTTCTAGGTCCCTAGAGGGATTTCTAGGTCCCTAGAGGGATTTCTAGGTCCCTAGAGGGATTTCTAGGTCCCTAGAGGGATAGATTTCTATGTCCCTAGAGGGATTTCTATGTCCCTAGAGAGATTTCTATGTCCCTAGAGAGATTTCTAGGTCCCTAGAGGGATTTCAATGTCCCTAGAGGGATTTCTAGGTCCCTAGAGGGATAGATTTCAATGTCCGTAGAGGGATTTCTAGGTCCCTAGAGGGATTTCTATGTCCCTAGAGGGATAGATTTCTATGTCCCTAGAGGGATTTCTATGTCGCTAGAGGGATTTCTATGTCCCTAGAGGGATTTCTAGGTCCCTAGAGGGATTTCTAGGTCCCTAGAGGGATAGATTTCTATGTCCCTAGAGGGATTTCTATGTCACTAGAGAGATTTCTAGGTCCCTAGAGGGATTTCAATGTCCCTAGAGGGATTTCTAGGTCCCTAGAGGGATAGATTTCTAGGTCCCTAGAGGGATTTCTATGTCCCTAAAGGGATTTCAATGTCCCTAGAGGGATTTCTATGTCCCTAGAGGGATTTCTATGTCCCTAGAGGGATTTCTATGTCCCTATAGGGATTTCTATGACCCTAGAGGGATTTCTATGTCCCTAGAGGGATTTCTATGTCGCTAGAGGGATTTCTATGTCGCTAGAGGGATTTCTAGGTCCCTAGAGGGATTTCTAGGTCCCTAGAGAGAGAGATTTCTATGTCCCTAGAGGGATTTCTAGGTCCCTAGAGAGAGAGATTTCTATGTCCCTAGAGGGATTTCTAGGTCCCTAGAGGGATAGATTTCTATGTCCCTAGAGGGATTTCTATGTCCCTAGAGAGATTTCTAGGTCCCTAGAGGGATTTCTATGTCCCTAGAGGGATTTCTATGTCCCTAGAGGGATTTCTAGGTCCCTAGAGCGATTTCAATGTCCCTAGAGGGATTTCTAGGTCCCTAGAGGGATTTCTAGGTCCCTAGAGGGATTTCTATGTCCCTAGAGGGATAGATTTCTATGTCCCTAGAGGGATTTCTATGTCCCTAGAGGGATTTCTATGTCCCTAGAGGGATTTCTAGGTCCCTAGAGGGATTTCTATGTCCCTAGAGGGATAGATTTATATGTCCCTAGAGGGATTTCTATGTCCATAGAGGGATTTCTATGTCCCTAGAGGGATTTCTAGGTCCCTAGAGGGATAGATTTCTATGTCCCTAGAGGGATTTCTAGGTCCCTAGAGGGATTTCTATGTCCCTAGAGCGATAGATTTCTATGTCCCTAGAGGGATTTCTATGTCGCTAGAGGGATTTCTATGTCGCTAGAGGGATTTCTAAGTCCCTAGAGGGATAGATTTCTAGGTCCCTAGAGGGATTTCAATGTCCCTAGAGGGATTTCTAGGTCCCTAGAGGGATAGATTTCTAGGTCCCTAGAGGGATTTCAATGTCCCTAGAGGGATTTCTAGGTCCCTAGAGGGATTTCAATGTCCCTAGAGGGATTTCTAGGTCCCTAGAGGGATAGATTTCTAGGTCCCTAGAGGGATTTCTATGTCCCTAGAGGGATTTCTAGGTCCCTAGAGGGATAGATTTCTAGGTCCCTAGAGGGATTTCTATGTCCCTAGAGGGATTTCTATGTCCCTAGAGGGATTTCTATGTCCCTAGAGGGATTTCTATGTCCCTAGAGGGATAGATTTCTATGTCCCTAGAGAGATTTCTATGTCCCTAGAGGGATTTCTAGGTCCCTAGAGAGAGAGATTTCTATGTCCCTAGAGGGATTTCTATGTCCCTAAAGGGATTTCAATGTCCCTAGAGGGATATCTATGTCCCTAGAGGGATTTCTATGTCCCTAGAGGGATAGATTTCTATGTCCCTAGAGGGATTTCTATGTCCCTATAGGGATTTCTATGTCCCTAGAGGGATTTCTATGTCCCTAGAGGGATTTCTATGTCGCTAGAGGGATTTCTATGTCGCTAGAGGGATTTCTAGGTCCCTAGAGGGATTTCTAGGTCCCTAGAGAGAGAGATTTCTATGTCCCTAGAGGGATTTCTAGGTCCCTAGAGAGAGAGATTTCTATGTCCCTAGAGGGATTTCTAGGTCCCTAGAGGGATTTCTAGGTCCCTAGAGGGATAGATTTCTATGTCCCTAGAGGGATTTCTATGTCCCTAGAGAGATTTCTAGGTCCCTAGAGGGATTTCTATGTCCCTAGAGGGATTTCTAGGTCCCTAGAGGGATTTCTAGGTCCCTAGAGGGATTTCAATGTCCCTAGAGGGATTTCTAGGTCCCTAGAGGGATTTCTATGTCCCTAGAGAGATTTCTATGTCCCTAGAGAGATTTCTAGGTCCCTAGAGGGATTTCAATGTCCCTAGAGGGATTTCTAGGTCCCTAGAGGGATAGATTTCAATGTCCCTAGAGGGATTTCTAGGTCCCTAGAGGGATTTCTATGTCCCTAGAGGGATAGATTTCTATGTCCCTAGAGGGATTTCTATGTCGCTAGAGGGATTTCTATGTCCCTAGAGGGATTTCTAGGTCCCTAGAGGGATTTCTAGGTCCCTAGAGGAATAGATTTCTATGTCCCTAGAGGGATTTCTATGTCACTAGAGAGATTTCTAGGTCCCTAGAGGGATTTCAATGTCCCTAGAGGGATAGATTTCTATGTCCCTAGAGGGATAGATTTCTAGGTCCCTAGAGGGATTTCTATGTCCCTAGAGGGATAGATTTCTAGGTCCCTAGAGGGATTTCTATGTCCCTAGAGGGATTTCTAGGTCCCTAGAGAGAGAGATTTCTATGTCCCTAGAGGGATTTCTAGGTCCCTAGAGGGATTTCTAGGTCCCTAGAGGGATTTCTAGGTCCCTAGAGGGATAGATTTCTATGTCCCTAGAGGGATTTCTATGTCCCTAGAGAGATTTCTAGGTAACCTAGAGGGATTTCTAGGTCCCTAGATTGATTTCTAGGTCCCTAGAGAGAGAGATTTCTATGTCCCTAGAGGGATTTCTAGGTCCCTAGAGGGATTTCTAGGTTCCTAGAGGGATTTCTAGGTCCCTAGAGGGATTTCTAGGTCCCTAGAGGGATTTCTAGGTCCCTAGAGGGATAGATTTCTATGTCCCTAGAGGGATTTCTATGTCCCTAGAGAGATTTCTATGTCCCTAGAGAGATTTCTAGGTCCCTAGAGGGATTTCAATGTCCCTAGAGGGATTTCTAGGTCCCTAGAGGGATAGATTTCAATGTCCCTAGAGGGATTTCTAGGTCCCTAGAGGGATTTCTATGTCCCTAGAGGGATAGATTTCTATGTCCCTAGAGGGATTTCTATGTCGCTAGAGGGATTTCTATGTCCCTAGAGGGATTTCTAGGTCCCTAGAGGGATTTCTAGGTCCCTAGAGGGATTTCTAGGTCCCTAGAGGGATTTCTAGGTCCCTAGAGGGATTTCTAGGTCCCTAGAGGGATAGATTTCTATGTCCCTAGAGGGATTTCTATGTCCCTAGAGAGATTTCTATGTCCCTAGAGAGATTTCTAGGTCCCTAGAGGGATTTCAATGTCCCTAGAGGGATTTCAATGTCCCTAGAGGGATTTCTAGGTCCCTAGAGGGATAGATTTCAATGTCCCTAGAGGGATTTCTAGGTCCCTAGAGGGATTTCTATGTCCCTAGAGGGATAGATTTCTATGTCCCTAGAGGGATTTCTATGTCGCTAGAGGGATTTCTATGTCCCTAGAGGGATTTCTAGGTCCCTAGAGGGATTTCTAGGTCCCTAGAGGGATAGATTTCTATGTCCCTAGAGGGATTTCTATGTCACTAGAGAGATTTCTAGGTCCCTAGAGGGATTTCAATGTCCCTAGAGGGATTTCTAGGTCCCTAGAGGGATAGATTTCTAGGTCCCTAGAGGGATTTCTATGTCCCTAAAGGGATTTCAATGTCCCTAGAGGGATTTCTATGTCCCTAGAGAGATTTCTATGTCCCTAGAGAGATTTCTAGGTCCCTAGAGGGATTTCAATGTCCCTAGAGGGATTTCTAGGTCCCTAGAGGGATAGATTTCAATGTCCGTAGAGGGATTTCTAGGTCCCTAGAGGGATTTCTATGTCCCTAGAGGGATAGATTTCTATGTCCCTAGAGGGATTTCTATGTCGCTAGAGGGATTTCTATGTCCCTAGAGGGATTTCTAGGTCCCTAGAGGGATTTCTAGGTCCCTAGAGGGATAGATTTCTATGTCCCTAGAGGGATTTCTAGGTCCCTAGAGGGATTTCTAGGTCCCTAGAGGGATAGATTTCTATGTCCCTAGAGGGATTTCTATGTCCCTAGAGAGATTTCTAGGTCCCTAGAGGGATTTCTATGTCCCTAGAGGGATTTCTAGGTCCCTAGAGGGATTTCTAGGTCCCTAGAGGGATTTCAATGTCCCTAGAGGGATTTCTAGGTCCCTAGAGGGATTTCTATGTCCCTAGAGAGATTTCTATGTCCCTAGAGAGATTTCTAGGTCCCTAGAGGGATTTCAATGTCCCTAGAGGGATTTCTAGGTCCCTAGAGGGATAGATTTCAATGTCCCTAGAGGGATTTCTAGGTCCCTAGAGGGATTTCTATGTCCCTAGAGGGATAGATTTCTATGTCCCTAGAGGGATTTCTATGTCGCTAGAGGGATTTCTATGTCCCTAGAGGGATTTCTATGTCCCTAGAGAGATTTCTATGTCCCTAGAGAGATTTCTAGGTCCCTAGAGGGATTTCAATGTCCCTAGAGGGATTTCAATGTCCCTAGAGGGATTTCTAGGTCCCTAGAGGGATAGATTTCAATGTCCCTAGAGGGATTTCTAGGTCCCTAGAGGGATTTCTATGTCCCTAGAGGGATAGATTTCTATGTCCCTAGAGGGATTTCTATGTCGCTAGAGGGATTTCTATGTCCCTAGAGGGATTTCTAGGTCCCTAGAGGGATTTCTAGGTCCCTAGAGGGATAGATTTCTATGTCCCTAGAGGGATTTCTATGTCACTAGAGAGATTTCTAGGTCCCTAGAGGGATTTCAATGTCCCTAGAGGGATTTCTAGGTCCCTAGAGGGATAGATTTCTAGGTCCCTAGAGGGATTTCTATGTCCCTAAAGGGATTTCAATGTCCCTAGAGGGATTTCTATGTCCCTAGAGAGATTTCTATGTCCCTAGAGAGATTTCTAGGTCCCTAGAGGGATTTCAATGTCCCTAGAGGGATTTCTAGGTCCCTAGAGGGATAGATTTCAATGTCCGTAGAGGGATTTCTAGGTCCCTAGAGGGATTTCTATGTCCCTAGAGGGATAGATTTCTATGTCCCTAGAGGGATTTCTATGTCGCTAGAGGGATTTCTATGTCCCTAGAGGGATTTCTAGGTCCCTAGAGGGATTTCTAGGTCCCTAGAGGGATAGATTTCTATGTCCCTAGAGGGATTTCTAGGTCCCTAGAGGGATTTCTAGGTCCCTAGAGGGATAGATTTCTATGTCCCTAGAGGGATTTCTATGTCCCTAGAGAGATTTCTAGGTCCCTAGAGGGATTTCTATGTCCCTAGAGGGATTTCTAGGTCCCTAGAGGGATTTCTAGGTCCCTAGAGGGATTTCAATGTCCCTAGAGGGATTACTAGGTCCCTAGAGGGATTTCTATGTCCCTAGAGAGATTTCTATGTCCCTAGAGAGATTTCTAGGTCCCTAGAGGGATTTCAATGTCCCTAGAGGGATTTCTAGGTCCCTAGAGGGATAGATTTCAATGTCCCTAGAGGGATTTCTAGGTCCCTAGAGGGATTTCTATGTCCCTAGAGGGATAGATTTCTATGTCCCTAGAGGGATTTCTATGTCGCTAGAGGGATTTCTATGTCCCTAGAGGGATTTCTAGGTCCCTAGAGGGATTTCTAGGTCCCTAGAGGAATAGATTTCTATGTCCCTAGAGGGATTTCTATGTCACTAGAGAGATTTCTAGGTCCCTAGAGGGATTTCAATGTCCCTAGAGGGATTTCTAGGTCCCTAGAGGGATAGATTTCTAGGTCCCTAGAGGGATTTCTATGTCCCTAGAGGGATAGATTTCTAGGTCCCTAGAGGGATTTCTATGTCCCTAGAGGGATTTCTAGGTCCCTAGAGAGAGAGATTTCTATGTCCCTAGAGGGATTTCTAGGTCCCTAGAGGGATTTCTAGGTCCCTAGAGGGATTTCTAGGTCCCTAGAGGGATAGATTTCTATGTCCCTAGAGGGATTTCTATGTCCCTAGAGAGATTTCTAGGTAACCTAGAGGGATTTCTAGGTCCCTAGATTGATTTCTAGGTCCCTAGAGAGAGAGATTTCTATGTCCCTAGAGGGATTTCTAGGTCCCTAGAGGGATTTCTAGGTTCCTAGAGGGATTTCTAGGTCCCTAGAGGGATTTCTAGGTCCCTAGAGGGATTTCTAGGTCCCTAGAGGGATAGATTTCTATGTCCCTAGAGGGATTTCTATGTCCCTAGAGAGATTTCTATGTCCCTAGAGAGATTTCTAGGTCCCTAGAGGGATTTCAATGTCCCTAGAGGGATTTCTAGGTCCCTAGAGGGATAGATTTCAATGTCCCTAGAGGGATTTCTAGGTCCCTAGAGGGATTTCTATGTCCCTAGAGGGATAGATTTCTATGTCCCTAGAGGGATTTCTAGGTCCCTAGAGGGATTTCTAGGTCCCTAGAGGGATTTCTAGGTCCCTAGAGGGATAGATTTCTATGTCCCTAGAGGGATTTCTATGTCCCTAGAGAGATTTCTAGGTAACCTAGAGGGATTTCTAGGTCCCTAGATTGATTTCTAGGTCCCTAGAGAGAGAGATTTCTATGTCCCTAGAGGGATTTCTAGGTCCCTAGAGGGATTTCTAGGTTCCTAGAGGGATTTCTAGGTCCCTAGAGGGATTTCTAGGTCCCTAGAGGGATTTCTAGGTCCCTAGAGGGATAGATTTCTATGTCCCTAGAGGGATTTCTATGTCCCTAGAGAGATTTCTATGTCCCTAGAGAGATTTCTAGGTCCCTAGAGGGATTTCAATGTCCCTAGAGGGATTTCTAGGTCCCTAGAGGGATAGATTTCAATGTCCCTAGAGGGATTTCTAGGTCCCTAGAGGGATTTCTATGTCCCTAGAGGGATAGATTTCTATGTCCCTAGAGGGATTTCTATGTCGCTAGAGGGATTTCTATGTCCCTAGAGGGATTTCTAGGTCCCTAGAGGGATTTCTAGGTCCCTAGAGGGATTTCTAGGTCCCTAGAGGGATTTCTAGGTCCCTAGAGGGATTTCTAGGTCCCTAGAGGGATTTCTAGGTCCCTAGAGGGATAGATTTCTATGTCCCTAGAGGGATTTCTATGTCCCTAGAGAGATTTCTATGTCCCTAGAGAGATTTCTAGGTCCCTAGAGGGATTTCAATGTCCCTAGAGGGATTTCAATGTCCCTAGAGGGATTTCTAGGTCCCTAGAGGGATAGATTTCAATGTCCCTAGAGGGATTTCTAGGTCCCTAGAGGGATTTCTATGTCCCTAGAGGGATAGATTTCTATGTCCCTAGAGGGATTTCTATGTCGCTAGAGGGATTTCTATGTCCCTAGAGGGATTTCTAGGTCCCTAGAGGGATTTCTAGGTCCCTAGAGGGATAGATTTCTATGTCCCTAGAGGGATTTCTATGTCACTAGAGAGATTTCTAGGTCCCTAGAGGGATTTCAATGTCCCTAGAGGGATTTCTAGGTCCCTAGAGGGATAGATTTCTAGGTCCCTAGAGGGATTTCTATGTCCCTAAAGGGATTTCAATGTCCCTAGAGGGATTTCTATGTCCCTAGAGAGATTTCTATGTCCCTAGAGAGATTTCTAGGTCCCTAGAGGGATTTCAATGTCCCTAGAGGGATTTCTAGGTCCCTAGAGGGATAGATTTCAATGTCCGTAGAGGGATTTCTAGGTCCCTAGAGGGATTTCTATGTCCCTAGAGGGATAGATTTCTATGTCCCTAGAGGGATTTCTATGTCGCTAGAGGGATTTCTATGTCCCTAGAGGGATTTCTAGGTCCCTAGAGGGATTTCTAGGTCCCTAGAGGGATAGATTTCTATGTCCCTAGAGGGATTTCTAGGTCCCTAGAGGGATTTCTAGGTCCCTAGAGGGATAGATTTCTATGTCCCTAGAGGGATTTCTATGTCCCTAGAGAGATTTCTAGGTCCCTAGAGGGATTTCTATGTCCCTAGAGGGATTTCTAGGTCCCTAGAGGGATTTCTAGGTCCCTAGAGGGATTTCAATGTCCCTAGAGGGATTTCTAGGTCCCTAGAGGGATTTCTATGTCCCTAGAGAGATTTCTATGTCCCTAGAGAGATTTCTAGGTCCCTAGAGGGATTTCAATGTCCCTAGAGGGATTTCTAGGTCCCTAGAGGGATAGATTTCAATGTCCCTAGAGGGATTTCTAGGTCCCTAGAGGGATTTCTATGTCCCTAGAGGGATAGATTTCTATGTCCCTAGAGGGATTTCTATGTCGCTAGAGGGATTTCTATGTCCCTAGAGGGATTTCTAGGTCCCTAGAGGGATTTCTAGGTCCCTAGAGGAATAGATTTCTATGTCCCTAGAGGGATTTCTATGTCACTAGAGAGATTTCTAGGTCCCTAGAGGGATTTCAATGTCCCTAGAGGGATTTCTAGGTCCCTAGAGGGATAGATTTCTAGGTCCCTAGAGGGATTTCTATGTCCCTAGAGGGATAGATTTCTAGGTCCCTAGAGGGATTTCTATGTCCCTAGAGGGATTTCTAGGTCCCTAGAGAGAGAGATTTCTATGTCCCTAGAGGGATTTCTAGGTCCCTAGAGGGATTTCTAGGTCCCTAGAGGGATTTCTAGGTCCCTAGAGGGATAGATTTCTATGTCCCTAGAGGGATTTCTATGTCCCTAGAGAGATTTCTAGGTAACCTAGAGGGATTTCTAGGTCCCTAGATTGATTTCTAGGTCCCTAGAGAGAGAGATTTCTATGTCCCTAGAGGGATTTCTAGGTCCCTAGAGGGATTTCTAGGTTCCTAGAGGGATTTCTAGGTCCCTAGAGGGATTTCTAGGTCCCTAGAGGGATTTCTAGGTCCCTAGAGGGATAGATTTCTATGTCCCTAGAGGGATTTCTATGTCCCTAGAGAGATTTCTATGTCCCTAGAGAGATTTCTAGGTCCCTAGAGGGATTTCAATGTCCCTAGAGGGATTTCTAGGTCCCTAGAGGGATAGATTTCAATGTCCCTAGAGGGATTTCTAGGTCCCTAGAGGGATTTCTATGTCCCTAGAGGGATAGATTTCTATGTCCCTAGAGGGATTTCTATGTCGCTAGAGGGATTTCTATGTCCCTAGAGGGATTTCTAGGTCCCTAGAGGGATTTCTAGGTCCCTAGAGGGATTTCTAGGTCCCTAGAGGGATTTCTAGGTCCCTAGAGGGATTTCTAGGTCCCTAGAGGGATTTCTAGGTCCCTAGAGGGATTTCTAGGTCCCTAGAGGGATTTCTAGGTCCCTAGAGGGATTTCTAGGTCCCTAGAGGGATTTCTAGGTCCCTAGAGGGATTTCTAGGTCCCTAGAGGGATAGATTTCTATGTCCCTAGAGGGATTTCTATGTCCCTAGAGAGATTTCTATGTCCCTAGAGAGATTTCTAGGTCCCTAGAGGGATTTCAATGTCCCTAGAGGGATTTCTAGGTCCCTAGAGGGATAGATTTCAATGTCCGTAGAGGGATTTCTAGGTCCCTAGAGGGATTTCTATGTCCCTAGAGGGATAGATTTCTATGTCCCTAGAGGGATTTCTATGTCGCTAGAGGGATTTCTATGTCCCTAGAGGGATTTCTAGGTCCCTAGAGGGATTTCTAGGTCCCTAGAGGGATTTCTAGGTCCCTAGAGGGATAGATTTCTATGTCCCTAGAGGGATTTCTATGTCACTAGAGAGATTTCTAGGTCCCTAGAGGGATTTCAATGTCCCTAGAGGGATTTCTAGGTCCCTAGAGGGATAGATTTCTAGGTCCCTAGAGGGATTTCTATGTCCCTAAAGGGATTTCAATGTCCCTAGAGGGATTTCTATGTCCCTAGAGGGATTTCTATGTCCCTAGAGGGATAGATTTCTATGTCCCTAGAGGGATTTCTATGTCCCTATAGGGATTTCTATGACCCTAGAGGGATTTCTATGTCCCTAGAGTGATTTCTATGTCGCTAGAGGGATTTCTATGTCGCTAGAGGGATTTCTAGGTCCCTAGAGGGATTTCTAGGTCCCTAGAGAGAGAGATTTCTATGTCCCTAGAGGGATTTCTAGGTCCCTAGAGAGAGAGATTTCTATGTCCCTAGAGGGATTTCTAGGTCCCTAGAGGGATAGATTTCTATGTCCCTAGAGGGATTTCTATGTCCCTAGAGGGATTTCTAGGTCCCTAGAGGGATTTCTATGTCCCTAGAGAGATTTCTATGTCCCTAGAGAGATTTCTAGGTCCCTAGAGGGATTTCAATGTCCCTAGAGGGATTTCTAGGTCCCTAGAGGGATAGATTTCAATGTCCCTAGAGGGATTTCTAGGTCCCTAGAGGGATTTCTATGTCCCTAGAGGGATAGATTTCTATGTCCCTAGAGGGATTTCTATGTCGCTAGAGGGATTTCTATGTCCCTAGAGGGATTTCTAGGTCCCTAGAGGGATTTCTAGGTCCCTAGAGGAATAGATTTCTATGTCCCTAGAGGGATTTCTATGTCACTAGAGAGATTTCTAGGTCCCTAGAGGGATTTCAATGTCCCTAGAGGGATTTCTAGGTCCCTAGAGGGATAGATTTCTAGGTCCCTAGAGGGATTTCTATGTCCCTAGAGGGATAGATTTCTAGGTCCCTAGAGGGATTTCTATGTCCCTAGAGGGATTTCTAGGTCCCTAGAGAGAGAGATTTCTATGTCCCTAGAGGGATTTCTAGGTCCCTAGAGGGATTTCTAGGTCCCTAGAGGGATTTCTAGGTCCCTAGAGGGATAGATTTCTATGTCCCTAGAGGGATTTCTATGTCCCTAGAGAGATTTCTAGGTAACCTAGAGGGATTTCTAGGTCCCTAGATTGATTTCTAGGTCCCTAGAGAGAGAGATTTCTATGTCCCTAGAGGGATTTCTAGGTCCCTAGAGGGATTTCTAGGTTCCTAGAGGGATTTCTAGGTCCCTAGAGGGATTTCTAGGTCCCTAGAGGGATTTCTAGGTCCCTAGAGGGATAGATTTCTATGTCCCTAGAGGGATTTCTATGTCCCTAGAGAGATTTCTATGTCCCTAGAGAGATTTCTAGGTCCCTAGAGGGATTTCAATGTCCCTAGAGGGATTTCTAGGTCCCTAGAGGGATAGATTTCAATGTCCCTAGAGGGATTTCTAGGTCCCTAGAGGGATTTCTATGTCCCTAGAGGGATAGATTTCTATGTCCCTAGAGGGATTTCTATGTCGCTAGAGGGATTTCTATGTCCCTAGAGGGATTTCTAGGTCCCTAGAGGGATTTCTAGGTCCCTAGAGGGATTTCTAGGTCCCTAGAGGGATTTCTAGGTCCCTAGAGGGATTTCTAGGTCCCTAGAGGGATTTCTAGGTCCCTAGAGGGATTTCTAGGTCCCTAGAGGGATTTCTAGGTCCCTAGAGGGATTTCTAGGTCCCTAGAGGGATTTCTAGGTCCCTAGAGGGATTTCTAGGTCCCTAGAGGGATAGATTTCTATGTCCCTAGAGGGATTTCTATGTCCCTAGAGAGATTTCTATGTCCCTAGAGAGATTTCTAGGTCCCTAGAGGGATTTCAATGTCCCTAGAGGGATTTCTAGGTCCCTAGAGGGATAGATTTCAATGTCCGTAGAGGGATTTCTAGGTCCCTAGAGGGATTTCTATGTCCCTAGAGGGATAGATTTCTATGTCCCTAGAGGGATTTCTATGTCGCTAGAGGGATTTCTATGTCCCTAGAGGGATTTCTAGGTCCCTAGAGGGATTTCTAGGTCCCTAGAGGGATAGATTTCTATGTCCCTAGAGGGATTTCTATGTCACTAGAGAGATTTCTAGGTCCCTAGAGGGATTTCAATGTCCCTAGAGGGATTTCTAGGTCCCTAGAGGGATAGATTTCTAGGTCCCTAGAGGGATTTCTATGTCCCTAAAGGGATTTCAATGTCCCTAGAGGGATTTCTATGTCCCTAGAGGGATTTCTATGTCCCTAGAGGGATAGATTTCTATGTCCCTAGAGGGATTTCTATGTCCCTATAGGGATTTCTATGACCCTAGAGGGATTTCTATGTCCCTAGAGGGATTTCTATGTCGCTAGAGGGATTTCTATGTCGCTAGAGGGATTTCTAGGTCCCTAGAGGGATTTCTAGGTCCCTAGAGAGAGAGATTTCTATGTCCCTAGAGGGATTTCTAGGTCCCTAGAGAGAGAGATTTCTATGTCCCTAGAGGGATTTCTAGGTCCCTAGAGGGATAGATTTCTATGTCCCTAGAGGGATTTCTATGTCCCTAGAGAGATTTCTAGGTCCCTAGAGGGATTTCTATGTCCCTAGAGGGATTTCTATGTCCCTAGAGGGATTTCTAGGTCCCTAGAGCGATTTCAATGTCCCTAGAGGGATTTCTAGGTCCCTAGAGGGATTTCTAGGTCCCTAGAGGGATTTCTATGTCCCTAGAGGGATAGATTTCTATGTCCCTAGAGGGATTTCTATGTCCCTAGAGGGATTTCTATGTCCCTAGAGGGATTTCTAGGTCCCTAGAGGGATTTCTATGTCCCTAGAGGGATAGATTTATATGTCCCTAGAGGGATTTCTATGTCCATAGAGGGATTTCTATGTCCCTAGAGGGATTTCTAGGTCCCTAGAGGGATAGATTTCTATGTCCCTAGAGGGATTTCTAGGTCCCTAGAGGGATTTCTATGTCCCTAGAGCGATAGATTTCTATGTCCCTAGAGGGATTTCTATGTCGCTAGAGGGATTTCTATGTCGCTAGAGGGATTTCTAAGTCCCTAGAGGGATAGATTTCTAGGTCCCTAGAGGGATTTCAATGTCCCTAGAGGGATTTCTAGGTCCCTAGAGGGATAGATTTCTAGGTCCCTAGAGGGATTTCAATGTCCCTAGAGGGATTTCTAGGTCCCTAGAGGGATTTCAATGTCCCTAGAGGGATTTCTAGGTCCCTAGAGGGATAGATTTCTAGGTCCCTAGAGGGATTTCTATGTCCCTAGAGGGATTTCTAGGTCCCTAGAGGGATAGATTTCTAGGTCCCTAGAGGGATTTCTATGTCCCTAGAGGGATTTCTATGTCCCTAGAGGGATTTCTATGTCCCTAGAGGGATTTCTATGTCCCTAGAGGGATAGATTTCTATGTCCCTAGAGAGATTTCTATGTCCCTAGAGGGATTTCTAGGTCCCTAGAGAGAGAGATTTCTATGTCCCTAGAGGGATTTCTAGGTCCCTAGAGGGATTTCTAGGTCCCTAGAGGGATTTCTAGGTCCCTAGAGGGATTTCTAGGTCCCTAGAGGGATTTCTAGGTCCCTAGAGGGATTTCTAGGTCCCTAGAGGGATTTCTAGGTCCCTAGAGGGATTTCTAGGTCCCTAGAGGGATAGATTTCTATGTCCCTAGAGGGATTTCTATGTCCCTAGAGAGATTTCTATGTCCCTAGAGAGATTTCTAGGTCCCTAGAGGGATTTCAATGTCCCTAGAGGGATTTCTAGGTCCCTAGAGGGATAGATTTCAATGTCTCTAGAGGGATTTCTAGGTCCCTAGAGGGATTTCTATGTCCCTAGAGGGATAGATTTCTATGTCCCTGGAGGGATTTATATGTCGCTAGAGGGATTTCTATGTCCCTAGAGGGATTTCTAGGTCCCTAGAGGGATTTCTAGGTCCCTAGAGGGATAGATTTCTATGTCCCTAGAGGGATTTCTATGTCACTAGAGAGATTTCTAGGTCCCTAGAGGGATTTCAATGTCCCTAGAGGGATTTCTAGGTCCCTAGAGGGATAGATTTCTAGGTCCCTAGAGGGATTTCTATGTCCCTAAAGGGATTTCAATGTCCCTAGAGGGATATCTATGTCCCTAGAGGGATTTCTATGTCCCTAGAGGGATAGATTTCTATGTCCCTAGAGGGATTTCTATGTCCCTATAGGGATTTCTATGTCCCTAGAGGGATTTCTATGTCCCTAGAGGGATTTCTATGTCGCTAGAGGGATTTCTATGTCGCTAGAGGGATTTCTAGGTCCCTAGAGGGATTTCTAGGTCCCTAGAGAGAGAGATTTCTATGTCCCTAGAGGGATTTCTAGGTCCCTAGAGAGAGAGATTTCTATGTCCCTAGAGGGATTTCTAGGTCCCTAGAGGGATTTCTAGGTCCCTAGAGGGATAGATTTCTATGTCCCTAGAGGGATTTCTATGTCCCTAGAGAGATTTCTAGGTCCCTAGAGGGATTTCTATGTCCCTAGAGGGATTTCTAGGTCCCTAGAGGGATTTCTAGGTCCCTAGAGGGATTTCAATGTCCCTAGAGGGATTTCTAGGTCCCTAGAGGGATTTCTATGTCCCTAGAGAGATTTCTATGTCCCTAGAGAGATTTCTAGGTCCCTAGAGGGATTTCAATGTCCCTAGAGGGATTTCTAGGTCCCTAGAGGGATAGATTTCAATGTCCCTAGAGGGATTTCTAGGTCCCTAGAGGGATTTCTATGTCCCTAGAGGGATTTCTAGGTCCCTAGAGGGATTTCTAGGTCCCTAGAGGGATTTCTAGGTCCCTAGAGGGATAGATTTCTATGTCCCTAGAGGGATTTCTATGTCCCTAGAGAGATTTCTATGTCCCTAGAGAGATTTCTAGGTCCCTAGAGGGATTTCAATGTCCCTAGAGGGATTTCTAGGTCCCTAGAGGGATTTCTAGGTCCCTAGAGGGATAGATTTCAATGTCTCTAGAGGGATTTCTAGGTCCCTAGAGGGATTTCTATGTCCCTAGAGGGATAGATTTCTATGTCCCTGGAGGGATTTCTATGTCGCTAGAGGGATTTCTAGGTCCCTAGAGGGATTTCTAGGTCCCTAGAGGGATAGATTTCTATGTCCCTAGAGGGATTTCTATGTCACTAGAGAGATTTCTAGGTCCCTAGAGGGATTTCAATGTCCCTAGAGGGATTTCTAGGTCCCTAGAGGGATAGATTTCTAGGTCCCTAGAGGGATTTCTATGTCCCTAAAGGGATTTCAATGTCCCTAGAGGGATATCTATGTCCCTAGAGGGATTTCTATGTCCCTAGAGGGATAGATTTCTATGTCCCTAGAGGGATTTCTATGTCCCTATAGGGATTTCTATGTCCCTAGAGGGATTTCTATGTCCCTAGAGGGATTTCTATGTCGCTAGAGGGATTTCTATGTCGCTAGAGGGATTTCTAGGTCCCTAGAGGGATTTCTAGGTCCCTAGAGAGAGAGATTTCTATGTCCCTAGAGGGATTTCTAGGTCCCTAGAGAGAGAGATTTCTATGTCCCTAGAGGGATTTCTAGGTCCCTAGAGGGATTTCTAGGTCCCTAGAGGGATAGATTTCTATGTCCCTAGAGGGATTTCTATGTCCCTAGAGAGATTTCTAGGTCCCTAGAGGGATTTCTATGTCCCTAGAGGGATTTCTAGGTCCCTAGAGGGATTTCTAGGTCCCTAGAGGGATTTCAATGTCCCTAGAGGGATTTCTAGGTCCCTAGAGGGATTTCTATGTCCCTAGAGAGATTTCTATGTCCCTAGAGAGATTTCTAGGTCCCTAGAGGGATTTCAATGTCCCTAGAGGGATTTCTAGGTCCCTAGAGGGATAGATTTCAATGTCCCTAGAGGGATTTCTAGGTCCCTAGAGGGATTTCTATGTCCCTAGAGGGATAGATTTCTATGTCCCTAGAGGGATTTCTATGTCGCTAGAGGGATTTCTATGTCCCTAGAGGGATTTCTAGGTCCCTAGAGGGATTTCTAGGTCCCTAGAGGAATAGATTTCTATGTCCCTAGAGGGATTTCTATGTCACTAGAGAGATTTCTAGGTCCCTAGAGGGATTTCAATGTCCCTAGAGGGATTTCTAGGTCCCTAGAGGGATAGATTTCTAGGTCCCTAGAGGGATTTCTATGTCCCTAGAGGGATAGATTTCTAGGTCCCTAGAGGGATTTCTATGTCCCTAGAGGGATTTCTAGGTCCCTAGAGAGAGAGATTTCTATGTCCCTAGAGGGATTTCTAGGTCCCTAGAGGGATTTCTAGGTCCCTAGAGGGATTTCTAGGTCCCTAGAGGGATAGATTTCTATGTCCCTAGAGGGATTTCTATGTCCCTAGAGAGATTTCTAGGTAACCTAGAGGGATTTCTAGGTCCCTAGATTGATTTCTAGGTCCCTAGAGAGAGAGATTTCTATGTCCCTAGAGGGATTTCTAGGTCCCTAGAGGGATTTCTAGGTTCCTAGAGGGATTTCTAGGTCCCTAGAGGGATTTCTAGGTCCCTAGAGGGATTTCTAGGTCCCTAGAGGGATAGATTTCTATGTCCCTAGAGGGATTTCTATGTCCCTAGAGAGATTTCTATGTCCCTAGAGAGATTTCTAGGTCCCTAGAGGGATTTCAATGTCCCTAGAGGGATTTCTAGGTCCCTAGAGGGATAGATTTCAATGTCCCTAGAGGGATTTCTAGGTCCCTAGAGGGATTTCTATGTCCCTAGAGGGATAGATTTCTATGTCCCTAGAGGGATTTCTATGTCGCTAGAGGGATTTCTATGTCCCTAGAGGGATTTCTAGGTCCCTAGAGGGATTTCTAGGTCCCTAGAGGGATTTCTAGGTCCCTAGAGGGATTTCTAGGTCCCTAGAGGGATTTCTAGGTCCCTAGAGGGATTTCTAGGTCCCTAGAGGGATAGATTTCTATGTCCCTAGAGGGATTTCTATGTCCCTAGAGAGATTTCTATGTCCCTAGAGAGATTTCTAGGTCCCTAGAGGGATTTCAATGTCCCTAGAGGGATTTCAATGTCCCTAGAGGGATTTCTAGGTCCCTAGAGGGATAGATTTCAATGTCCCTAGAGGGATTTCTAGGTCCCTAGAGGGATTTCTATGTCCCTAGAGGGATAGATTTCTATGTCCCTAGAGGGATTTCTATGTCGCTAGAGGGATTTCTATGTCCCTAGAGGGATTTCTAGGTCCCTAGAGGGATTTCTAGGTCCCTAGAGGGATAGATTTCTATGTCCCTAGAGGGATTTCTATGTCACTAGAGAGATTTCTAGGTCCCTAGAGGGATTTCAATGTCCCTAGAGGGATTTCTAGGTCCCTAGAGGGATAGATTTCTAGGTCCCTAGAGGGATTTCTATGTCCCTAAAGGGATTTCAATGTCCCTAGAGGGATTTCTATGTCCCTAGAGAGATTTCTATGTCCCTAGAGAGATTTCTAGGTCCCTAGAGGGATTTCAATGTCCCTAGAGGGATTTCTAGGTCCCTAGAGGGATAGATTTCAATGTCCGTAGAGGGATTTCTAGGTCCCTAGAGGGATTTCTATGTCCCTAGAGGGATAGATTTCTATGTCCCTAGAGGGATTTCTATGTCGCTAGAGGGATTTCTATGTCCCTAGAGGGATTTCTAGGTCCCTAGAGGGATTTCTAGGTCCCTAGAGGGATAGATTTCTATGTCCCTAGAGGGATTTCTATGTCACTAGAGAGATTTCTAGGTCCCTAGAGGGATTTCAATGTCCCTAGAGGGATTTCTAGGTCCCTAGAGGAATAGATTTCTAGGTCCCTAGAGGGATTTCTATGTCCCTAAAGGGATTTCAATGTCCCTAGAGGGATTTCTATGTCCCTAGAGGGATTTCTATGTCCCTAGAGGGATAGATTTCTATGTCCCTAGAGGGATTTCTATGTCCCTATAGGGATTTCTATGACCCTAGAGGGATTTCTATGTCCCTAGAGGGATTTCTATGTCGCTAGAGGGATTTCTATGTCGCTAGAGGGATTTCTAGGTCCCTAGAGGGATTTCTAGGTCCCTAGAGAGAGAGATTTCTATGTCCCTAGAGGGATTTCTAGGTCCCTAGAGAGAGAGATTTCTATGTCCCTAGAGGGATTTCTAGGTCCCTAGAGGGATAGATTTCTATGTCCCTAGAGGGATTTCTATGTCCCTAGAGAGATTTCTAGGTCCCTAGAGGGATTTCTATGTCCCTAGAGGGATTTCTATGTCCCTAGAGGGATTTCTAGGTCCCTAGAGCGATTTCAATGTCCCTAGAGGGATTTCTAGGTCCCTAGAGGGATTTCTAGGTCCCTAGAGGGATTTCTATGTCCCTAGAGGGATAGATTTCTATGTCCCTAGAGGGATTTCTATGTCCCTAGAGGGATTTCTATGTCCCTAGAGGGATTTCTAGGTCCCTAGAGGGATTTCTATGTCCCTAGAGGGATAGATTTATATGTCCCTAGAGGGATTTCTATGTCCATAGAGGGATTTCTATGTCCCTAGAGGGATTTCTAGGTCCCTAGAGGGATAGATTTCTATGTCCCTAGAGGGATTTCTAGGTCCCTAGAGGGATTTCTATGTCCCTAGAGCGATAGATTTCTATGTCCCTAGAGGGATTTCTATGTCGCTAGAGGGATTTCTATGTCGCTAGAGGGATTTCTAAGTCCCTAGAGGGATAGATTTCTAGGTCCCTAGAGGGATTTCAATGTCCCTAGAGGGATTTCTAGGTCCCTAGAGGGATAGATTTCTAGGTCCCTAGAGGGATTTCAATGTCCCTAGAGGGATTTCTAGGTCCCTAGAGGGATTTCAATGTCCCTAGAGGGATTTCTAGGTCCCTAGAGGGATAGATTTCTAGGTCCCTAGAGGGATTTTTATATGTCCCTAAAGGGATTTCTAGGTCCCTAGAGGGATAGATTTCTATTTCCCTAGAGGGATTTCTATGTCCCTAGAGGGATTTCTATGTCCCTAGAGGGATTTCTATGTCCCTAGAGGGATTTCTATGTCCCTAGAGGGATAGATTTCTATGTCCCTAGAGAGATTTCTATGTCCCTAGAGGGATTTCTAGGTCCCTAGAGAGAGAGATTTCTATGTCCCTAGAGGGATTTCTAGGTCCCTAGAGGGATTTCTAGGTCCCTAGAGGGATTTCTAGGTCCCTAGAGGGATTTCTAGGTCCCTAGAGGGATTTCTAGGTCCCTAGAGGGATTTCTAGGTCCCTAGAGGGATTTCTAGGTCCCTAGAGGGATTTCTAGGTCCCTAGAGGGATTTCTAGGTCCCTAGAGGGATAGATTTCTATGTCCCTAGAGGGATTTCTATGTCCCTAGAGAGATTTCTATGTCCCTAGAGAGATTTCTAGGTCCCTAGAGGGATTTCAATGTCCCTAGAGGGATTTCTAGGTCCCTAGAGGGATAGATTTCAATGTCTCTAGAGGGATTTCTAGGTCCCTAGAGGGATTTCTATGTCCCTAGAGGGATAGATTTCTATGTCCCTAGAGGGATTTCTATGTCGCTAGAGGGATTTCTATGTCCCTAGAGGGATTTCTAGGTCCCTAGAGGGATTTCTAGGTCCCTAGAGGGATAGATTTCTATGTCCCTAGAGGGATTTCTATGTCACTAGAGAGATTTCTAGGTCCCTAGAGGGATTTCTATGTCCCTAGAGGGATTTCTAGGTCCCTAGAGGGATAGATTTCTAGGTCCCTAGAGGGATTTCTATGTCCCTAAAGGGATTTCAATGTCCCTAGAGGGATATCTATGTCCCTAGAGGGATTTCTATGTCCCTAGAGGGATAGATTTCTATGTCCCTAGAGGGATTTCTATGTCCCTATAGGGATTTCTATGTCCCTAGAGGGATTTCTATGTCCCTAGAGGGATTTCTATGTCGCTAGAGGGATTTCTATGTCGCTAGAGGGATTTCTAGGTCCCTAGAGGGATTTCTAGGTCCCTAGAGAGAGAGATTTCTATGTCCCTAGAGGGATTTCTAGGTCCCTAGAGAGAGAGATTTCTATGTCCCTAGAGGGATTTCTAGGTCCCTAGAGGGATTTCTAGGTCCCTAGAGGGATAGATTTCTATGTCCCTAGAGGGATTTCTATGTCCCTAGAGAGATTTCTAGGTCCCTAGAGGGATTTCTATGTCCCTAGAGGGATTTCTAGGTCCCTAGAGGGATTTCTAGGTCCCTAGAGGGATTTCAATGTCCCTAGAGGGATTTCTAGGTCCCTAGAGGGATTTCTATGTCCCTAGAGAGATTTCTATGTCCCTAGAGAGATTTCTAGGTCCCTAGAGGGATTTCAATGTCCCTAGAGGGATTTCTAGGTCCCTAGAGGGATAGATTTCAATGTCCCTAGAGGGATTTCTAGGTCCCTAGAGGGATTTCTATGTCCCTAGAGGGATAGATTTCTATGTCCCTAGAGGGATTTCTATGTCGCTAGAGGGATTTCTATGTCCCTAGAGGGATTTCTAGGTCCCTAGAGGGATTTCTAGGTCCCTAGAGGAATAGATTTCTATGTCCCTAGAGGGATTTCTATGTCACTAGAGAGATTTCTAGGTCCCTAGAGGGATTTCAATGTCCCTAGAGGGATTTCTAGGTCCCTAGAGGGATAGATTTCTAGGTCCCTAGAGGGATTTCTATGTCCCTAGAGGGATAGATTTCTAGGTCCCTAGAGGGATTTCTATGTCCCTAGAGGGATTTCTAGGTCCCTAGAGAGAGAGATTTCTATGTCCCTAGAGGGATTTCTAGGTCCCTAGAGGGATTTCTAGGTCCCTAGAGGGATTTCTAGGTCCCTAGAGGGATAGATTTCTATGTCCCTAGAGGGATTTCTATGTCCCTAGAGAGATTTCTAGGTAACCTAGAGGGATTTCTAGGTCCCTAGATTGATTTCTAGGTCCCTAGAGAGAGAGATTTCTATGTCCCTAGAGGGATTTCTAGGTCCCTAGAGGGATTTCTAGGTTCCTAGAGGGATTTCTAGGTCCCTAGAGGGATTTCTAGGTCCCTAGAGGGATTTCTAGGTCCCTAGAGGGATAGATTTCTATGTCCCTAGAGGGATTTCTATGTCCCTAGAGAGATTTCTATGTCCCTAGAGAGATTTCTAGGTCCCTAGAGGGATTTCAATGTCCCTAGAGGGATTTCTAGGTCCCTAGAGGGATAGATTTCAATGTCCCTAGAGGGATTTCTAGGTCCCTAGAGGGATTTCTATGTCCCTAGAGGGATAGATTTCTATGTCCCTAGAGGGATTTCTATGTCCCTAGAGGGATTTCTAGGTCCCTAGAGGGATAGATTTCAATGTCCCTAGAGGGATTTCTAGGTCCCTAGAGGGATTTCTATGTCCCTAGAGGGATAGATTTCTATGTCCCTAGAGGGATTTCTATGTCGCTAGAGGGATTTCTATGTCCCTAGAGGGATTTCTAGGTCCCTAGAGGGATTTCTAGGTCCCTAGAGGGATAGATTTCTATGTCCCTAGAGGGATTTCTATGTCACTAGAGAGATTTCTAGGTCCCTAGAGGGATTTCAATGTCCCTAGAGGGATTTCTAGGTCCCTAGAGGGATAGATTTCTAGGTCCCTAGAGGGATTTCTATGTCCCTAAAGGGATTTCAATGTCCCTAGAGGGATTTCTATGTCCCTAGAGGGATTTCTATGTCCCTAGAGGGATAGATTTCTATGTCCCTAGAGGGATTTCTATGTCCCTATAGGGATTTCTATGTCCCTAGAGGGATTTCTATGTCCCTAGAGGGATTTCTAAGTCGCTAGAGGGATTTCTATGTCGCTAGAGGGATTTCTAGGTCCCTAGAGGGATTTCTAGGTCCCTAGAGAGAGAGATTTCTATGTCCCTAGAGGGATTTCTAGGTCCCTAGAGAGAGAGATTTCTATGTCCCTAGAGGGATTTCTAGGTCCCTAGAGGGATTTCTAGGTCCCTAGAGGGATAGATTTCTATGTCCCTAGAGGGATTTCTATGTCCCTAGAGAGATTTCTAGGTCCCTAGAGGGATTTCTATGTCCCTAGAGGGATTTCTAGGTCCCTAGAGGGATTTCTAGGTCCCTAGAGGGATTTCAATGTCCCTAGAGGGATTTCTAGGTCCCTAGAGGGATTTCTATGTCCCTAGAGAGATTTCTATGTCCCTAGAGAGATTTCTAGGTCCCTAGAGGGATTTCAATGTCCCTAGAGGGATTTCTAGGTCCCTAGAGGGATAGATTTCAATGTCCCTAGAGGGATTTCTAGGTCCCTAGAGGGATTTCTATGTCCCTAGAGGGATAGATTTCTATGTCCCTAGAGGGATTTCTATGTCGCTAGAGGGATTTCTATGTCTCTAGAGGGATTTCTAGGTCCCTAGAGGGATTTCTAGGTCCCTAGAGGGATAGATTTCTATGTCCCTAGAGGGATTTCTATGTCACTAGAGAGATTTCTAGGTCCCTAGAGGGATTTCAATGTCCCTAGAGGGATTTCTAGGTCCCTAGAGGGATAGATTTCTAGGTCCCTAGAGGGATTTCTATGTCCCTAGAGGGATAGATTTCTAGGTCCCTAGAGGGATTTCTATGTCCCTAGAGGGATTTCTAGGTCCCTAGAGAGAGAGATTTCTATGTCCCTAAAGGGATTTCTAGGTCCCTAGAGGGATTTCTAGGTCCCTAGAGGGATAGATTTCTATGTCCCTAGAGGGATTTCTATGTCCCTAGAGGGATTTCTATGTCCCTAGAGAGATTTCTAGGTCCCTAGAGGGATTTCTAGGTCCCTAGATTGATTTCTAGGTCCCTAGAGAGAGAGATTTCTATGTCCCTAGAGGGATTTCTAGGTCCCTAGAGGGATTTCTAGGTTCCTAGAGGGATTTCTAGGTCCCTAGAGGGATTTCTAGGTCCCTAGAGGGATTTCTAGGTCCCTAGAGGGATAGATTTCTATGTCCCTAGAGGGATTTCTATGTCCCTAGAGAGATTTCTATGTCCCTAGAGAGATTTCTAGGTCCCTAGAGGGATTTCAATGTCCCTAGAGGGATTTCTAGGCCCCTAGAGGGATAGATTTCAATGTCCCTAGAGGGATTTCTAGGTCCCTAGAGGGATTTCTATGTCCCTAGAGGGATAGATTTCTATGTCCCTAGAGGGATTTCTATGTCGCTAGAGAGATTTCTAGGTCCCTAGAGGGATTTCAATGTCCCTAGAGGGATTTCTAGGTCCCTAGAGGGATAGATTTCTAGGTCCCTAGAGGGATTTCTATGTCCCTAGAGGGATAGATTTCTAGGTCCCTAGAGGGATTTCTATGTCCCTAGAGGGATTTCTAGGTCCCTAGAGAGAGAGATTTCTATGTCCCTAGAGGGATTTCTAGGTCCCTAGAGGGATTTCTAGGTCCCTAGAGGGATTTCTAGGTCCCTAGAGGGATAGATTTCTATGTCCCTAGAGGGATTTCTATGTCCCTAGAGAGATTTCTAGGTAACCTAGAGGGATTTCTAGGTCCCTAGATTGATTTCTAGGTCCCTAGAGAGAGAGATTTCTATGTCCCTAGAGGGATTTCTAGGTCCCTAGAGGGATTTCTAGGTTCCTAGAGGGATTTCTAGGTCCCTAGAGGGATTTCTAGGTCCCTAGAGGGATTTCTAGGTCCCTAGAGGGATAGATTTCTATGTCCCTAGAGGGATTTCTATGTCCCTAGAGAGATTTCTATGTCCCTAGAGAGATTTCTAGGTCCCTAGAGGGATTTCAATGTCCCTAGAGGGATTTCTAGGTCCCTAGAGGGATAGATTTCAATGTCCCTAGAGGGATTTCTAGGTCCCTAGAGGGATTTCTATGTCCCTAGAGGGATAGATTTCTATGTCCCTAGAGGGATTTCTATGTCCCTAGAGGGATTTCTAGGTCCCTAGAGGGATAGATTTCAATGTCCCTAGAGGGATTTCTAGGTCCCTAGAGGGATTTCTATGTCCCTAGAGGGATAGATTTCTATGTCCCTAGAGGGATTTCTATGTCGCTAGAGGGATTTCTATGTCCCTAGAGGGATTTCTAGGTCCCTAGAGGGATTTCTAGGTCCCTAGAGGGATAGATTTCTATGTCCCTAGAGGGATTTCTATGTCACTAGAGAGATTTCTAGGTCCCTAGAGGGATTTCAATGTCCCTAGAGGGATTTCTAGGTCCCTAGAGGGATAGATTTCTAGGTCCCTAGAGGGATTTCTATGTCCCTAAAGGGATTTCAATGTCCCTAGAGGGATTTCTATGTCCCTAGAGGGATTTCTATGTCCCTAGAGGGATAGATTTCTATGTCCCTAGAGGGATTTCTATGTCCCTATAGGGATTTCTATGTCCCTAGAGGGATTTCTATGTCCCTAGAGGGATTTCTAAGTCGCTAGAGGGATTTCTATGTCGCTAGAGGGATTTCTAGGTCCCTAGAGGGATTTCTAGGTCCCTAGAGAGAGAGATTTCTATGTCCCTAGAGGGATTTCTAGGTCCCTAGAGAGAGAGATTTCTATGTCCCTAGAGGGATTTCTAGGTCCCTAGAGGGATTTCTAGGTCCCTAGAGGGATAGATTTCTATGTCCCTAGAGGGATTTCTATGTCCCTAGAGAGATTTCTAGGTCCCTAGAGGGATTTCTATGTCCCTAGAGGGATTTCTAGGTCCCTAGAGGGATTTCTAGGTCCCTAGAGGGATTTCAATGTCCCTAGAGGGATTTCTAGGTCCCTAGAGGGATTTCTATGTCCCTAGAGAGATTTCTATGTCCCTAGAGAGATTTCTAGGTCCCTAGAGGGATTTCAATGTCCCTAGAGGGATTTCTAGGTCCCTAGAGGGATAGATTTCAATGTCCCTAGAGGGATTTCTAGGTCCCTAGAGGGATTTCTATGTCCCTAGAGGGATAGATTTCTATGTCCCTAGAGGGATTTCTATGTCGCTAGAGGGATTTCTATGTCCCTAGAGGGATTTCTAGGTCCCTAGAGGGATTTCTAGGTCCCTAGAGGGATAGATTTCTATGTCCCTAGAGGGATTTCTATGTCACTAGAGAGATTTCTAGGTCCCTAGAGGGATTTCAATGTCCCTAGAGGGATTTCTAGGTCCCTAGAGGGATAGATTTCTAGGTCCCTAGAGGGATTTCTATGTCCCTAGAGGGATAGATTTCTAGGTCCCTAGAGGGATTTCTATGTCCCTAGAGGGATTTCTAGGTCCCTAGAGAGAGAGATTTCTATGTCCCTAGAGGGATTTCTAGGTCCCTAGAGGGATTTCTAGGTCCCTAGAGGGATTTCTAGGTCCCTAGAGGGATAGATTTCTATGTCCCTAGAGGGATTTCTATGTCCCTAGAGAGATTTCTAGGTCCCTAGAGGGATTTCTAGGTCCCTAGATTGATTTCTAGGTCCCTAGAGAGAGATATTTCTATGTCCCTAGAGGGATTTCTAGGTCCCTAGAGGGATTTCTAGGTTCCTAGAGGGATTTCTAGGTCCCTAGAGGGATTTCTAGGTCCCTAGAGGGATTTCTAGGTCCCTAGAGGGATAGATTTCTATGTCCCTAGAGGGATTTCTATGTCCCTAGAGAGATTTCTATGTCCCTAGAGAGATTTCTAGGTCCCTAGAGGGATTTCAATGTCCCTAGAGGGATTTCTAGGCCCCTAGAGGGATAGATTTCAATGTCCCTAGAGGGATTTCTAGGTCCCTAGAGGGATTTCTATGTCCCTAGAGGGATAGATTTCTATGTCCCTAGAGGGATTTCTATGTCGCTAGAGGGATTTCTATGTCCCTAGAGGGATTTCTAGGTCCCTAGAGGGATTTCTAGGTCCCTAGAGGGATAGATTTCTATGTCCCTAGAGGGATTTCTATGTCACTAGAGAGATTTCTAGGTCCCTAGAGGGATTTCAATGTCCCTAGAGGGATTTCTAGGTCCCTAGAGGGATAGATTTCTAGGTCCCTAGAGGGATTTCTATGTCCCTAGAGGGATTTCAATGTCCCTAGAGGGATTTCTATGTCCCTAGAGGGATTTCTATGTCCCTAGAGGGATAGATTTCTATGTCCCTAGAGGGATTTCTATGTCCCTATAGGGATTTCTATGTCCCTAGAGGGATTTCTATGTCCCTAGAGGGATTTCTATGTCCCTAGAGGGATTTCTATGTCGCTAGAGGGATTTCTATGTCGCTAGAGGGATTTCTAGGTCCCTAGAGGGATTTCTAGGTCCCTAGAGAGAGAGATTTCTATGTCCCTAGAGGGATTTCTAGGTCCCTAGAGAGAGAGATTTCTATGTCCCTAGAGGGATTTCTAGGTCCCTAGAGGGATTTCTAGGTCCCTAGAGGGATAGATTTCTATGTCCCTAGAGGGATTTCTATGTCCCTAGAGAGATTTCTAGGTCCCTAGAGGGATTTCTATGTCCCTAGAGGGATTTCTAGGTCCCTAGAGGGATTTCTAGGTCCCTAGAGGGATTTCAATGTCCCTAGAGGGATTTCTAGGTCACTAGAGGGATTTCTAGGTCCCTAGAGGGATTTCTATGTCCCTAGAGGGATAGATTTCTATGTCCCTAGAGGGATTTCTATGTCCCTAGAGGGATTTCTATGTCCCTAGAGGGATTTCTAGGTCCCTAGAGGGATTTCTATGTCCCTAGAGGGATAGATTTATATGTCCCTAGAGGGATTTCTATGTCCATAGAGGGATTTCTATGTCCCTAGAGGGATTTCTAGGTCCCTAGAGGGATTTCTAGGTCCCTAGAGGGATAGATTTCTATGTCCCTAGAGGGATTTCTATGTCACTAGAGAGATTTCTAGGTCCCTAGAGGGATTTCAATGTCCCTAGAGGGATTTCTAGGTCCCTAGAGGGATAGATTTCTAGGTCCCTAGAGGGATTTCTATGTCCCTAGAGGGATTTCAATGTCCCTAGAGGGATTTCTATGTCCCTAGAGGGATTTCTATGTCCCTAGAGGGATAGATTTCTATGTCCCTAGAGGGATTTCTATGTCCCTATAGGGATTTCTATGTCCCTAGAGGGATTTCTATGTCCCTAGAGGGATTTCTATGTCCCTAGAGGGATTTCTATGTCCCTAGAGGGATTTCTATGTCGCTAGAGGGATTTCTAGGTCCCTAGAGGGATTTCTAGGTCCCTAGAGAGAGAGATTTCTATGTCCCTAGAGGGATTTCTAGGTCCCTAGAGAGAGAGATTTCTATGTCCCTAGAGGGATTTCTAGGTCCCTAGAGGGATTTCTAGGTCCCTAGAGGGATAGATTTCTATGTCCCTAGAGGGATTTCTATGTCCCTAGAGAGATTTCTAGGTCCCTAGAGGGATTTCTATGTCCCTAGAGGGATTTCTAGGTCCCTAGAGGGATTTCTAGGTCCCTAGAGGGATTTCAATGTCCCTAGAGGGATTTCTAGGTCCCTAGAGGGATTTCTAGGTCCCTAGAAGGATTTCTATGTCCCTAGAGGGATAGATTTCTATGTCCCTAGAGGGATTTCTATGTCCCTAGAGGGATTTCTATGTCCCTAGAGGGATTTCTAGGTCCCTAGAGGGATTTCTATGTCCCTAGAGGGATAGATTTATATGTCCCTAGAGGGATTTCTATGTCCATAGAGGGATTTCTATGTCCCTAGAGGGATTTCTAGGTCCCTAGAGGGATAGATTTCTATGTCCCTAGAGGGATTTCTAGGTCCCTAGAGGGATTTCTATGTCCCTAGAGCGATAGATTTCTATGTCCCTAGAGGGATTTCTATGTCGCTAGAGGGATTTCTATGTCGCTAGAGGGATTTCTAGGTCCCTAGAGGGATTTCTAGGTCCCTAGAGAGAGAGATTTCTATGTCCCTAGAGGGATTTCTAGGTCCCTAGAGAGAGAGATTTCTATGTCCCTAGAGGGATTTCTAGGTCCCTAGAGGGATTTCTAGGTCCCTAGAGGGATAGATTTCTAGGTCCCTAGAGGGATTTCAATGTCCCTAGAGGGATTTCTAGGTCCCTAGAGGGATAGATTTCTAGGTCCCTAGAGGGATTTCAATGTCCCTAGAGGGATTTCTAGGTCCCTAGAGGGATTTCAATGTCCCTAGAGGGATTTCTAGGTCCCTAGAGGGATAGATTTCTAGGTCCCTAGAGGGATTTCTATGTCCCTAGAGGGATTTCTATGTCCCTAGAGGGATTTCTATGTCCCTAGAGGGATTTCTATGTCCCTAGAGGGATAGATTTCTATGTCCCTAGAGGGATTTCTATGTCCCTAGAGGGATTTCTAGGTCCCTAGAGAGAGAGATTTCTATGTCCCTAGAGGGATTTTAGGTCCCTAGAGGGATTTCTAGGTCCCTAGAGGGATTTCTAGGTCCCTAGAGGGATTTCTAGGTCCCTAGAGGGATTTCTAGGTCCCTAGAGGGATAGATTTCTATGTCCCTAGAGGGATTTCTATGTCCCTAGAGGGATTTCTAGGTCCCTAGAGGGATTTCTATGTCCCTAGAGCGATAGATTTCTATGTCCCTAGAGGGATTTCTATGTCGCTAGAGGGATTTCTATGTCGCTAGAGGGATTTCTAGGTCCCTAGAGGGATTTCTAGGTCCCTAGAGAGAGAGATTTCTATGTCCCTAGAGGGATTTCTAGGTCCCTAGAGGGATTTCTAGGTCCCTAGAGGGATAGATTTCTAGGTCCCTAGAGGGATAGATTTCTAGGTCCCTAGAGGGATTTCAATGTCCCTAGAGGGATTTCTAGGTCCCTAGAGGGATAGATTTCTAGGTCCCTAGAGGGATTTCAATGTCCCTAGAGGGATTTCTAGGTCCCTAGAGGGATTTCAATGTCCCTAGAGGGATTTCTAGGTCCCTAGAGGGATAGATTTCTAGGTCCCTAGAGGGATTTCTATGTCCCTAGAGGGATTTCTATGTCCCTAGAGGGATTTCTATGTCCCTAGAGGGATTTCTATGTCCCTAGAGGGATAGATTTCTATGTCCCTAGAGGGATTTCTAGGTCCCTAGAGGGATTTCTAGGTCCCTAGAGGGATTTCTATGTCCCTAGAGGGATAGATTTCTATGTCCCTAGAGGGATTTCTATGTCCCTAGAGGGATTTCTATGTCCCTAGAGGGATTTCTAGGTCCCTAGAGGGATTTCTATGTCCCTAGAGGGATAGATTTATATGTCCCTAGAGGGATTTCTATGTCCATAGAGGGATTTCTATGTCCCTAGAGGGATTTCTAGGTCCCTAGAGGGATAGATTTCTATGTCCCTAGAGGGATTTCTAGGTCCCTAGAGGGATTTCTATGTCCCTAGAGCGATAGATTTCTATGTCCCTAGAGGGATTTCTATGTCGCTAGAGGGATTTCTATGTCGCTAGAGGGATTTCTAGGTCCCTAGAGGGATAGATTTCTAGGTCCCTAGAGGGATTTCAATGTCCCTAGAGGGATTTCTAGGTCCCTAGAGGGATAGATTTCTAGGTCCCTAGAGGGATTTCAATGTCCCTAGAGGGATTTCTAGGTCCCTAGAGGGATTTCAATGTCCCTAGAGGGATTTCTAGGTTCCTAGAGAGATAGATTTCTAGGTCCCTAGAGGGATTTCTATGTCCCTAGAGGGATTTCTATGTCCCTAGAGGGATTTCTATGTCCCTAGAGGGATTTCTATGTCCATAGAGGGATAGATTTCTATGTCCCTAGAGGGATTTCTATGTCCCTAGAGGGATTTCTAGGTCCCTAGAGAGAGAGATTTCTATGTCCCTAGAGGGATTTCTAGGTCCCTAGAGGGATTTCTAGGTCCCTAGAGGGATTTCTAGGTCCCTAGAGGGATTTCTAGGTCCCTAGAGGGATAGATTTCTATGTCCCTAGAGGGACTTCTATGTCCCTAGAGAGATTTCTATGTCCCTAGAGAGATTTCTAGGTCCCTAGAGGGATTTCAATGTCCCTAGAGGGATTTCTAGGTCCCTAGAGGGATAGATTTCAATGTCCCTAGAGGGATTTCTAGGTCCCTAGAGGGATAGATTTCTAGGTCCCTAGAGGGATTTCTAGGTCCCTAGAGGGATTTCTAGGTCCCTAGAGGGATAGATTTCTATGTCCCTAGAGGGATTTCTATGTCCCTAGAGAGATTTCTAGGTCCCTAGAGGGATTTCTATGTCCCTAGAGGGATTTCTAGGTCCCTAGAGAGATTTCTAGGTCCCTAGAGCGATTTCAATGTCCCTAGAGGGATTTCTAGGTCCCTAGAGGGATTTCTAGGTCCCTAGAGGGATTTCTATGTCCCTAGAGGGATAGATTTATATGTCCCTAGAGGGATTTCTATGTCCATAGAGGGATTTCTATGTCCCTAGAGGGATTTCTAGGTCCCTAGAGGGATAGATTTCTATGTCCCTAGAGGGATTTCTAGGTCCCTAGAGGGATTTCTATGTCCCTAGAGCGATAGATTTCTATGTCCCTAGAGGGATTTCTATGTCGCTAGAGGGATTTCTATGTCGCTAGAGGGATTTCTAGGTCCCTAGAGGGATAGATTTCTAGGTCCCTAGAGGGATTTCAATGTCCCTAGAGGGATTTCTAGGTCCCTAGAGGGATAGATTTCTAGGTCCCTAGAGGGATTTCAATGTCCCTAGAGGGATTTCTAGGTCCCTAGAGGGATTTCAATGTCCCTAGAGGGATTTCTAGGTCCCTAGAGAGATAGATTTCTAGGTCCCTAGAGGGATTTCTATGTCCCTAGAGGGATTTCTATGTCCCTAGAGGGATTTCTATGTCCCTAGAGGGATTTCTATGTCCCTAGAGGGATAGATTTCTATGTCCCTAGAGGGATTTCTATGTCCCTAGAGGGATTTCTAGGTCCCTAGAGAGAGAGATTTCTATGTCCCTAGAGGGATTTCTAGGTCCCTAGAGGGATTTCTAGGTCCCTAGAGGGATTTCTAGGTCCCTAGAGGGATTTCTAGGTCCCTAGAGGGATTTCTAGGTCCCTAGAGGGATAGATTTCTATGTCCCTAGAGGGATTTCTATGTCCCTAGAGAGATTTCTATGTCCCTAGAGAGATTTCTAGGTCCCTAGAGGGATTTCAATGTCCCTAGAGGGATTTCTAGGTCCCTAGAGAGATAGATTTCTATGTCCCTAGAGGGATAGATTTCTATGTCCCTAGAGGGATTTCTATGTCGCTAGAGGGATTTCTATGTCCCTAGAGGGATTTCTAGGTCCCTAGAGGGATTTCTAGGTCCCTAGAGGGATAGATTTCTATGTCCCTAGAGGGATTTCTATGTCACTAGAGAGATTTCTAGGTCCCTAGAGGGATTTCAATGTCCCTAGAGGGATTTCTAGGTCCCTAGAGGGATAGATTTCTAGGTCCCTAGAGGGATTTCTATGTCCCTAGAGGGATTTCAATGTCCCTAGAGGGATTTCTATGTCCCTAGAGGGATTTCTATGTCCCTAGAGGGATAGATTTCTATGTCCCTAGAGGGATTTCTATGTCCCTATAGGGATTTCTATGACCCTAGAGGGATTTCTATGTCCCTAGAGGGATTTCTATGTCGCTAGAGGGATTTCTATGTCGCTAGAGGGATTTCTAGGTCCCTAGAGGGATTTCTAGGTCCCTAGAGAGAGAGATTTCTATGTCCCTAGAGGGATTTCTAGGTCCCTAGAGAGAGAGATTTCTATGTCCCTAGAGGGATTTCTAGGTCCCTAGAGGGATTTCTAGGTCCCTAGAGGGATAGATTTCTATGTCCCTAGAGGGATTTCTATGTCCCTAGAGAGATTTCTAGGTCCCTAGAGGGATTTCTATGTCCCTAGAGGGATTTCTAGGTCCCTAGAGAGATTTCTAGGTCCCTAGAGAGATTTCTAGGTCCCTAGAGCGATTTCAATGTCCCTAGAGGGATTTCTAGGTCCCTAGAGGGATTTCTAGGTCCCTAGAGGGATTTCTAGGTCCCTAGAGGGATTTCTAGGTCCCTAGAGGGATTTCTAGGTCCCTAGAGGGATTTCTAGGTCCCTAGAGGGATAGATTTCTATGTCCCTAGAGCGATTTCAATGTCCCTAGAGGGATTTCTAGGTCCCTAGAGGGATTTCTATGTCCCTAGAGAGATTTCTATGTCCCTAGAGAGATTTCTAGGTCCCTAGAGGGATTTCAATGTCCCTAGAGGGATTTCTAGGTCCCTAGAGGGATAGATTTCAATGTCCCTAGAGGGATTTCTAGGTCCCTAGAGGGATTTCTATGTCCCTAGAGGGATAGATTTCTATGTCCCTAGAGGGATTTCTATGTCGCTAGAGGGATTTCTATGTCCCTAGAGGGATTTCTAGGTCCCTAGAGGGATTTCTAGGTCCCTAGAGGGATAGATTTCTATGTCCCTAGAGGGATTTCTATGTCACTAGAGAGATTTCTAGGTCCCTAGAGGGATTTCAATGTCCCTAGAGGGATTTCTAGGTCCCTAGAGGGATAGATTTCTAGGTCCCTAGAGGGATTTCTATGTCCCTAAAGGGATTTCAATGTCCCTAGAGGGATTTCTATGTCCCTAGAGGGATTTCTATGTCCCTAGAGGGATAGATTTCTATGTCCCTAGAGGGATTTCTATGTCCCTATAGGGATTTCTATGTCCCTAGAGGGATTTCTATGTCCCTAGAGGGATTTCTATGTCGCTAGAGGGATTTCTATGTCGCTAGAGGGATTTCTAGGTCCCTAGAGGGATTTCTAGGTCCCTAGAGAGAGAGATTTCTATGTCCCTAGAGGGATTTCTAGGTCCCTAGAGAGAGAGATTTCTATGTCCCTAGAGGGATTTCTAGGTCCTTAGAGGGATTTCTAGGTTCCTAGAGGGATTTCTAGGTCCCTAGAGGGATTTCTAGGTCCCTAGAGGGATTTCTAGGTCCCTAGAGGGATAGATTTCTATGTCCCTAGAGGGATTTCTATGTCCCTAGAGAGATTTCTATGTCCCTAGAGAGATTTCTAGGTCCCTAGAGGGATTTCAATGTCCCTAGAGGGATTTCTAGGTCCCTAGAGGGATAGATTTCAATGTCCCTAGAGGGATTTCTATGTCCCTAGAGGGATAGATTTCTATGTCCCTAGAGGGATTTCTATGTCGCTAGAGGGATTTCTATGTCCCTAGAGGGATTTCTAGGTCCCTAGAGGGATTTCTAGGTCCCTAGAGGGATAGATTTCTATGTCCCTAGAGGGATTTCTATGTCACTAGAGAGATTTCTAGGTCCCTAGAGGGATTTCAATGTCCCTAGAGGGATTTCTAGGTCCCTAGAGGGATAGATTTCTAGGTCCCTAGAGGGATTTCTATGTCCCTAAAGGGATTTCAATGTCCCTAGAGTTATTTCTATGTCCCTAGAGGGATTTCTATGTCCCTAGAGGGATAGATTTCTATGTCCCTAGAGGGATTTCTATGTCCCTATAGGGATTTCTATGTCCCTAGAGGGATTTCTATGTCCCTAGAGGGATTTCTATGTCGCTAGAGGGATTTCTATGTCGCTAGAGGGATTTCTAGGTCCCTAGAGGGATTTCTAGGTCACTAGAGAGAGAGATTTCTATGTCCCTAGAGGGATTTCTAGGTCCCTAGAGAGAGAGATTTCTATGTCCCTAGAGGGATTTCTAGGTCCCTAGAGGGATTTCTAGGTCCCTAGAGGGATAGATTTCTATGTCCCTAGAGGGATTTCTATGTCCCTAGAGAGATTTCTAGGTCCCTAGAGGGATTTCTATGTCCCTAGAGGGATTTCTAGGTCCCTAGAGGGATTTCTAGGTCCCTAGAGGGATTTCAATGTCCCTAGAGGGATTTCTAGGTCCCTAGAGGGATTTCTATGTCCCTAGAGAGATTTCTATGTCCCTAGAGAGATTTCTAGGTCCCTAGAGGGATTTCAATGTCCCTAGAAGGATTTCTAGGTCACTAGAGGGATAGATTTCAATGTCCCTAGAGGGATTTCTAGGTCCCTAGAGGGATTTCTATGTCCCTAGAGGGATAGATTTCTATGTCCCTAGAGGGATTTCTATGTCGCTAGAGGGATTTCTATGTCCCTAGAGGGATTTCTAGGTCCCTAGAGGGATTTCTAGGTCCCTAGAGGGATTTCTAGGTCCCTAGAGGAATAGATTTCTATGTCCCTAGAGGGATTTCTATGTCACTAGAGAGATTTCTAGGTCCCTAGAGGGATTTCAATGTCCCTAGAGGGATTTCTAGGTCCCTAGAGGGATAGATTTCTAGGTCCCTAGAGGGATTTCTATGTCCCTAGAGGGATAGATTTCTAGGTCCCTAGAGGGATTTCTATGTCCCTAGAGGGATTTCTAGGTCCCTAGAGAGAGAGATTTCTATGTCCCTAGAGGGATTTCTAGGTCCCTAGAGGGATTTCTAGGTCCCTAGAGGGATTTCTAGGTCCCTAGAGGGATAGATTTCTATGTCCCTAGAGGGATTTCTATGTCCCTAGAGAGATTTCTAGGTCCCTAGAGGGATTTCTAGGTCCCTAGATTGATTTCTAGGTCCCTAGAGAGAGAGATTTCTATGTCCCTAGAGGGATTTCTAGGTCCCTAGAGGGATTTCTAGGTTCCTAGAGGGATTTCTAGGTCCCTAGAGGGATTTCTAGGTCCCTAGAGGGATTTCTAGGTCCCTAGAGGGATAGATTTCTATGTCCCTAGAGGGATTTCTATGTCCCTAGAGAGATTTCTATGTCCCTAGAGAGCTTTCTAGGTCCCTAGAGGGATTTCAATGTCCCTAGAGGGATTTCTAGGTCCCTAGAGGGATAGATTTCAATGTCCCTAGAGGGATTTCTAGGTCCCTAGAGGGATTTCTATGTCCCTAGAGGGATAGATTTCTATGTCCCTAGAGGGATTTCTATGTCGCTAGAGGGATTTCTATGTCCCTAGAGGGATTTCTAGGTCCCTAGAGGGATTTCTAGGTCCCTAGAGGGATTTCTAGGTCCCTAGAGGGATTTCTAGGTCCCTAGAGGGATAGATTTCTAGGTCCCTAGAGGGATTTCAATGTCCCTAGAGGGATTTCTAGGTCCCTAGAGGGATAGATTTCTAGGTCCCTAGAGGGATTTCAATGTCCCTAGAGGGATTTCTAGGTCCCTAGAGGGATTTCAATGTCCCTAGAGGGATTTCTAGGTCCCTAGAGGGATAGATTTCTAGGTCCCTAGAGGGATTTCTATGTCCCTAGAGGGATTTCTATGTCCCTAGAGGGATTTCTATGTCCCTAGAGGGATTTCTATGTCCCTAGAGGGATAGATTTCTATGTCCCTAGAGGGATTTCTATGTCCCTAGAGGGATTTCTAGGTCCCTAGAGAGAGAGATTTCTATGTCCCTAGAGGGATTTCTAGGTCCCTAGAGGGATTTCTATGTCCCTAGAGGGATTTCTAGGTCCCTAGAGGGATTTCTAGGTCCCTAGAGGGATTTCTAGGTCCCTAGAGCGATAGATTTCTATGTCCCTAGAGGGATTTCTATTTCGCTAGAGGGATTTCTATGTCGCTAGAGGGATTTCTAGGTCCCTAGAGGGATTTCTAGGTCCCTAGAGAGAGAGATTTCTATGTCCCTAGAGGGATTTCTAGGTCCCTAGAGGGATTTCTAGGTCCCTAGAGGGATAGATTTCTAGGTCCCTAGAGGGATAGATTTCTAGGTCCCTAGAGGGATTTCAATGTCCCTAGAGGGATTTCTAGGTCCCTAGAGGGATAGATTTCTAGGTCCCTAGAGGGATTTCAATGTCCCTAGAGGGATTTCTAGGTCCCTAGAGGGATTTCAATGTCCCTAGAGGGATTTCTAGGTCCCTAGAGGGATAGATTTCTAGGTCCCTAGAGGGATTTCTATGTCCCTAGAGGGATTTCTATGTCCCTAGAGGGATTTCTATGTCCCTAGAGGGATTTCTATGTCCCTAGAGGGATAGATTTCTATGTCCCTAGAGGGATTTCTAGGTCCCTAGAGGGATTTCTAGGTCCCTAGAGGGACTTCTATGTCCCTAGAGGGATAGATTTATATGTCCCTAGAGGGATTTCTATGTCCATAGAGGGATTTCTATGTCCCTAGAGGGATTTCTAGGTCCCTAGAGGGATAGATTTCTATGTCCCTAGAGGGATTTCTAGGTCCCTAGAGGGATTTCTATGTCCCTAGAGCGATAGATTTCTATGTCCCTAGAGGGATTTCTATGTCGCTAGAGGGATTTCTATGTCGCTAGAGGGATTTCTAGGTCCCTAGAGGGATAGATTTCTAGGTCCCTAGAGGGATTTCAATGTCCCTAGAGGGATTTCTAGGTCCCTAGAGGGATAGATTTCTAGGTCCCTAGAGGGATTTCAATGTCCCTAGAGGGATTTCTAGGTCCCTAGAGGGATTTCAATGTCCCTAGAGGGATTTCTAGGTTCCTAGAGAGATAGATTTCTAGGTCCCTAGAGGGATTTCTATGTCCCTAGAGGGATTTCTATGTCCCTAGAGGGATTTCTATGTCCCTAGAGGGATTTCTATGTCCCTAGAGGGATAGATTTCTATGTCCCTAGAGGGATTTCTATGTCCCTAGAGGGATTTCTAGGTCCCTAGAGAGAGAGATTTCTATGTCCCTAGAGGGATTTCTAGGTCCCTAGAGGGATTTCTAGGTCCCTAGAGGGATTTCTAGGTCCCTAGAGGGATTTCTAGGTCCCTAGAGGGATTTCTAGGTCCCTAGAGGGATTTCTAGGTCCCTAGAGGGATAGATTTCTATGTCCCTAGAGGGATTTCTATGTCCCTAGAGAGATTTCTATGTCCCTAGAGAGATTTCTAGGTCCCTAGAGGGATTTCAATGTCCCTAGAGGGATTTCTAGGTCCCTAGAGGGATAGATTTCAATGTCCCTAGAGGGATTTCTAGGTCCCTAGAGGGATAGATTTCTAGGTCCCTAGAGGGATTTCTATGTCCCTAGAGGGATTTCTATGTCCCTAGAGGGATTTCTATGTCCCTAGAGGGATAGATTTCTATGTCCCTAGAGGGATTTCTAGGTCCCTAGAGGGATTTCTAGGTCCCTAGAGGGATTTCTATGTCCCTAGAGGGATAGATTTCTATGTCCCTAGAGGGATTTCTATGTCCCTAGAGGGATTTCTATGTCCCTAGAGGGATTTCTAGGTCCCTAGAGGGATTTCTATGTCCCTAGAGTGATAGATTTATATGTCCCTAGAGGGATTTCTATGTCCATAGAGGGATTTCTATGTCCCTAGAGGGATTTCTAGGTCCCTAGAGGGATAGATTTCTATGTCCCTAGAGGGATTTCTAGGTCCCTAGAGGGATTTCTATGTCCCTAGAGCGATAGATTTCTATGTCCCTAGAGGGATTTCTATGTCGCTAGAGGGATTTCTATGTCGCTAGAGGGATTTCTAGGTCCCTAGAGGGATAGATTTCTAGGTCCCTAGAGGGATTTCAATGTCCCTAGAGGGATTTCTAGGTCCCTAGAGGGATTTCTAGGTCCCTAGAGGGATAGATTTCTAGGTCCCTAGAGGGATTTCAATGTCCCTAGAGGGATTTCTAGGTCCCTAGAGGGATTTCAATGTCCCTAGAGGGATTTCTAGGTCCCTAGAGAGATAGATTTCTAGGTCCCTAGAGGGATTTCTATGTCCCTAGAGGGATTTCTATGTCCCTAGAGGGATTTCTATGTCCCTAGAGGGATTTCTATGTCCCTAGAGGGATAGATTTCTATGTCCCTAGAGGGATTTCTATGTCCCTAGAGGGATTTCTAGGTCCCTAGAGAGAGAGATTTCTATGTCCCTAGAGGGATTTCTAGGTCCCTAGAGGGATTTCTAGGTCCCTAGAGGGATTTCTAGGTCCCTAGAGGGATTTCTAGGTCCCTAGAGAGATTTCTATGTCCCTAGAGAGATTTCTAGGTCCCTAGAGGGATTTCAATGTCCCTAGAGGGATTTCTATGTCCCTAGAGGGATAGATTTCTATGTCCCTAGAGGGATTTCTATGTCGCTAGAGGGATTTCTATGTCCCTAGAGGGATTTCTAGGTCCCTAGAGGGATTTCTAGGTCCCTAGAGGGATAGATTTCTATGTCCCTAGAGGGATTTCTATGTCACTAGAGAGATTTCTAGGTCCCTAGAGGGATTTCAATGTCCCTAGAGGGATTTCTAGGTCCCTAGAGGGATAGATTTCTAGGTCCCTAGAGGGATTTCTATGTCCCTAGAGGGATTTCAATGTCCCTAGAGGGATTTCTATGTCCCTAGAGGGATTTCTATGTCCCTAGAGGGATAGATTTCTATGTCCCTAGAGGGATTTCTATGTCCCTATAGGGATTTCTATGACCCTAGAGGGATTTCTATGTCCCTAGAGGGATTTCTATGTCGCTAGAGGGATTTCTATGTCGCTAGAGGGATTTCTAGGTCCCTAGAGGGATTTCTAGGTCCCTAGAGAGAGAGATTTCTATGTCCCTAGAGGGATTTCTAGGTCCCTAGAGAGAGAGATTTCTATGTCCCTAGAGGGATTTCTAGGTCCCTAGAGGGATTTCTAGGTCCCTAGAGGGATAGATTTCTATGTCCCTAGAGGGATTTCTATGTCCCTAGAGAGATTTCTAGGTCCCTAGAGGGATTTCTATGTCCCTAGAGGGATTTCTAGGTCCCTAGAGAGATTTCTAGGTCCCTAGAGCGATTTCAATGTCCCTAGAGGGATTTCTAGGTCCCTAGAGGGATAGATTTCTATGTCCCTAGAGGGATTTCTAGATCCCTAGAGGGATTTCTATGTCCCTAGAGCGATAGATTTCTATGTCCCTAGAGGGATTTCTATGTCGCTAGAGGGATTTCTATGTCGCTAGAGGGATTTCTAGGTCCCTAGAGGGATAGATTTCTAGGTCCCTAGAGGGATTTCAATGTCCCTAGAGGGATTTCTAGGTCCCTAGAGGGATAGATTTCTAGGTCCCTAGAGGGATTTCAATGTCCCTAGAGGGATTTCTAGGTCCCTAGAGGGATTTCAATGTCCCTAGAGGGATTTCTAGGTCCCTAGAGGGATAGATTTCTAGGTCCCTAGAGGGATTTCTATGTCCCTAGAGGGATTTCTAGGTCCCTAGAGGGATAGATTTCTAGGTCCCTAGAGGGATTTCTATGTCCCTAGAGGGATTTCTATGTCCCTAGAGGGATTTCTATGTCCCTAGAGGGATTTCTATGTCCCTAGAGGGATAGATTTCTATGTCCCTAGAGAGATTTCTATGTCCCTAGAGGGATTTCTAGGTCCCTAGAGGGAGAGATTTCTATGTCCCTAGAGGGATTTCTAGGTCCCTAGAGGGATTTCTAGGTCCCTAGAGGGATTTCTAGGTCCCTAGAGGGATTTCTAGGTCCCTAGAGGGATTTCTAGGTCCCTAGAGGGATTTCTAGGTCCCTAGAGGGATTTCTAGGTCCCTAGAGGGATTTCTAGGTCCCTAGAGTGATAGATTTCTATGTCCCTAGAGGGATTTCTAGGTCCCTAGAGGGATTTCAATGTCCCTAGAGGGATTTCTAGGTCCCTAGAGGGATAGATTTCTAGGTCCCTAGAGGGATTTCTATGTCCCTAGAGGGATTTCTAGGTCCCTAGAGGGATAGATTTCTAGGTCCCTAGAGGGATTTCTATGTCCCTAGAGGGATTTCTATGTCCCTAGAGGGATTTCTATGTCCCTAGAGGGATTTCTATGTCCCTAGAGGGATTTCTATGTCCCTAGAGGGATAGATTTCTATGTCCCTAGAGAGATTTCTATGTCCCTAGAGGGATTTCTAGGTCCCTAGAGGGAGAGATTTCTATGTCCCTAGAGGGATTTCTAGGTCCCTAGAGGGATTTCTAGGTCCCTAGAGGGATTTCTAGGTCCCTAGAGGGATTTCTAGGTCCCTAGAGGGATTTCTAGGTCCCTAGAGGGATTTCTAGGTCCCTAGAGGGATAGATTTCTATGTCCCTAGAGGGATTTCTATGTCCCTAGAGAGATTTCTATGTCCCTAGAGAGATTTCTAGGTCCCTAGAGGGATTTCAATGTCCCTAGAGGGATTTCTAGGTCCCTAGAGGGATAGATTTCAATGTCCCTAGAGGGATTTCTAGGTCCCTAGAGGGATTTCTATGTCCCTAGAGGGATAGATTTCTATGTCCCTAGAGGGATTTCTATGTCGCTAGAGGGATTTCTATGTCCCTAGAGGGATTTCTAGGTCCCTAGAGGGATTTCTAGGTCCCTAGAGGGATAGATTTCTATGTCCCTAGAGGGATTTCTATGTCACTAGAGAGATTTCTAGGTCCCTAGAGGGATTTCAATGTCCCTAGAGGGATTTCTAGGTCCCTAGAGGGATAGATTTCTAGGTCCCTAGAGGGATTTCTATGTCCCTAAAGGGATTTCAATGTCCCTAGAGTTATTTCTATGTCCCTAGAGGGATTTCTATGTCCCTAGAGGGATAGATTTCTATGTCCCTAGAGGGATTTCTATGTCCCTATAGGGATTTCTATGTCCCTAGAGGGATTTCTATGTCCCTAGAGGGATTTCTATGTCGCTAGAGGGATTTCTATGTCGCTAGAGGGATTTCTAGGTCCCTAGAGGGATTTCTAGGTCACTAGAGAGAGAGATTTCTATGTCCCTAGAGGGATTTCTAGGTCCCTAGAGAGAGAGATTTCTATGTCCCTAGAGGGATTTCTAGGTCCCTAGAGGGATTTCTAGGTCCCTAGAGGGATAGATTTCTATGTCCCTAGAGGGATTTCTATGTCCCTAGAGAGATTTCTAGGTCCCTAGAGGGATTTCTATGTCCCTAGAGGGATTTCTAGGTCCCTAGAGGGATTTCTAGGTCCCTAGAGGGATTTCAATGTCCCTAGAGGGATTTCTAGGTCCCTAGAGGGATTTCTATGTCCCTAGAGAGATTTCTATGTCCCTAGAGAGATTTCTAGGTCCCTAGAGGGATTTCAATGTCCCTAGAAGGATTTCTAGGTCACTAGAGGGATAGATTTCAATGTCCCTAGAGGGATTTCTAGGTCCCTAGAGGGATTTCTATGTCCCTAGAGGGATAGATTTCTATGTCCCTAGAGGGATTTCTATGTCGCTAGAGGGATTTCTATGTCCCTAGAGGGATTTCTAGGTCCCTAGAGGGATTTCTAGGTCCCTAGAGGGATTTCTAGGTCCCTAGAGGAATAGATTTCTATGTCCCTAGAGGGATTTCTATGTCACTAGAGAGATTTCTAGGTCCCTAGAGGGATTTCAATGTCCCTAGAGGGATTTCTAGGTCCCTAGAGGGATAGATTTCTAGGTCCCTAGAGGGATTTCTATGTCCCTAGAGGGATAGATTTCTAGGTCCCTAGAGGGATTTCTATGTCCCTAGAGGGATTTCTAGGTCCCTAGAGAGAGAGATTTCTATGTCCCTAGAGGGATTTCTAGGTCCCTAGAGGGATTTCTAGGTCCCTAGAGGGATTTCTAGGTCCCTAGAGGGATAGATTTCTATGTCCCTAGAGGGATTTCTATGTCCCTAGAGAGATTTCTAGGTCCCTAGAGGGATTTCTAGGTCCCTAGATTGATTTCTAGGTCCCTAGAGAGAGAGATTTCTATGTCCCTAGAGGGATTTCTAGGTCCCTAGAGGGATTTCTAGGTTCCTAGAGGGATTTCTAGGTCCCTAGAGGGATTTCTAGGTCCCTAGAGGGATTTCTAGGTCCCTAGAGGGATAGATTTCTATGTCCCTAGAGGGATTTCTATGTCCCTAGAGAGATTTCTATGTCCCTAGAGAGCTTTCTAGGTCCCTAGAGGGATTTCAATGTCCCTAGAGGGATTTCTAGGTCCCTAGAGGGATAGATTTCAATGTCCCTAGAGGGATTTCTAGGTCCCTAGAGGGATTTCTATGTCCCTAGAGGGATAGATTTCTATGTCCCTAGAGGGATTTCTATGTCGCTAGAGGGATTTCTATGTCCCTAGAGGGATTTCTAGGTCCCTAGAGGGATTTCTAGGTCCCTAGAGGGATTTCTAGGTCCCTAGAGGGATTTCTAGGTCCCTAGAGGGATAGATTTCTAGGTCCCTAGAGGGATTTCAATGTCCCTAGAGGGATTTCTAGGTCCCTAGAGGGATAGATTTCTAGGTCCCTAGAGGGATTTCAATGTCCCTAGAGGGATTTCTAGGTCCCTAGAGGGATTTCAATGTCCCTAGAGGGATTTCTAGGTCCCTAGAGGGATAGATTTCTAGGTCCCTAGAGGGATTTCTATGTCCCTAGAGGGATTTCTATGTCCCTAGAGGGATTTCTATGTCCCTAGAGGGATAGATTTCTATGTCCCTAGAGGGATTTCTATGTCCCTAGAGGGATTTCTAGGTCCCTAGAGAGAGAGATTTCTATGTCCCTAGAGGGATTTCTAGGTCCCTAGAGGGATTTCTATGTCCCTAGAGGGATTTCTAGGTCCCTAGAGGGATTTCTAGGTCCCTAGAGGGATTTCTAGGTCCCTAGAGCGATAGATTTCTATGTCCCTAGAGGGATTTCTATTTCGCTAGAGGGATTTCTATGTCGCTAGAGGGATTTCTAGGTCCCTAGAGGGATTTCTAGGTCCCTAGTGAGAGAGATTTCTATGTCCCTAGAGGGATTTCTAGGTCCCTAGAGGGATTTCTAGGTCCCTAGAGGGATAGATTTCTAGGTCCCTAGAGGGATAGATTTCTAGGTCCCTAGAGGGATTTCAATGTCCCTAGAGGGATTTCTAGGTCCCTAGAGGGATAGATTTCTAGGTCCCTAGAGGGATTTCAATGTCCCTAGAGGGATTTCTAGGTCCCTAGAGGGATTTCAATGTCCCTAGAGGGATTTCTAGGTCCCTAGAGGGATAGATTTCTAGGTCCCTAGAGGGATTTCTATGTCCCTAGAGGGATTTCTATGTCCCTAGAGGGATTTCTATGTCCCTAGAGGGATTTCTATGTCCCTAGAGGGATAGATTTCTATGTCCCTAGAGGGATTTCTAGGTCCCTAGAGGGATTTCTAGGTCCCTAGAGGGACTTCTATGTCCCTAGAGGGATAGATTTATATGTCCCTAGAGGGATTTCTATGTCCATAGAGGGATTTCTATGTCCCTAGAGGGATTTCTAGGTCCCTAGAGGGATAGATTTCTATGTCCCTAGAGGGATTTCTAGGTCCCTAGAGGGATTTCTATGTCCCTAGAGCGATAGATTTCTATGTCCCTAGAGGGATTTCTATGTCGCTAGAGGGATTTCTATGTCGCTAGAGGGATTTCTAGGTCCCTAGAGGGATAGATTTCTAGGTCCCTAGAGGGATTTCAATGTCCCTAGAGGGATTTCTAGGTCCTAGAGGGATAGATTTCTAGGTCCCTAGAGGGATTTCAATGTCCCTAGAGGGATTTCTAGGTCCCTAGAGGGATTTCAATGTCCCTAGAGGGATTTCTAGGTTCCTAGAGAGATAGATTTCTAGGTCCCTAGAGGGATTTCTATGTCCCTAGAGGGATTTCTATGTCCCTAGAGGGATTTCTATGTCCCTAGAGGGATTTCTATGTCCCTAGAGGGATAGATTTCTATGTCCCTAGAGGGATTTCTATGTCCCTAGAGGGATTTCTAGGTCCCTAGAGAGAGAGATTTCTATGTCCCTAGAGGGATTTCTAGGTCCCTAGAGGGATTTCTAGGTCCCTAGAGGGATTTCTAGGTCCCTAGAGGGATTTCTAGGTCCCTAGAGGGATTTCTAGGTCCCTAGAGGGATTTCTAGGTCCCTAGAGGGATAGATTTCTATGTCCCTAGAGGGATTTCTATGTCCCTAGAGAGATTTCTATGTCCCTAGAGAGATTTCTAGGTCCCTAGAGGGATTTCAATGTCCCTAGAGGGATTTCTAGGTCCCTAGAGGGATAGATTTCAATGTCCCTAGAGGGATTTCTAGGTCCCTAGAGGGATAGATTTCTAGGTCCCTAGAGGGATTTCTATGTCCCTAGAGGGATTTCTATGTCCCTAGAGGGATTTCTATGTCCCTAGAGGGATAGATTTCTATGTCCCTAGAGGGATTTCTAGGTCCCTAGAGGGATTTCTAGGTCCCTAGAGGGATTTCTATGTCCCTAGAGGGATAGATTTCTATGTCCCTAGAGGGATTTCTATGTCCCTAGAGGGATTTCTATGTCCCTAGAGGGATTTCTAGGTCCCTAGAGGGATTTCTATGTCCCTAGAGTGATAGATTTATATGTCCCTAGAGGGATTTCTATGTCCATAGAGGGATTTCTATGTCCCTAGAGGGATTTCTAGGTCCCTAGAGGGATAGATTTCTATGTCCCTAGAGGGATTTCTAGGTCCCTAGAGGGATTTCTATGTCCCTAGAGCGATAGATTTCTATGTCCCTAGAGGGATTTCTATGTCGCTAGAGGGATTTCTATGTCGCTAGAGGGATTTCTAGGTCCCTAGAGGGATAGATTTCTAGGTCCCTAGAGGGATTTCAATGTCCCTAGAGGGATTTCTAGGTCCCTAGAGGGATTTCTAGGTCCCTAGAGGGATAGATTTCTAGGTCCCTAGAGGGATTTCAATGTCCCTAGAGGGATTTCTAGATCCCTAGAGGGATTTCAATGTCCCTAGAGGGATTTCTAGGTCCCTAGAGAGATAGATTTCTAGGTCCCTAGAGGGATTTCTATGTCCCTAGAGGGATTTCTATGTCCCTAGAGGGATTTCTATGTCCCTAGAGGGATTTCTATGTCCCTAGAGGGATAGATTTCTATGTCCCTAGAGGGATTTCTATGTCCCTAGAGGGATTTCTAGGTCCCTAGAGAGAGAGATTTCTATGTCCCTAGAGGGATTTCTAGGTCCCTAGAGGGATTTCTAGGTCCCTAGAGGGATTTCTAGGTCCCTAGAGAGATTTCTATGTCCCTAGAGAGATTTCTAGGTCCCTAGAGGGATTTCAATGTCCCTAGAGGGATTTCTATGTCCCTAGAGGGATAGATTTCTATGTCCCTAGAGGGATTTCTATGTCGCTAGAGGGATTTCTATGTCCCTAGAGGGATTTCTAGGTCCCTAGAGGGATTTCTAGGTCCCTAGAGGGATAGATTTCTATGTCCCTAGAGGGATTTCTATGTCACTAGAGAGATTTCTAGGTCCCTAGAGGGATTTCAATGTCCCTAGAGGGATTTCTAGGTCCCTAGAGGGATAGATTTCTAGGTCCCTAGAGGGATTTCTATGTCCCTAGAGGGATTTCAATGTCCCTAGAGGGATTTCTATGTCCCTAGAGGGTTTTCTATGTCCCTAGAGGGATAGATTTCTATGTCCCTAGAGGGATTTCTATGTCCCTATAGGGATTTCTATGACCCTAGAGGGATTTCTATGTCCCTAGAGGGATTTCTATGTCGCTAGAGGGATTTCTATGTCGCTAGAGGGATTTCTAGGTCCCTAGAGGGATTTCTAGGTCCCTAGAGAGAGAGATTTCTATGTCCCTAGAGGGATTTCTAGGTCCCTAGAGAGAGAGATTTCTATGTCCCTAGAGGGATTTCTAGGTCCCTAGAGGGATTTCTAGGTCCCTAGAGGGATAGATTTCTATGTCCCTAGAGGGATTTCTATGTCCCTAGAGAGATTTCTAGGTCCCTAGAGGGATTTCTATGTCCCTAGAGGGATTTCTAGGTCCCTAGAGAGATTTCTAGGTCCCTAGAGCGATTTCAATGTCCCTAGAGGGATTTCTAGGTCCCTAGAGGGATTTCTAGGTCCCTAGAGGGATTTCTATGTCCCTAGAGGGATAGATTTCTATGTCCCTAGAGGGATTTCTATGTCCCTAGAGGGATTTCTATGTCCCTAGAGGGATTTCTAGGTCCCTAGAGGGATTTCTATGTCCCTAGAGGGATAGATTTATATGTCCCTAGAGGGATTTCTATGTCCATAGAGGGATTTCTATGTCCCTAGAGGGATTTCTAGGTCCCTAGAGGGATAGATTTCTATGTCCCTAGAGGGATTTCTAGATCCCTAGAGGGATTTCTATGTCCCTAGAGCGATAGATTTCTATGTCCCTAGAGGGATTTCTATGTCGCTAGAGGGATTTCTATGTCGCTAGAGGGATTTCTAGGTCCCTAGAGGGATAGATTTCTAGGTCCCTAGAGGGATTTCAATGTCCCTAGAGGGATTTCTAGGTCCCTAGAGGGATAGATTTCTAGGTCCCTAGAGGGATTTCAATGTCCCTAGAGGGATTTCTAGGTCCCTAGAGGGATTTCAATGTCCCTAGAGGGATTTCTAGGTCCCTAGAGGGATAGATTTCTAGGTCCCTAGAGGGATTTCTATGTCCCTAGAGGGATTTCTAGGTCCCTAGAGGGATAGATTTCTAGGTCCCTAGAGGGATTTCTATGTCCCTAGAGGGATTTCTATGTCCCTAGAGGGATTTCTATGTCCCTAGAGGGATTTCTATGTCCCTAGAGGGATAGATTTCTATGTCCCTAGAGAGATTTCTATGTCCCTAGAGGGATTTCTAGGTCCCTAGAGGGAGAGATTTCTATGTCCCTAGAGGGATTTCTAGGTCCCTAGAGGGATTTCTAGGTCCCTAGAGGGATTTCTAGGTCCCTAGAGGGATTTCTAGGTCCCTAGAGGGATTTCTAGGTCCCTAGAGGGATTTCTAGGTCCCTAGAGGGATTTCTAGGTCCCTAGAGGGATTTCTAGGTCCCTAGAGTGATAGATTTCTATGTCCCTAGTGGGATTTCTATGTCCCTAGAGAGATTTCTATGTCCCTAGAGAGATTTCTAGGTCCCTAGAGGGATTTCAATGTCCCTAGAGGGATTTCTAGGTCCCTAGAGGGATAGATTTCAATGTCCCTAGAGGGATTTCTAGGTCCCTAGAGGGATTTCTATGTCCCTAGAGGGATAGATTTCTATGTCCCTAGAGGGATTTCTATGTCGCTAGAGGGATTTCTATGTCCCTAGAGGGATTTCTAGGTCCCTAGAGGGATTTCTAGGTCCCTAGAGGGATAGATTTCTATGTCCCTAGAGGGATTTCTATGTCACTAGAGAGATTTCTAGGTCCCTAGAGGGATTTCAATGTCCCTAGAGGGATTTCTAGGTCCCTAGAGGGATAGATTTCTAGGTCCCTAGAGGGATTTCTATGTCCCTAAAGGGATTTCAATGTCCCTAGAGTTATTTCTATGTCCCTAGAGGGATTTCTATGTCCCTAGAGGGATAGATTTCTATGTCCCTAGAGGGATTTCTATGTCCCTATAGGGATTTCTATGTCCCTAGAGGGATTTCTATGTCCCTAGAGGGATTTCTATGTCGCTAGAGGGATTTCTATGTCGCTAGAGGGATTTCTAGGTCCCTAGAGGGATTTCTAGGTCCCTAGAGAGAGAGATTTCTATGTCCCTAGAGGGATTTCTAGGTCCCTAGAGAGAGAGATTTCTATGTCCCTAGAGGGATTTCTAGGTCCCTAGAGGGATTTCTAGGTCCCTAGAGGGATAGATTTCTATGTCCCTAGAGGGATTTCTATGTCCCTAGAGAGATTTCTAGGTCCCTAGAGGGATTTCTATGTCCCTAGAGGGATTTCTAGGTCCCTAGAGGGATTTCAATGTCCCTAGAGGGATTTCTAGGTCCCTAGAGGGATTTCTATGTCCCTAGAGAGATTTCTATGTCCCTAGAGAGATTTCTAGGTCCCTAGAGGGATTTCAATGTCCCTAGAAGGATTTCTAGGTCCCTAGAGGGATAGATTTCAATGTCCCTAGAGGGATTTCTAGGTCCCTAGAGGGATTTCTATGTCCCTAGAGGGATAGATTTCTATGTCCCTAGAGGGATTTCTATGTCGCTAGAGGGATTTCTATGTCCCTAGAGGGATTTCTAGGTCCCTAGAGGGATTTCTAGGTCCCTAGAGGGATTTCTAGGTCCCTAGAGGAATAGATTTCTATGTCCCTAGAGGGATTTCTATGTCACTAGAGAGATTTCTAGGTCCCTAGAGGGATTTCAATGTCCCTAGAGGGATTTCTAGGTCCCTAGAGGGATAGATTTCTAGGTCCCTAGAGGGATTTCTATGTCCCTAGAGGGATAGATTTCTAGGTCCCTAGAGGGATTTCTATGTCCCTAGAGGGATTTCTAGGTCCCTAGAGAGAGAGATTTCTATGTCCCTAGAGGGATTTCTAGGTCCCTAGAGGGATTTCTAGGTCCCTAGAGGGATTTCTAGGTCCCTAGAGGGATAGATTTCTATGTCCCTAGAGGGATTTCTATGTCCCTAGAGAGATTTCTAGGTCCCTAGAGGGATTTCTAGGTCCCTAGATTGATTTCTAGGTCCCTAGAGAGAGAGATTTCTATGTCCCTAGAGGGATTTCTAGGTCCCTAGAGGGATTTCTAGGTTCCTAGAGGGATTTCTAGGTCCCTAGAGGGATAGATTTCTATGTCCCTAGAGGGATTTCTATGTCCCTAGAGAGATTTCTATGTCCCTAGAGAGCTTTCTAGGTCCCTAGAGGGATTTCAATGTCCCTAGAGGGATTTCTAGGTCCCTAGAGGGATAGATTTCAATGTCCCTAGAGGGATTTCTAGGTCCCTAGAGGGATTTCTATGTCCCTAGAGGGATAGATTTCTATGTCCCTAGAGGGATTTCTATGTCGCTAGAGGGATTTCTATGTCCCTAGAGGGATTTCTAGGTCCCTAGAGGGATTTCTAGGTCCCTAGAGGGATTTCTAGGTCCCTAGAGGGATTTCTAGGTCCCTAGAGGGATTTCTAGGTCCCTAGAGGGATTTCTAGGTCCCTAGAGGGATTTCTAGGTCCCTAGAGGGATTTCTAGGTCCCTAGAGGGATAGATTTCTATGTCCCTAGAGGGATTTCTATGTCCCTAGAGAGATTTCTATGTCCCTAGAGAGATTTCTAGGTCCCTAGAGGGATTTCAATGTCCCTAGAGGGATTTCTAGGTCCCTAGAGGGATAGATTTCAATGTCCCTAGAGGGATTTCTAGGTCCCTAGAGGGATTTCTATGTCCCTAGAGGGATAGATTTCTATGTCCCTAGAGGGATTTCTATGTCGCTAGAGGGATTTCTATGTCCCTAGAGGGATTTCTAGGTCCCTAGAGGGATTTCTAGGTCCCTAGAGGGATAGATTTCTATGTCCCTAGAGGGATTTCTATGTCACTAGAGAGATTTCTAGGTCCCTAGAGGGATTTCAATGTCCCTAGAGGGATTTCTAGGTCCCTAGAGGGATAGATTTCTAGGTCCCTAGAGGGATTTCTATGTCCCTAGAGGGATTTCAATGTCCCTAGAGGGATTTCTATGTCCCTAGAGGGATTTCTATGTCCCTAGAGGGATAGATTTCTATGTCCCTAGAGGGATTTCTATGTCCCTATAGGGATTTCTATGACCCTAGAGGGATTTCTATGTCCCTAGAGGGATTTCTATGTCGCTAGAGGGATTTCTATGTCGCTAGAGGGATTTCTAGGTCCCTAGAGGGATTTCTAGGTCCCTAGAGAGAGAGATTTCTATGTCCCTAGAGGGATTTCTAGGTCCCTAGAGAGAGAGATTTCTATGTCCCTAGAGGGATTTCTAGGTCCCTAGAGGGATTTCTAGGTCCCTAGAGGGATAGATTTCTATGTCCCTAGAGGGATTTCTATGTCCCTAGAGAGATTTCTAGGTCCCTAGAGGGATTTCTATGTCCCTAGAGGGATTTCTAGGTCCCTAGAGAGATTTATAGGTCCCTAGAGCGATTTCAATGTCCCTAGAGGGATTTCTAGGTCCCTAGAGGGATTTCTAGGTCCCTAGAGGGATTTCTATGTCCCTAGAGGGATAGATTTCTATGTCCCTAGAGGGATTTCTATGTCCCTAGAGAGATTTCTAGGTCCCTAGAGGGATTTCTATGTCCCTAGAGGGATTTCTAGGTCCCTAGAGGGATTTCTAGGTCCCTAGAGGGATTTCAATGTCCCTAGAGGGATTTCTAGGTCCCTAGAGGGATTTCTATGTCCCTAGAGAGATTTCTATGTCCCTAGAGAGATTTCTAGGTCCCTAGAGGGATTTCAATGTCCCTAGAGGGATTTCTAGGTCCCTAGAGGGATAGATTTCAATGTCCCTAGAGGGATTTCTAGGTCCCTAGAGGGATTTCTATGTCCCTAGAGGGATAGATTTCTATGTCCCTAGAGGGATTTCTATGTCGCTAGAGGGATTTCTATGTCCCTAGAGGGATTTCTAGGTCCCTAGAGGGATTTCTAGGTCCCTAGAGGAATAGATTTCTATGTCCCTAGAGGGATTTCTATGTCACTAGAGAGATTTCTAGGTCCCTAGAGGGATTTCAATGTCCCTAGAGGGATTTCTAGGTCCCTAGAGGGATAGATTTCTAGGTCCCTAGAGGGATTTCTATGTCCCTAGAGGGATAGATTTCTAGGTCCCTAGAGGGATTTCTATGTCCCTAGAGTGATTTCTAGGTCCCTAGAGAGAGAGATTTCTATGTCCCTAGAGGGATTTCTAGGTCCCTAGAGGGATTTCTAGGTCCCTAGAGGGATTTCTAGGTCCCTAGAGGGATAGATTTCTATGTCCCTAGAGGGATTTCTATGTCCCTAGAGAGATTTCTAGGTCCCTAGAGGGATTTCTAGGTCCCTAGATTGATTTCTAGGTCCCTAGAGAGAGAGATTTCTATGTCCCTAGAGGGATTTCTAGGTCCTTAGAGGGATTTCTAGGTTCCTAGAGGGATTTCTAGGTCCCTAGAGGGATTTCTAGGTCCCTAGAGGGATTTCTAGGTCCCTAGAGGGATAGATTTCTATGTCCCTAGAGGGATTTCTATGTCCCTAGAGAGATTTATATGTCCCTAGAGAGATTTCTAGGTCCCTAGAGGGATTTCAATGTCCCTAGAGGGATTTCTAGGTCCCTAGAGGGATAGATTTCAATGTCCCTAGAGGGATTTCTAGGTCCCTAGAGGGATTTCTATGTCCCTAGAGGGATAGATTTCTATGTCCCTAGAGGGATTTCTATGTCGCTAGAGGGATTTCTATGTCCCTAGAGGGATTTCTAGGTCCCTAGAGGGATTTCTAGGTCCCTAGAGGGATTTCTAGGTCCCTAGAGGGATTTCTAGGTCCCTAGAGGGATTTCTAGGTCCCTAGAGGGATTTCTAGGTCCCTAGAGGGATTTCTAGGTCCCTAGAGGGATAGATTTCTATGTCCCTAGAGGGATTTCTATGTCCCTAGAGAGATTTCTATGTCCCTAGAGAGATTTCTAGGTCCCTAGAGGGATTTCAATGTCCCTAGAGGGATTTCTAGGTCCCTAGAGGGATAGATTTCAATGTCCCTAGAGGGATTTCTAGGTCCCTAGAGGGATTTCTATGTCCCTAGAGGGATAGATTTCTATGTCCCTAGAGGGATTTCTATGTCGCTAGAGGGATTTCTATGTCCCTAGAGGGATTTCTAGGTCCCTAGAGGGATTTCTAGGTCCCTAGAGGGATTTCTAGGTCCCTAGAGGGATAGATTTCTATGTCCCTAGAGGGATTTCTATGTCACTAGAGAGATTTCTAGGTCCCTAGAGGGATTTCAATGTCCCTAGAGGGATTTCTAGGTCCCTAGAGGGATAGATTTCTAGGTCCCTAGAGGGATTTCTATGTCCCTAAAGGGATTTCAATGTCCCTAGAGGGATTTCTATGTCCCTAGAGGGATTTCTATGTCCCTAGAGGGATAGATTTCTATGTCCCTAGAGGGATTTCTATGTCCCTATAGGGATTTCTATGTCCCTAGAGGGATTTCTATGTCCCTAGAGGGATTTCTATGTCGCTAGAGGGATTTCTATGTCGCTAGAGGGATTTCTAGGTCCCTAGAGGGATTTCTAGGTCCCTAGAGAGAGAGATTTCTATGTCCCTAGAGGGATTTCTAGGTCCCTAGAGAGAGAGATTTCTATGTCCCTAGAGGGATTTCTAGGTCCTTAGAGGGATTTCTAGGTTCCTAGAGGGATTTCTAGGTCCCTAGAGGGATTTCTAGGTCCCTAGAGGGATTTCTAGGTCCCTAGAGGGATAGATTTCTATGTCCCTAGAGGGATTTCTATGTCCCTAGAGAGATTTCTATGTCCCTAGAGAGATTTCTAGGTCCCTAGAGGGATTTCAATGTCCCGAGAGGGATTTCTAGGTCCCTAGAGGGATAGATTTCAATGTCCCTAGAGGGATTTCTAGGTCCCTAGAGGGATTTCTATGTCCCTAGAGGGATAGATTTCTATGTCCCTAGAGGGATTTCTATGTCGCTAGAGGGATTTCTATGTCCCTAGAGGGATTTCTAGGTCCCTAGAGGGATTTCTAGGTCCCTAGAGGAATAGATTTCTATGTCCCTAGAGGGATTTCTATGTCACTAGAGAGATTTCTAGGTCCCTAGAGGGATTTCAATGTCCCTAGAGGGATTTCTAGGTCCCTAGAGGGATAGATTTCTAGGTCCCTAGAGGGATTTCTATGTCCCTAGAGGGATAGATTTCTAGGTCCCTAGAGGGATTTCTATGTCCCTAGAGTGATTTCTAGGTCCCTAGAGAGAGAGATTTCTATGTCCCTAGAGGGATTTCTAGGTCCCTAGAGGGATTTCTAGGTCCCTAGAGGGATTTCTAGGTCCCTAGAGGGATAGATTTCTATGTCCCTAGAGGGATTTCTATGTCCCTAGAGAGATTTCTAGGTCCCTAGAGGGATTTCTAGGTCCCTAGATTGATTTCTAGGTCCCTAGAGAGAGAGATTTCTATGTCCCTAGAGGGATTTCTAGGTCCTTAGAGGGATTTCTAGGTTCCTAGAGGGATTTCTAGGTCCCTAGAGGGATTTCTAGGTCCCTAGAGGGATTTCTAGGTCCCTAGAGGGATAGATTTCTATGTCCCTAGAGGGATTTCTATGTCCCTAGAGAGATTTATATGTCCCTAGAGAGATTTCTAGGTCCCTAGAGGGATTTCAATGTCCCTAGAGGGATTTCTAGGTCCCTAGAGGGATAGATTTCAATGTCCCTAGAGGGATTTCTAGGTCCCTAGAGGGATTTCTATGTCCCTAGAGGGATAGATTTCTATGTCCCTAGAGGGATTTCTATGTCGCTAGAGGGATTTCTATGTCCCTAGAGGGATTTCTAGGTCCCTAGAGGGATTTCTAGGTCCCTAGAGGGATTTCTAGGTCCCTAGAGGGATTTCTAGGTCCCTAGAGGGATTTCTAGGTCCCTAGAGGGATTTCTAGGTCCCTAGAGGGATTTCTAGGTCCCTAGAGGGATAGATTTCTATGTCCCTAGAGGGATTTCTATGTCCCTAGAGAGATTTCTATGTCCCTAGAGAGATTTCTAGGTCCCTAGAGGGATTTCAATGTCCCTAGAGGGATTTCTAGGTCCCTAGAGGGATAGATTTCAATGTCCCTAGAGTGATTTCTAGGTCCCTAGAGGGATTTCTATGTCCCTAGAGGGATAGATTTCTATGTCCCTAGAGGGATTTCTATGTCGCTAGAGGGATTTCTATGTCCCTAGAGGGATTTCTAGGTCCCTAGAGGGATTTCTAGGTCCCTAGAGGGATAGATTTCTATGTCCCTAGAGGGATTTCTATGTCACTAGAGAGATTTCTAGGTCCCTAGAGGGATTTCAATGTCCCTAGAGGGATTTCTAGGTCCCTAGAGGGATAGATTTCTAGGTCCCTAGAGGGATTTCTATGTCCCTAAAGGGATTTCAATGTCCCTAGAGGGATTTCTATGTCCCTAGAGGGATTTCTATGTCCCTAGAGGGATAGATTTCTATGTCCCTAGAGGGATTTCTATGTCCCTATAGGGATTTCTATGTCCCTAGAGGGATTTCTATGTCCCTAGAGGGATTTCTATGTCGCTAGAGGGATTTCTATGTCGCTAGAGGGATTTCTAGGTCCCTAGAGGGATTTCTAGGTCCCTAGAGAGAGAGATTTCTATGTCCCTAGAGGGATTTCTAGGTCCCTAGAGAGAGAGATTTCTATGTCCCTAGAGGGATTTCTAGGTCCTTAGAGGGATTTCTAGGTTCCTAGAGGGATTTCTAGGTCCCTAGAGGGATTTCTAGGTCCCTAGAGGGATTTCTAGGTCCCTAGAGGGATAGATTTCTATGTCCCTAGAGGGATTTCTATGTCCCTAGAGAGATTTCTATGTCCCTAGAGAGATTTCTAGGTCCCTAGAGGGATTTCAATGTCCCTAGAGGGATTTCTAGGTCCCTAGAGGGATAGATTTCAATGTCCCTAGAGGGATTTCTAGGTCCCTAGAGGGATTTCTATGTCCCTAGAGGGATAGATTTCTATGTCCCTAGAGGGATTTCTATGTCGCTAGAGGGATTTCTATGTCCCTAGAGGGATTTCTAGGTCCCTAGAGGGATTTCTAGGTCCCTAGAGGGATTTCTAGGTCCCTAGAGGGATTTCTAGGTCCCTAGAGGGATTTCTAGGTCCCTAGAGGGATTTCTAGGTCCCTAGAGGGATTTCTAGGTCCCTAGAGGGATAGATTTCTATGTCCCTAGAGGGATTTCTATGTCCCTAGAGAGATTTCTATGTCCCTAGAGAGATTTCTAGGTCCCTAGAGGGATTTCAATGTCCCTAGAGGGATTTCTAGGACCCTAGAGGGATAGATTTCAATGTCCCTAGAGGGATTTCTAGGTCCCTAGAGGGATTTCTATGTCCCTAGAGGGATAGATTTCTATGTCCCTAGAGGGATTTCTATGTCGCTAGAGGGATTTCTATGTCCCTAGAGGGATTTCTAGGTCCCTAGAGGGATTTCTAGGTCCCTAGAGGGATAGATTTCTATGTCCCTAGAGGGATTTCTATGTCACTAGAGAGATTTCTAGGTCCCTAGAGGGATTTCAATGTCCCTAGAGGGATTTCTAGGTCCCTAGAGGGATAGATTTCTAGGTCCCTAGAGGGATTTCTATGTCCCTAAAGGGATTTCAATGTCCCTAGAGGGATTTCTATGTCCCTAGAGGGATTTCTATGTCCCTAGAGGGATAGATTTCTATGTCCCTAGAGGGATTTCTATGTCCCTATAGGGATTTCTATGTCCCTAGAGGGATTTCTATGTCCCTAGAGGGATTTCTATGTCGCTAGAGGGATTTCTATGTCGCTAGAGGGATTTCTAGGTCCCTAGAGGGATTTCTAGGTCCCTAGAGAGAGAGATTTCTATGTCCCTAGAGGGATTTCTAGGTCCCTAGAGAGAGAGATTTCTATGTCCCTAGAGGGATTTCTAGGTCCCTAGAGGGATTTCTAGGTCCCTAGAGGGATAGATTTCTATGTCCCTAGAGGGATTTCTATGTCCCTAGAGAGAATTCTAGGTCCCTAGAGGGATTTCTATGTCCCTAGAGGGATTTCTAGGTCCCTAGAGGGATTTCTAGGTCCCTAGAGGGATTTCAATGTCCCTAGAGGGATTTCTAGGTCCCTAGAGGGATTTCTATGTCCCTAGAGAGATTTCTATGTCCCTAGAGAGATTTCTAGGTCCCTAGAGGGATTTCAATGTCCCTAGAGGGATTTCTAGGTCCCTAGAGGGATAGATTTCAATGTCCCTAGAGGGATTTCTAGGTCCCTAGAGGGATTTCTATGTCCCTAGAGGGATAGATTTCTATGTCCCTAGAGGGATTTCTATGTCGCTAGAGGGATTTCTATGTCCCTAGAGGGATTTCTAGGTCCCTAGAGGGATTTCTAGGTCCCTAGAGGGATAGATTTCTATGTCCCTAGAGGGATTTCTATGTCACTAGAGAGATTTCTAGGTCCCTAGAGGGATTTCAATGTCCCTAGAGGGATTTCTAGGTCCCTAGAGGGATAGATTTCTAGGTCCCTAGAGGGATTTCTATGTCCCTAGAGGGATAGATTTCTAGGTCCCTAGAGGGATTTCTATGTCCCTAGAGGGATTTCTAGGTCCCTAGAGAGAGAGATTTCTATGTCCCTAGAGGGATTTCTAGGTCCCTAGTGGGATTTCTAGGTCCCTAGAGGGATTTCTAGGTCCCTAGAGGGATAGATTTCTATGTCCCTAGAGGGATTTCTATGTCCCTAGAGAGATTTCTAGGTCCCTAGAGGGATTTCTAGGTCCCTAGATTGATTTCTAGGTCCCTAGAGAGAGAGATTTCTATGTCCCTAGAGGGATTTCTAGGTCCCTAGAGGGATTTCTAGGTTCCTAGAGGGATTTCTAGGTCCCTAGAGGGATTTCTAGGTCCCTAGAGGGATTTCTAGGTCCCTAGAGGGATAGATTTCTATGTCCCTAGAGGGATTTCTATGTCCCTAGAGAGATTTCTATGTCCCTAGAGAGATTTCTAGGTCCCTAGAGGGATTTCAATGTCCCTAGAGGGATTTCTAGGCCCCTAGAGGGATAGATTTCAATGTCCCTAGAGGGATTTCTAGGTCCCTAGAGGGATTTCTATGTCCCTAGAGGGATAGATTTCTATGTCCCTAGAGGGATTTCTATGTCGCTAGAGGGATTTCTATGTCCCTAGAGGTATTTCTAGGTCCCTAGAGGGAGTTCTAGGTCCCTAGAGGGATAGATTTCTATGTCCCTAGAGGGATTTCTATGTCACTAGAGAGATTTCTAGGTCCCTAGAGGGATTTCAATGTCCCTAGAGGGATTTCTAGGTCCCTAGAGGGATAGATTTCTAGGTCCCTAGAGGGATTTCTATGTCCCTAGAGGGATTTCAATGTCCCTAGAGGGATTTCTATGTCCCTAGAGGGATTTCTATGTCCCTAGAGGGATAGATTTCTATGTCCCTAGAGGGATTTCTATGTCCCTAGAGGGATTTCTATGTCCCTAGAGGGATTTCCATGTCGCTAGAGGTATTTCTATGTCGCTAGAGGGATTTCTAGGTCCCTAGAGGGATTTCTAGGTCCCTAGAGAGAGAGATTTCTATGTCCCTAGAGGGATTTCTAGGTCCCTAGAGAGAGAGATTTCTTTGTCCCTAGAGGGATTTCTAGGTCCCTAGAGGGATTTCTAGGTCCCTAGAGGGATAGATTTCTATGTCCCTAGAGGGATTTCTATGTCCCTAGAGAGATTTCTAGGTCCCTAGAGGGATTTCTATGTCCCTAGAGGGATTTCTAGGTCCCTAGAGGGATTTCTAGGTCCCTAGAGGGATTTCAATGTCCCTAGAGGGATTTCTAGGTCACTAGAGGGATTGCTAGGTCCCTAGAGGGATTTCTATGTCCCTAGAGGGATAGATTTCTATGTCCCTAGAGGGATTTCTATGTCCCTAGAGGGATTTCTATGTCCCTAGAGGGATTTCTAGGTCCCTAGAGGGATTTCTATGTCCCTAGAGGGATAGATTTATATGTCCCTAGAGGGATTTCTATGTCCATAGAGGGATTTCTATGTCCCTAGAGGGATTTCTAGGTCCCTAGAGGGATTTCTAGGTCCCTAGAGGGATAGATTTCTATGTCCCTAGAGGGATTTCTATGTCACTAGAGAGATTTCTAGGTCCCTAGAGGGATTTCAATGTCCCTAGAGGGATTTCTAGGTCCCTAGAGGGATAGATTTCTAGGTCCCTAGAGGGATTTCTATGTCCCTAGAGGGATTTCAATGTCCCTAGAGGGATTTCTATGTCCCTAGAGGGATTTCTATGTCCCTAGAGGGATAGATTTCTATGTCCCTAGAGGGATTTCTATGTCCCTATAGGGATTTCTATGTCCCTAGAGGGATTTCTATGTCCCTAGAGGGATTTCTATGTCCCTAGAGGGATTTCTATGTCGCTAGAGGGATTTCTATGTCGCTAGAGGGATTTCTAGGTCCCTAGAGGGATTTCTAGGTCCCTAGAGAGAGAGATTTCTATGTCCCTAGAGGGATTTCTAGGTCCCTAGAGAGAGAGATTTCTATGTCCCTAGAGGGATTTCTAGGTCCCTAGAGGGATTTCTAGGTCCCTAGAAGGATTTCTAGGTCCCTAGAGGGATAGATTTCTATGTCCCTAGAGGGATTTCTATGTCCCTAGAGAGATTTCTAGGTCCCTAGAGGGATTTCTATGTCCCTAGAGGGATTTCTAGGTCCCTAGAGGGATTTCTAGGTCCCTAGAGGGATTTCAATGTCCCTAGAGGGATTTCTAGGTCCCTAGAGGGATTTCTATGTCCATAGAGGGATTTCTATGTCCCTAGAGGGATTTCTAGGTCCCTAGAGGGATAGATTTCTATGTCCCTAGAGGGATTTCTAGGTCCCTAGAGGGATTTCTATGTCCCTAGAGCGATAGATTTCTATGTCCCTAGAGGGATTTCTATGTCGCTAGAGGGATTTCTATGTCGCTAGAGGGATTTCTAGGTCCCTAGAGGGATTTCTAGGTCCCTAGAGAGAGAGATTTCTATGTCCCTAGAGGGATTTCTAGGTCCCTAGAGAGAGAGATTTCTATGTCCCTAGAGGGATTTCTAGGTCCCTAGAGGGATTTCTAGGTCCCTAGAGGGATAGATTTCTAGGTCCCTAGAGGGATTTCAATGTCCCTAGAGGGATTTCTAGGTCCCTAGAGGGATAGATTTCTAGGTCCCTAGAGGGATTTCAATGTCCCTAGAGGGATTTCTAGGTCCCTAGAGGGATTTCAATGTCCCTAGAGGGATTTCTAGGTCCCTAGAGGGATAGATTTCTAGGTCCCTAGAGGGATTTCTATGTCCCTAGAGGGATTTCTATGTCCCTAGAGGGATTTCTATGTCCCTAGAGGGATTTCTATGTCCCTAGAGGGATAGATTTCTATGTCCCTAGAGGGATTTCTATGTCCCTAGAGGGATTTCTATGTCCCTAGAGCGATAGATTTCTATGTCCCTAGAGGGATTTCTATGTCGCTAGAGGGATTTCTATGTCGCTAGAGGGATTTCTAGGTCCCTAGAGGGATTTCTAGGTCCCTAGAGAGAGAGATTTCTATGTCCCTAGAGGGATTTCTAGGTCCCTAGAGAGAGAGATTTCTATGTCCCTAGAGGGATTTCTAGGTCCCTAGAGGGATTTCTAGGTCCCTAGAGGGATAGATTTCTAGGTCCCTAGAGGGATTTCAATGTCCCTAGAGGGATTTCTAGGTCCCTAGAGGGATAGATTTCTAGGTCCCTAGAGGGATTTCAATGTCCCTAGAGGGATTTCTAGGTCCCTAGAGGGATTTCAATGTCCCTAGAGGGATTTCTAGGTCCCTAGAGGGATAGATTTCTAGGTCCCTAGAGGGATTTCTATGTCCCTAGAGGGATTTCTATGTCCCTAGAGGGATTTCTATGTCCCTAGAGGGATTTCTATGTCCCTAGAGGGATAGATTTCTATGTCCCTAGAGGGATTTCTATGTCCCTAGAGGGATTTCTAGGTCCCTAGAGAGAGAGATTTCTATGTCCCTAGAGGGATTTCTAGGTCCCTAGAGGGATTTCTAGGTCCCTAGAGGGATTTCTAGGTCCCTAGAGGGATTTCTAGGTCCCTAGAGGGATTTCTAGGTCCCTAGAGGGATAGATTTCTATGTCCCTAGAGGGATTTCTATGTCCCTAGAGGGATTTCTAGGTCCCTAGAGGGATTTCTATGTCCCTAGAGCGATAGATTTCTATGTCCCTAGAGGGATTTCTATGTCGCTAGAGGGATTTCTATGTCGCTAGAGGGATTTCTAGGTCCCTAGAGGGATTTCTAGGTCCCTAGAGAGAGAGATTTCTATGTCCCTAGAGGGATTTCTAGGTCCCTAGAGGGATTTCTAGGTCCCTAGAGGGATAGATTTCTAGGTCCCTAGAGGGATAGATTTCTAGGTCCCTAGAGGGATTTCAATGTCCCTAGAGGGATTTCTAGGTCCCTAGAGGGATAGATTTCTAGGTCCCTAGAGGGATTTCAATGTCCCTAGAGGGATTTCTAGGTCCCTAGAGGGATTTCAATGTCCCTAGAGGGATTTCTAGGTCCCTAGAGGGATAGATTTCTAGGTCCCTAGAGGGATTTCTATGTCCCTAGAGGGATTTCTATGTCCCTAGAGGGATTTCTATGTCCCTAGAGGGATTTCTATGTCCCTAGAGGGATAGATTTCTATGTCCCTAGAGGGATTTCTAGGTCCCTAGAGGGATTTCTAGGTCCCTAGAGGGATTTCTATGTCCCTAGAGGGATAGATTTCTATGTCCCTAGAGGGATTTCTATGTCCCTAGAGGGATTTCTATGTCCCTAGAGGGATTTCTAGGTCCCTAGAGGGATTTCTATGTCCCTAGAGGGATAGATTTATATGTCCCTAGAGGGATTTCTATGTCCATAGAGGGATTTCTATGTCCCTAGAGGGATTTCTAGGTCCCTAGAGGGATAGATTTCTATGTCCCTAGAGGGATTTCTAGGTCCCTAGAGGGATTTCTATGTCCCTAGAGCGATAGATTTCTATGTCCCTAGAGGGATTTCTATGTCGCTAGAGGGATTTCTATGTCGCTAGAGGGATTTCTAGGTCCCTAGAGGGATAGATTTCTAGGTCCCTAGAGGGATTTCAATGTCCCTAGAGGGATTTCTAGGTCCCTAGAGGGATTTCTAGGTCCCTAGAGGGATAGATTTCTAGGTCCCTAGAGGGATTTCAATGTCCCTAGAGGGATTTCTAGGTCCCTAGAGGGATTTCAATGTCCCTAGAGGGATTTCTAGGTCCCTAGAGAGATAGATTTCTAGGTCCCTAGAGGGATTTCTATGTCCCTAGAGGGATTTCTATGTCCCTAGAGGGATTTCTATGTCCCTAGAGGGATTTCTATGTCCCTAGAGGGATAGATTTCTATGTCCCTAGAGGGATTTCTATGTCCCTAGAGGGATTTCTAGGTCCCTAGAGAGAGAGATTTCTATGTCCCTAGAGGGATTTCTAGGTCCCTAGAGGGATTTCTAGGTCCCTAGAGGGATTTCTAGGTCCCTAGAGGGATTTCTAGGTCCCTAGAGGGATTTCTAGCTCCCTAGAGGGATAGATTTCTATGTCCCTAGAGGGATTTCTATGTCCCTAGAGAGATTTCTATGTCCCTAGAGAGATTTCTAGGTCCCTAGAGGGATTTCAATGTCCCTAGAGGGATTTCTAGGTCCCTAGAGGGATAGATTTCAATGTCCCTAGAGGGATTTCTAGGTCCCTAGAGGGATAGATTTCTAGGTCCCTAGAGGGATTTCAATGTCCCTAGAGGGATTTCTAGGTCCCTAGAGGGATTTCAATGTCCCTAGAGGGATTTCTAGGTCCCTAGAGGGATTTCTAGGTCCCTAGATTGATTTCTAGGTCCCTAGAGGGATAGATTTCTATGTCCCTAGAGGGATTTCTATGTCACTAGAGAGATTTCTAGGTCCCTAGAGGGATTTCAATGTCCCTAGAGGGATTTCTATGTCCCTAGAGGGATTTCAATGTCCCTAGAGGGATTTCTAGGTCCCTAGAGGGATTTCTATGTCCCTAGAGGGATAGATTTCTATGTCCCTAGAGGGATTTCTATGTCCCTAGAGGGATTTCTATGTCCCTAGAGGGATTTCAATGTCCCTAGAGGGATTTCTAGGTCCCTAGAGGGATTTCTATGTCCCTAGAGGGATTTCTATGTCCCTAGAGGGATAGATTTCTATGTCCCTAGAGGGATTTCTATGTCCCTATAGGGATTTCTATGTCCCTAGAGGGATTTCTATGTCCCTAGAGGGATTTCTAGGTCCCTAGAGGGATAGATTTCTAGGTCCCTAGAGGGATTTCTATGTCCCTAGAGGGATTTCTAGGTCCCTAGAGAGAGAGATTTCTATGTCCCTAGAGGGATTTCTAGGTCCCTAGAGGGATTTCTAGGTCCCTAGAGGGATAGATTTCTATGTCCCTAGAGGGATTTCTATGTCCCTAGAGAGATTTCTAGGTCCCTAGAGGGATTTCTAGGTCCCTAGATTGATTTCTAGGTCCCTAGAGGGATAGATTTCTATGTCCCTAGAGGGATTTCTATGTCACTAGAGAGATTTCTAGGTCCCTAGAGGGATTTCAATGTCCCTAGAGGGATTTCTATGTCCCTAGAGGGATTTCAATGTCCCTAGAGGGATTTCTAGGTCCCTAGAGGGATTTCTATGTCCCTAGAGGGATAGATTTCTATGTCCCTAGAGGGATTTCTATGTCCCTAGAGGGATTTCTATGTCCCTAGAGGGATTTCAATGTCCCTAGAGGGATTTCTAGGTCCCTAGAGGGATTTCTATGTCCCTAGAGGGATTTCTATGTCCCTAGAGGGATAGATTTCTATGTCCCTAGAGGGATTTCTATGTCCCTATAGGGATTTCTATGTCCCTAGAGGGATTTCAATGTCCCTAGAGGGATTTCTATGTCGCTAGAGGGATTTCTATGTCGCTAGAGGGATTTCTAGGTCCCTAGAGGGATTTCTAGGTCCCTAGAGAGAGAGATTTCTATGTCCCTAGAGGGATTTCTAGGTCCCTAGAGAGAGAGATTTCTATGTCCCTAGAGGGATTTCTAGGTCCCTAGAGGGATTTCTAGGTCCCTAGAGGGATTTCTAGGTCCCTAGAGGGATAGATTTCTATGTCCCTAGAGGGATTTCTATGTCCCTAGAGAGATTTCTAGGTCCCTAGAGGGATTTCTATGTCCCTAGAGGGATTTCTAGGTCCCTAGAGGGATTTCAATGTCCCTAGAGGGATTTCTAGGTCCCTAGAGGGATTTCTAGGTCCCTAGAGGGATTTCTATGTCCCTAGAGGGATAGATTTCTATGTCCCTAGAGGGATTTCTATGTCCCTAGAGGGATTTCTATGTCCCTAGAGGGATTTCTAGGTCCCTAGAGGGATTTCTATGTCCCTAGAGGGATAGATTTATATGTCCCTAGAGGGATTTCTATGTCCATAGAGGGATTTCTATGTCCCTAGAGGGATTTCTAGGTCCCTAGAGGGATAGATTTCTATGTCCCTAGAGGGATTTCTAGGTCCCTAGAGGGATTTCTATGTCCCTAGAGCGATAGATTTCTATGTCCCTAGAGGGATTTCTAGGTCCCTAGAGGGATTTCTATGTCGCTAGAGGGATTTCTAGGTCCCTAGAGGGATAGATTTCTAGGTCCCTAGAGGGATTTCAATGTCCCTAGAGGGATTTCTAGGTCCCTAGAGGGATAGATTTCTAGGTCCCTAGAGGGATTTCAATGTCCCTAGAGGGATTTCTAGGTCCCTAGAGGGATTTCAATGTCCCTAGAGGGATTTCTAGGTCCCTAGAGGGATAGATTTCTAGGTCCCTAGAGGGATTTCTATGTCCCTAGAGGGATTTCTATGTCCCTAGAGGGATTTCTATGTCCCTAGAGGGATAGATTTCTATGTCCCTAGAGGGATTTCTATGTCCCTAGAGGGATTTCTAGGTCCCTAGAGAGAGAGATTTCTATGTCCCTAGAGGGATTTCTAGGTCCCTAGAGGGATTTCTAGGTCCCTAGAGGGATTTCTAGGTCCCTAGAGGGATTTCTAGGTCCCTAGAGGGATTTCTAGGTCCCTAGAGGGATAGATTTCTATGTCCCTAGAGGGATTTCTATGTCCCTAGAGAGATTTCTATGTCCCTAGAGAGATTTCTAGGTCCCTAGAGGGATTTCAATGTCCCTAGAGGGATTTCTAGGTCCCTAGAGGGATAGATTTCAATGTCCCTAGAGGGATTTCTAGGTCCCTAGAGGGATAGATTTCTAGGTCCCTAGAGGGATTTCAATGTCCCTAGAGGGATTTCTAGGTCCCTAGAGGGATTTCAATGTCCCTAGAGGGATTTCTAGGTCCCTAGAGGGATTTCTAGGTCCCTAGATTGATTTCTAGGTCCCTAGAGGGATAGATTTCTATGTCCCTAGAGGGATTTCTATGTCACTAGAGAGATTTCTAGGTCCCTAGAGGGATTTCAATGTCCCTAGAGGGATTTCTATGTCCCTAGAGGGATTTCAATGTCCCTAGAGGGATTTCTAGGTCCCTAGAGGGATTTCTATGTCCCTAGAGGGATAGATTTCTATGTCCCTAGAGGGATTTCTATGTCCCTAGAGGGATTTCTATGTCCCTAGAGGGATTTCAATGTCCCTAGAGGGATTTCTAGGTCCCTAGAGGGATTTCTATGTCCCTAGAGGGATTTCTATGTCCCTAGAGGGATAGATTTCTATGTCCCTAGAGGGATTTCTATGTCCCTATAGGGATTTCTATGTCCCTAGAGGGATTTCTATGTCCCTAGAGGGATTTCTAGGTCCCTAGAGGGATAGATTTCTAGGTCCCTAGAGGGATTTCTATGTCCCTAGAGGGATTTCTAGGTCCCTAGAGAGAGAGATTTCTATGTCCCTAGAGGGATTTCTAGGTCCCTAGAGGGATTTCTAGGTCCCTAGAGGGATAGATTTCTATGTCCCTAGAGGGATTTCTATGTCCCTAGAGAGATTTCTAGGTCCCTAGAGGGATTTCTAGGTCCCTAGATTGATTTCTAGGTCCCTAGAGGGATAGATTTCTATGTCCCTAGAGGGATTTCTATGTCACTAGAGAGATTTCTAGGTCCCTAGAGGGATTTCAATGTCCCTAGAGGGATTTCTATGTCCCTAGAGGGATTTCAATGTCCCTAGAGGGATTTCTAGGTCCCTAGAGGGATTTCTATGTCCCTAGAGGGATAGATTTCTATGTCCCTAGAGGGATTTCTATGTCACTAGAGAGATTTCTAGGTCCCTAGAGGGATTTCAATGTCCCTAGAGGGATTTCTATGTCCCTAGAGGGATTTCAATGTCCCTAGAGGGATTTCTAGGTCCCTAGAGGGATTTCTATGTCCCTAGAGGGATAGATTTCTATGTCCCTAGAGGGATTTCTATGTCCCTAGAGGGATTTCTATGTCCCTAGAGGGATTTCAATGTCCCTAGAGGGATTTCTAGGTCCCTAGAGGGATTTCTATGTCCCTAGAGGGATTTCTATGTCCCTAGAGGGATAGATTTCTATGTCCCTAGAGGGATTTCTATGTCCCTATAGGGATTTCTATGTCCCTAGAGGGATTTCTATGTCCCTAGAGGGATTTCTATGTCGCTAGAGGGATTTCTATGTCGCTAGAGGGATTTCTAGGTCCCTAGAGGGATTTCTAGGTCCCTAGAGAGAGAGATTTCTATGTCCCTAGAGGGATTTCTAGGTCCCTAGAGAGAGAGATTTCTATGTCCCTAGAGGGATTTCTAGGTCCCTAGAGGGATTTCTAGGTCCCTAGAGGGATTTCTAGGTCCCTAGAGGGATAGATTTCTATGTCCCTAGAGGGATTTCTATGTCCCTAGAGAGATTTCTAGGTCCCTAGAGGGATTTCTATGTCCCTAGAGGGATTTCTAGGTCCCTAGAGGGATTTCAATGTCCCTAGAGGGATTTCTAGGTCCCTAGAGGGATTTCTAGGTCCCTAGAGGGATTTCTATGTCCCTAGAGGGATAGATTTCTATGTCCCTAGAGGGATTTCTATGTCCCTAGAGGGATTTCTATGTCCCTAGAGGGATTTCTAGGTCCCTAGAGGGATTTCTATGTCCCTAGAGGGATAGATTTATATGTCCCTAGAGGGATTTCTATGTCCATAGAGGGATTTCTATGTCCCTAGAGGGATTTCTAGGTCCCTAGAGGGATAGATTTCTATGTCCCTAGAGGGATTTCTAGGTCCCTAGAGGGATTTCTATGTCCCTAGAGCGATAGATTTCTATGTCCCTAGAGGGATTTCTAGGTCCCTAGAGGGATTTCTATGTCGCTAGAGGGATTTCTAGGTCCCTAGAGGGATAGATTTCTAGGTCCCTAGAGGGATTTCAATGTCCCTAGAGGGATTTCTAGGTCCCTAGAGGGATAGATTTCTAGGTCCCTAGAGGGATTTCAATGTCCCTAGAGGGATTTCTAGGTCCCTAGAGGGATTTCAATGTCCCTAGAGGGATTTCTAGGTCCCTAGAGGGATAGATTTCTAGGTCCCTAGAGGGATTTCTATGTCCCTAGAGGGATTTCTATGTCCCTAGAGGGATTTCTATGTCCCTAGAGGGATAGATTTCTATGTCCCTAGAGGGATTTCTATGTCCCTAGAGGGATTTCTAGGTCCCTAGAGAGAGAGATTTCTATGTCCCTAGAGGGATTTCTAGGTCCCTAGAGGGATTTCTAGGTCCCTAGAGGGATTTCTAGGTCCCTAGAGGGATTTCTAGGTCCCTAGAGGGATTTCTAGGTCCCTAGAGGGATAGATTTCTATGTCCCTAGAGGGATTTCTATGTCCCTAGAGAGATTTCTAGGTCCCTAGAGGGATTTCAATGTCCCTAGAGGGATTTCTAGGTCCCTAGAGGGATAGATTTCAATGTCCCTAGAGGGATTTCTAGGTCCCTAGAGGGATAGATTTCTAGGTCCCTAGAGGGATTTCAATGTCCCTAGAGGGATTTCTAGGTCCCTAGAGGGATTTCAATGTCCCTAGAGGGATTTCTAGGTCCCTAGAGGGATTTCTAGGTCCCTAGATTGATTTCTAGGTCCCTAGAGGGATAGATTTCTATGTCCCTAGAGGGATTTCTATGTCACTAGAGAGATTTCTAGGTCCCTAGAGGGATTTCAATGTCCCTAGAGGGATTTCTATGTCCCTAGAGGGATTTCAATGTCCCTAGAGGGATTTCTAGGTCCCTAGAGGGATTTCTATGTCCCTAGAGGGATAGATTTCTATGTCCCTAGAGGGATTTCTATGTCCCTAGAGGGATTTCTATGTCCCTAGAGGGATTTCAATGTCCCTAGAGGGATTTCTAGGTCCCTAGAGGGATTTCTATGTCCCTAGAGGGATTTCTATGTCCCTAGAGGGATAGATTTCTATGTCCCTAGAGGGATTTCTATGTCCCTATAGGGATTTCTATGTCCCTAGAGGGATTTCTATGTCCCTAGAGGGATTTCTAGGTCCCTAGAGGGATAGATTTCTAGGTCCCTAGAGGGATTTCTATGTCCCTAGAGGGATTTCTAGGTCCCTAGAGAGAGAGATTTCTATGTCCCTAGAGGGATTTCTAGGTCCCTAGAGGGATTTCTAGGTCCCTAGAGGGATAGATTTCTATGTCCCTAGAGGGATTTCTATGTCCCTAGAGAGATTTCTAGGTCCCTAGAGGGATTTCTAGGTCCCTAGATTGATTTCTAGGTCCCTAGAGGGATAGATTTCTATGTCCCTAGAGGGATTTCTATGTCACTAGAGAGATTTCTAGGTCCCTAGAGGGATTTCAATGTCCCTAGAGGGATTTCTATGTCCCTAGAGGGATTTCAATGTCCCTAGAGGGATTTCTAGGTCCCTAGAGGGATTTCTATGTCCCTAGAGGGATAGATTTCTATGTCCCTAGAGGGATTTCTATGTCCCTAGAGGGATTTCTATGTCCCTAGAGGGATTTCAATGTCCCTAGAGGGATTTCTAGGTCCCTAGAGGGATTTCTATGTCCCTAGAGGGATTTCTATGTCCCTAGAGGGATAGATTTCTATGTCCCTAGAGGGATTTCTATGTCCCTATAGGGATTTCTATGTCCCTAGAGGGATTTCTATGTCCCTAGAGGGATTTCTATGTCGCTAGAGGGATTTCTATGTCGCTAGAGGGATTTCTAGGTCCCTAGAGGGATTTCTAGGTCCCTAGAGAGAGAGATTTCTATGTCCCTAGAGGGATTTCTAGGTCCCTAGAGAGAGAGATTTCTATGTCCCTAGAGGGATTTCTAGGTCCCTAGAGGGATTTCTAGGTCCCTAGAGGGATTTCTAGGTCCCTAGAGGGATAGATTTCTATGTCCCTAGAGGGATTTCTATGTCCCTAGAGAGATTTCTAGGTCCCTAGAGGGATTTCTATGTCCCTAGAGGGATTTCTAGGTCCCTAGAGGGATTTCAATGTCCCTAGAGGGATTTCTAGGTCCCTAGAGGGATTTCTAGGTCCCTAGAGGGATTTCTATGTCCCTAGAGGGATAGATTTCTATGTCCCTAGAGGGATTTCTATGTCCCTAGAGGGATTTCTAGGTCCCTAGAGGGATTTCTATGTCCCTAGAGGGATAGATTTATATGTCCCTAGAGGGATTTCTATGTCCATAGAGGGATTTCTATGTCCCTAGAGGGATTTCTAGGTCCCTAGAGGGATAGATTTCTATGTCCCTAGAGGGATTTCTAGGTCCCTAGAGGGATTTCTATGTCCCTAGAGCGATAGATTTCTATGTCCCTAGAGGGATTTCTAGGTCCCTAGAGGGATTTCTATGTCGCTAGAGGGATTTCTAGGTCCCTAGAGGGATAGATTTCTAGGTCCCTAGAGGGATTTCAATGTCCCTAGAGGGATTTCTAGGTCCCTAGAGGGATAGATTTCTAGGTCCCTAGAGGGATTTCAATGTCCCTAGAGGGATTTCTAGGTCCCTAGAGGGATTTCAATGTCCCTAGAGGGATTTCTAGGTCCCTAGAGGGATAGATTTCTAGGTCCCTAGAGGGATTTCTATGTCCCTAGAGGGATTTCTATGTCCCTAGAGGGATTTCTATGTCCCTAGAGGGATAGATTTCTATGTCCCTAGAGGGATTTCTATGTCCCTAGAGGGATTTCTAGGTCCCTAGAGAGAGAGATTTCTATGTCCCTAGAGGGATTTCTAGGTCCCTAGAGGGATTTCTAGGTCCCTAGAGGGATTTCTAGGTCCCTAGAGGGATTTCTAGGTCCCTAGAGGGATTTCTAGGTCCCTAGAGGGATAGATTTCTATGTCCCTAGAGGGATTTCTATGTCCCTAGAGAGATTTCTATGTCCCTAGAGAGATTTCTAGGTCCCTAGAGGGATTTCAATGTCCCTAGAGGGATTTCTAGGTCCCTAGAGGGATAGATTTCAATGTCCCTAGAGGGATTTCTAGGTCCCTAGAGGGATTTCTATGTCCCTAGAGGGATAGATTTCTATGTCCCTAGAGGGATTTCTATGTCGCTAGAGGGATTTCTATGTCCCTAGAGGGATTTCTAGGTCCCTAGAGGGATTTCTAGGTCCCTAGAGGGATAGATTTCTATGTCCCTAGAATGAATTTCTATGTCACTAGAGAGATTTCTAGGTCCCTAGAGGGATTTCAATGTCCCTAGAGGGATTTCTAGGTCCCTAGAGGGATAGATTTCTAGGTCCCTAGAGGGATTTCTATGTCCCTAGAGGGATTTCTAGGTCCCTAGAGAGAGAGATTTCTATGTCCCTAGAGGGATTTCTAGGTCCCTAGAGGGATTTCTAGGTCCCTAGAGGGATTTCTAGGTCCCTAGAGGGATTTCTAGGTCCCTAGAGGGATAGATTTCTATGTCCCTAGAGGGATTTCTATGTCACTAGAGAGATTTCTAGGTCCCTAGATCCTAGACACCAACTCCGGCCAACCCGGACTTCCCGGCGAAGGGTAAGTAGTTCGGGGGTCCGGACGCACCGCTTTTATGACTGTCATTGGATGACCGGTGAAGATTCTACTATAGGAGTAACCCCTAACACAGCATAGCTGGGGGGCCTCAAACGGGCCCCTATGCAGCACTCAGTAGCTCGGCCTAGTGGTTCGCTGGGAAGGCCCAGGACCCTATTCAAAGGACTCTTTATAGTAAATCGAGTGTGTCAGAAGTTCGCGACTCCCTCACCTTGAGAAAAGCTATATAGAGCTTCTTAAATATGAATAGAGGCATCCTATCGGCGACTTCCTGCGCGGCCGCTGCCGACGCCACGTTATGAGTTACCCGAAGCATACATTGTTTCGCCACCGCACTATTAGTTAGCGGCGAGGATAAATAACCTCGGGCGGTCGTAACGCGTTGAGGCCCACGGCCAATCGCGCTGCGCCGCCCGATATACAAATCGCGGGCCTGCTTCAAACTATGTGGGGCTACTCCCGAGCCGACGGCCGGGCAGCAGTCCCCGAGGCAGAGCCCTCAGCCGCCCCTGACCAGGGTGAAGATGGCTGTAAAGTCCAGACGCTTCACGGCGCGCCTCGGCCACCCCGGCCAACCGTCGAGTGGCGGGTGTCCCACCCCGGGTATAACCCGGTGGTCGGCCCCTCCAGCTCTTATGGCGGATATTAGGCCGGGAACCGGAGGGACAGCGCCGTGGGCGGACTCGGACCTTATATCACATCATATGTACAACATATGATAAATTTGTAACGGAGGGGCCTTATGGCGAAGCGGGGTCGCAGTAACCCATCTTCCCGGCTCCTCCCTGGTTGATCCTGCCAGTAGTTATATGCTTGTCTCAAAGCTTAAGCCATGCAAGTCTCAGTACGAGCTGACTTAAAGTGAAACCGCAAAAGGCTCAGTAAACCGGTCATAGTTTACTGGATATATGCCACTCACGTGGATAACTGTGGTAATTCTAGAGCTAATACATGCAACCAAGTCCCGACCAGCGATGGAAAGGACGCTTTTATTGGATCAAAACCATTCGCCCGGTTCGCCCGGGCGTCTGCTTGATGACTCTAGATAACACCACAGATCGCACGGTCACAGTACCGGCGACGTATCCGTCAAATGTCTGACTTATCAGCTGTCGATGGTAGACTCTGTGTCTACCATGGCGCTCACGGGTAACGGGGAATCAGGGTTCGATTCCGGAGAGGGAGCCTGAGAAACGGCTACCACATCCAAGGAAGGCAGCAGGCACGCAAATTACCCACTCCCGGCACGGGGAGGTAGTGACAAAAAATAACGATACGGGACTCATCCGAGGCCCCGTAATCGGAATGAGAACACCCTAAATCCTTTAACGAGGATCTATTGGAGGGCAAGTCTGGTGCCAGCAGCCGCGGTAACTCCAGCTCCAATAGCGTATATTAAAGTTGTTGCGGTTAAAAAGCTCGTAGTTGGTTCTGCGTGCCACGCTGTCGGTTCACCGCCTGTCGGTGCAACTGGCATGCCGTGGCATGTCCTGTCGGTGGCTGACGGGCTTCGCGGCGCGCCCCACTCGATTTCTATGTCCCTAGAGGGATTTCTATGTCCCTAGAGGGATAGATTTCTATGTCCCTAGAGGGATTTCTATGTCCCTAGAGGGATTTCTAGGTCCCTAGAGAGAGAGATTTCTATGTCCCTAGAGGGATTTCTAGGTCCCTAGAGGGATTTCTATGTCCCTAGAGGGATTTCTATGTCCCTAGAGGGATAGATTTCTATGTCCCTAGAGGGATTTCTAGGTCCCTAGAGGGATTTCTAGGTCCCTAGAGGGATTTCTATGTCCCTAGAGGGATAGATTTCTATGTCCCTAGAGGGATTTCTATGTCCCTAGAGGGATTTCTATGTCCCTAGAGGGATTTCTAGGTCCCTAGAGGGATTTCTATGTCCCTAGAGGGATAGATTTATATGTCCCTAGAGGGATTTCTATGTCCATAGAGGGATTTCTATGTCCCTAGAGGGATTTCTAGGTCCCTAGAGGGATAGATTTCTATGTCCCTAGAGGGATTTCTAGGTCCCTAGAGGGATTTCTATGTCCCTAGAGCGATAGATTTCTATGTCCCTAGAGGGATTTCTATGTCGCTAGAGGGATTTCTATGTCGCTAGAGGGATTTCTAGGTCCCTAGAGGGATAGATTTCTAGGTCCCTAGAGGGATTTCAATGTCCCTAGAGGGATTTCTAGGTCCCTAGAGGGATTTCTAGGTCCCTAGAGGGATAGATTTCTAGGTCCCTAGAGGGATTTCAATGTCCCTAGAGGGATTTCTAGGTCCCTAGAGGGATTTCAATGTCCCTAGAGGGATTTCTAGGTCCCTAGAGAGATAGATTTCTAGGTCCCTAGAGGGATTTCTATGTCCCTAGAGGGATTTCTATGTCCCTAGAGGGATTTCTATGTCCCTAGAGGGATTTCTATGTCCCTAGAGGGATAGATTTCTATGTCCCTAGAGGGATTTCTATGTCCCTAGAGGGATTTCTAGGTCCCTAGAGAGAGAGATTTCTATGTCCCTAGAGGGATTTCTAGGTCCCTAGAGGGATTTCTAGGTCCCTAGAGGGATTTCTAGGTCCCTAGAGGGATTTCTAGGTCCCTAGAGGGATTTCTAGGTCCCTAGAGGGATAGATTTCTATGTCCCTAGAGGGATTTCTATGTCCCTAGAGAGATTTCTATGTCCCTAGAGAGATTTCTAGGTCCCTAGAGGGATTTCAATGTCCCTAGAGGGATTTCTAGGTCCCTAGAGGGATAGATTTCAATGTCCCTAGAGGGATTTCTAGGTCCCTAGAGGGATAGATTTCTAGGTCCCTAGAGGGATTTCAATGTCCCTAGAGGGATTTCTAGGTCCCTAGAGGGATTTCAATGTCCCTAGAGGGATTTCTAGGTCCCTAGAGGGATTTCTAGGTCCCTAGATTGATTTCTAGGTCCCTAGAGGGATAGATTTCTATGTCCCTAGAGGGATTTCTATGTCACTAGAGAGATTTCTAGGTCCCTAGAGGGATTTCAATGTCCCTAGAGGGATTTCTATGTCCCTAGAGGGATTTCAATGTCCCTAGAGGGATTTCTAGGTCCCTAGAGGGATTTCTATGTCCCTAGAGGGATAGATTTCTATGTCCCTAGAGGGATTTCTATGTCCCTAGAGGGATTTCTATGTCCCTAGAGGGATTTCAATGTCCCTAGAGGGATTTCTAGGTCCCTAGAGGGATTTCTATGTCCCTAGAGGGATTTCTATGTCCCTAGAGGGATAGATTTCTATGTCCCTAGAGGGATTTCTATGTCCCTATAGGGATTTCTATGTCCCTAGAGGGATTTCTATGTCCCTAGAGGGATTTCTAGGTCCCTAGAGGGATAGATTTCTAGGTCCCTAGAGGGATTTCTATGTCCCTAGAGGGATTTCTAGGTCCCTAGAGAGAGAGATTTCTATGTCCCTAGAGGGATTTCTAGGTCCCTAGAGGGATTTCTAGGTCCCTAGAGGGATAGATTTCTATGTCCCTAGAGGGATTTCTATGTCCCTAGAGAGATTTCTAGGTCCCTAGAGGGATTTCTAGGTCCCTAGATTGATTTCTAGGTCCCTAGAGGGATAGATTTCTATGTCCCTAGAGGGATTTCTATGTCACTAGAGAGATTTCTAGGTCCCTAGAGGGATTTCAATGTCCCTAGAGGGATTTCTATGTCCCTAGAGGGATTTCAATGTCCCTAGAGGGATTTCTAGGTCCCTAGAGGGATTTCTATGTCCCTAGAGGGATAGATTTCTATGTCCCTAGAGGGATTTCTATGTCCCTAGAGGGATTTCTATGTCCCTAGAGGGATTTCAATGTCCCTAGAGGGATTTCTAGGTCCCTAGAGGGATTTCTATGTCCCTAGAGGGATTTCTATGTCCCTAGAGGGATAGATTTCTATGTCCCTAGAGGGATTTCTATGTCCCTATAGGGATTTCTATGTCCCTAGAGGGATTTCTATGTCCCTAGAGGGATTTCTATGTCGCTAGAGGGATTTTTATGTCGCTAGAGGGATTTCTAGGTCCCTAGAGGGATTTCTAGGTCCCTAGAGAGAGAGATTTCTATGTCCCTAGAGGGATTTCTAGGTCCCTAGAGAGAGAGATTTCTATGTCCCTAGAGGGATTTCTAGGTCCCTAGAGGGATTTCTAGGTCCCTAGAGGGATTTCTAGGTCCCTAGAGGGATAGATTTCTATGTCCCTAGAGGGATTTCTATGTCCCTAGAGAGATTTCTAGGTCCCTAGAGGGATTTCTATGTCCCTAGAGGGATTTCTAGGTCCCTAGAGGGATTTCAATGTCCCTAGAGGGATTTCTAGGTCCCTAGAGGGATTTCTAGGTCCCTAGAGGGATTTCTATGTCCCTAGAGGGATAGATTTCTATGTCCCTAGAGGGATTTCTATGTCCCTAGAGGGATTTCTATGTCCCTAGAGGGATTTCTAGGTCCCTAGAGGGATTTCTATGTCCCTAGAGGGATAGATTTATATGTCCCTAGAGGGATTTCTATGTCCATAGAGGGATTTCTATGTCCCTAGAGGGATTTCTAGGTCCCTAGAGGGATAGATTTCTATGTCCCTAGAGGGATTTCTAGGTCCCTAGAGGGATTTCTATGTCCCTAGAGCGATAGATTTCTATGTCCCTAGAGGGATTTCTAGGTCCCTAGAGGGATTTCTATGTCGCTAGAGGGATTTCTAGGTCCCTAGAGGGATAGATTTCTAGGTCCCTAGAGGGATTTCAATGTCCCTAGAGGGATTTCTAGGTCCCTAGAGGGATAGATTTCTAGGTCCCTAGAGGGATTTCAATGTCCCTAGAGGGATTTCTAGGTCCCTAGAGGGATTTCAATGTCCCTAGAGGGATTTCTAGGTCCCTAGAGGGATAGATTTCTAGGTCCCTAGAGGGATTTCTATGTCCCTAGAGGGATTTCTATGTCCCTAGAGGGATTTCTATGTCCCTAGAGGGATAGATTTCTATGTCCCTAGAGGGATTTCTATGTCCCTAGAGGGATTTCTAGGTCCCTAGAGAGAGAGATTTCTATGTCCCTAGAGGGATTTCTAGGTCCCTAGAGGGATTTCTAGGTCCCTAGAGGGATTTCTAGGTCCCTAGAGGGATTTCTAGGTCCCTAGAGGGATTTCTAGGTCCCTAGAGGGATAGATTTCTATGTCCCTAGAGGGATTTCTATGTCCCTAGAGAGATTTCTATGTCCCTAGAGAGATTTCTAGGTCCCTAGAGGGATTTCAATGTCCCTAGAGGGATTTCTAGGTCCCTAGAGGGATAGATTTCAATGTCCCTAGAGGGATTTCTAGGTCCCTAGAGGGATTTCTATGTCCCTAGAGGGATAGATTTCTATGTCCCTAGAGGGATTTCTATGTCGCTAGAGGGATTTCTATGTCCCTAGAGGGATTTCTAGGTCCCTAGAGGGATTTCTAGGTCCCTAGAGGGATAGATTTCTATGTCCCTAGAAAGAATTTCTATGTCACTAGAGAGATTTCTAGGTCCCTAGAGGGATTTCAATGTCCCTAGAGGGATTTCTAGGTCCCTAGAGGGATAGATTTCTAGGTCCCTAGAGGGATTTCTATGTCCCTAGAGGGATTTCTAGGTCCCTAGAGAGAGAGATTTCTATGTCCCTAGAGGGATTTCTAGGTCCCTAGAGGGATTTCTAGGTCCCTAGAGGGATTTCTAGGTCCCTAGAGGGATTTCTAGGTCCCTAGAGGGATAGATTTCTATGTCCCTAGAGGGATTTCTATGTCACTAGAGAGATTTCTAGGTCCCTAGATCCTAGACACCAACTCCGGCCAACCCGGACTTCCCGGCGAAGGGTAAGTAGTTCGGGGGTCCGGACGCACCGCTTTTATGACTGTCATTGGATGACCGGTGAAGATTCTACTATAGGAGTAACCCCTAACACAGCATAGCTGGGGGGCCTCAAACGGGCCCCTATGCAGCACTCAGTAGCTCGGCCTAGTGGTTCGCTGGGAAGGCCCAGGACCCTATTCAATGGACTCTTTATAGTAAATCGAGTGTGTCAGAA
>CAXKTH010000017.1:667500-775000 GCA_964056705.1 Troilus luridus
CTAGGTCCCTAGAGAGAGAGATTTCTATGTCCCTAGAGGGATTTCTAGGTCCCTAGAGGGATTTCTAGGTCCCTAGAGGGATAGATTTCTAGGTCCATAGAGGGATTTCAATGTCCCTAGAGGGATTTCTAGGTCCCTAGAGGGATAGATTTCTAGGTCCCTAGAGGTATTTCAATGTCCCTAGAGGGATTTCTAGGTCCCTAGAGGGATTTCAATGTCCCTAGAGGGATTTCTAGGTCCCTAGAGGGATAGATTTCTAGGTCCCTAGAGGGATTTCTATGTCCCTAGAGGGATTTCTATGTCCCTAGAGGGATTTCTATGTCCCTAGAGGGATTTCTATGTCCCTAGAGGGATAGATTTCTATGTCCCTAGAGGGATTTCTATGTCCCTAGAGGGATTTCTAGGTCCCTAGAGAGAGAGATTTCTATGTCCCTAGAGGGATTTCTAGGTCCCTAGAGGGATTTCTAGGTCCCTAGAGGGATTTCTAGGTCCCTAGAGGGATTTCTAGGTCCCTAGAGGGATTTCTAGGTCCCTAGAGGGATTTCTAGGTCCCTAGAGGGATAGATTTCTATGTCCCTAGAGGGATTTCTATGTCCCTAGAGGGATTTCTAGGTCCCTAGAGGGATTTCTATGTCCCTAGAGCGATAGATTTCTATGTCCCTAGAGGGATTTCTATGTCGCTAGAGGGATTTCTATGTCGCTAGAGGGATTTCTAGGTCCCTAGAGGGATTTCTAGGTCCCTAGAGAGAGAGATTTCCATGTCCCTAGAGGGATTTCTAGGTCCCTAGAGGGATTTCTAGGTCCCTAGAGGGATTTCTAGGTCCCTAGAGGGATAGATTTCTAGGTCCCTAGAGGGATAGATTTCTAGGTCCCTAGAGGGATTTCAATGTCCCTAGAGGGATTTCTAGGTCCCTAGAGGGATAGATTTCTAGGTCCCTAGAGGGATTTCAATGTCCCTAGAGGGATTTCTAGGTCCCTAGAGGGATTTCAATGTCCCTAGAGGGATTTCTAGGTCCCTAGAGGGATAGATTTCTAGGTCCCTAGAGGGATTTCTATGTCCCTAGAGGGATTTCTATGTCGCTAGAGGGATTTCTATGTCGCTAGAGGGATTTCTAGGTCCCTAGAGGGATAGATTCCTAGGTCCCTAGAGGGATTTCAATGTCCCTAGAGGGATTTCTAGGTCCCTAGAGGGATTTCTAGGTCCCTAGAGGGATTTCTAGGTCCCTAGAGGGATAGATTTCTAGGTCCCTAGAGGGATTTCTATGTCCCTAGAGGGATTTCTAGGTCCCTAGAGGGATAGATTTCTAGGTCCCTAGAGGGATTTCTATGTCCCTAGAGGGATTTCTATGTCCCTAGAGGGATTTCTATGTCCCTAGAGGGATTTCTATGTCCCTAGAGGGATAGATTTCTATGTCCCTAGAGGGATTTCTATGTCCCTAGAGGGATTTCTAGGTCCCTAGAGAGAGAGATTTCTATGTCCCTAGAGGGATTTCTAGGTCCCTAGAGGGATTTCTAGGTCCCTAGAGGGATTTCTAGGTCCCTAGAGGGATTTCTAGGTCCCTAGAGGGATTTCTAGGTCCCTAGAGGGATTTCTAGGTCCCTAGAGGGATAGATTTCTATGTCCCTAGAGGGATTTCTATGTCCCTAGAGAGATTTCTATGTCCCTAGAGAGATTTCTAGGTCCCTAGAGGGATTTCAATGTCCCTAGATAGATTTCTAGGTCCCTAGAGGGATAGATTTCAATGTCCCTAGAGGGATTTCTAGGTCCCTAGAGGGATTTCTATGTCCCTAGAGGGATAGATTTCTATGTCCCTAGAGGGATTTCTATGTCGCTAGAGGGATTTCTATGTCCCTAGAGGGATTTCTAGGTCCCTAGAGGGATTTCTAGGTCCCTAGAGGGATAGATTTCTATGTCCCTAGAGGGATTTCTATGTCACTAGAGAGATTTCTAGGTCCCTAGAGGGATTTCAATGTCCCTAGAGGGATTTCTAGGTCCCTAGAGGGATAGATTTCTAGGTCCCTAGAGGGATTTCTATGTCCCTAGAGGGATTTCAATGTCCCTAGAGGGATTTCTATGTCCCTAGAGGGATTTCTATGTCCCTAGAGGGATAGATTTCTATGTCCCTAGATGGATTTCTATGTCCCTATAGGGATTTCTATGTCCCTAGAGGGATTTCTATGTCCCTAGAGGGATTTCTATGTCGCTAGAGGGATTTCTATGTCGCTAGAGGGATTTCTAGGTCCCTAGAGGGATTTCTAGGTCCCTAGAGAGAGAGATTTCTAGGTCCCTAGAGGGATTTCTAGGTCCCTAGAGAGAGAGATTTCTATGTCCCTAGAGGGATTTCTAGGTCCCTAGAGAGAGAGATTTCTATGTCCCTAGAGGGATTTCTAGGTCCCTAGAGGGATTTCTAGGTCCCTAGAGGGATAGATTTCTATGTCCCTAGAGGGATTTCTATGTCCCTAGAGAGATTTCTAGGTCCCTAGAGGGATTTCTATGTCCCTAGAGGGATTTCTATGTCCCTAGAGGGATTTCTATGTCCCTAGAGGGATTTCTATGTCCCTAGAGGGATAGATTTCTATGTCCCTAGAGGGATTTCTATGTCCCTAGAGGGATTTCTAGGTCCCTAGAGAGAGAGATTTCTATGTCCCTAGAGGGATTTCTAGGTCCCTAGAGGGATTTCTAGGTCCCTAGAGGGATTTCTAGGTCCCTAGAGGGATTTCTAGGTCCCTAGAGGGATTTCTAGGTCCCTAGAGGGATTTCTAGGTCCCTAGAGGGATAGATTTCTATGTCCCTAGAGGGATTTCTATGTCCCTAGAGAGATTTCTATGTCCCTAGAGAGATTTCTAGGTCCCTAGAGGGATTTCTATGTCCCTAGAGGGATAGATTTCTATGTCCCTAGAGGGATTTCTATGTCGCTAGAGGGATTTCTATGTCCCTAGAGGGATTTCTAGGTCCCTAGAGGGATAGATTTCTATGTCCCTAGAGGGATTTCTATGTCACTAGAGAGATTTCTAGGTCCCTAGAGGGATTTCAATGTCCCTAGAGGGATTTCTAGGTCCCTAGAGGGATAGATTTCTAGGTCCCTAGAGGGATTTCTATGTCCCTAGAGGGATTTCAATGTCCCTAGAGGGATTTCTATGTCCCTAGAGGGATTTCTATGTCCCTAGAGGGATAGATTTCTATGTCCCTAGATGGATTTCTATGTCCCTATAGGGATTTCTATGTCCCTAGAGGGATTTCTATGTCCCTAGAGGGATTTCTATGTCGCTAGAGGGATTTCTATGTCGCTAGAGGGATTTCTAGGTCCCTAGAGGGATTTCTAGGTCCCTAGAGAGAGAGATTTCTATGTCCCTAGAGGGATTTCTAGGTCCCTAGAGAGAGAGATTTCTATGTCCCTAGAGGGATTTCTAGGTCCCTAGAGGGATTTCTAGGTCCCTAGAGGGATAGATTTCTATGTCCCTAGAGGGATTTCTATGTCCCTAGAGAGATTTCTAGGTCCCTAGAGGGATTTCTATGTCCCTAGAGGGATTTCTAGGTCCCTAGAGGGATTTCTAGGTCCCTAGAGGGATTTCAATGTCCCTAGAGGGATTTCTAGGTCCCTAGAGGGATTTCTATGTCCCTAGAGAGATTTCTATGTCCCTAGAGAGATTTCTAGGTCCCTAGAGGGACTTCAATGTCCCTAGAGGGATTTCTAGGTCCCTAGAGGGATAGATTTCAATGTCCCTAGAGGGATTTCTAGGTCCCTAGAGGGATTTCTATGTCCCTAGAGGGATAGATTTCTATGTCCCTAGAGGGATTTCTATGTCGCTAGAGGGATTTCTATGTCCCTAGAGGGATTTCTAGGTCCCTAGAGGGATTTCTATGTCCCTAGAGGGATTTCTATGTCACTAGAGAGATTTCTAGGTCCCTAGAGGGATTTCAATGTCCCTAGAGGGATTTCTAGGTCCCTAGAGGGATAGATTTCTAGGTCCCTAGAGGGATTTCTATGTCCCTAGAGGGATAGATTTCTAGGTCCCTAGAGGGATTTCTATGTCCCTAGAGGGATTTCTAGGTCCCTAGAGAGAGAGATTTCTATGTCCCTAGAGGGATTTCTAGGTCCCTAGAGGGATTTCTAGGTCCCTAGAGGGATAGATTTCTATGTCCCTAGAGGGATTTCTATGTCCCTAGAGAGATTTCTAGGTCCCTAGAGGGATTTCTAGGTCCCTAGATTGATTTCTAGGTCCCTAGAGAGAGAGATTTCTATGTCCCTAGAGGGATTTCTAGGTCCCTAGAGGGATTTCTAGGTTCCTAGAGGGATTTCTAGGTCCCTAGAGGGATTTCTATGTCCCTAGAGGGATTTCTAGGTCCCTAGAGGGATTTCTATGTCCCTAGAGGGATTTCTATGTCCCTAGAGGGATTTCTATGTCCCTATAGGGATTTCTATGTCCCTAGAGGGATTTCTATGTCCCTAGAGGGATTTCTATGTCGCTAGAGGGATTTCTATGTCGCTAGAGGGATTTCTAGGTCCCTAGAGGGATTTCTAGGTCCCTAGAGAGAGAGATTTCTATGTCCCTAGAGGGATTTCTAGGTCCCTAGAGAGAGAGATTTCTATGTCCCTAGAGGGATTTCTAGGTCCCTAGAGGGATAGATTTCTAGGTCCCTAGAGGGATTTCAATGTCCCTAGAGGGATTTCTAGGTCCCTAGAGGGATTTCAATGTCCCTAGAGGGATTTCTAGGTCCCTAGAGGGATAGATTTCTAGGTCCCTAGAGGGATTTCTATGTCCCTAGAGGGATTTCTATGTCGCTAGAGGGATTTCTATGTCGCTAGAGGGATTTCTAGGTCCCTAGAGGGATAGATTTCTAGGTCCCTAGAGGGATAGATTTCTATGTCCCTAGAGGGATTTCTATGTCACTAGAGAGATTTCTAGGTCCCTAGAGGGATTTCAATGTCCCTAGAGGGATTTCTAGGTCCCTAGAGGGATAGATTTCTAGGTCCCTAGAGGGATTTCTATGTCCCTAGAGGGATAGATTTCTAGGTCCCTAGAGGGATTTCTATGTCCCTAGAGGGATTTCTAGGTCCCTAGAGAGAGAGATTTCTATGTCCCTAGAGGGATTTCTAGGTCCCTAGAGGGATTTCTAGGTCCCTAGAGGGATTTCTAGGTCCCTAGAGGGATAGATTTTTATGTCCCTAGAGGGATTTCTATGTCCCTAGAGGGATTTCTATGTCCCTAGAGGGATAGATTTCTATGTCCCTAGAGGGATTTCTATGTCCCTATAGGGGTTTCTATGTCCCTAGAGGGATTTCTATGTCCCTAGAGGGATTTCTATGTCGCTAGAGGGATTTCTATGTCGCTAGAGGGATTTCTAGGTCCCTAGAGGGATTTCTAGGTCCCTAGAGAGAGAGATTTCTATGTCCCTAAAGGGATTTCTAGGTCCCTAGAGAGAGAGATTTCTATGTCCCTAGAGGGATTTCTAGGTCCCTAGAGGGATTTCTAGGTCCCTAGAGGGATTTCTAGGTCCCTAGAGGGATAGATTTCTATGTCCCTAGATAGATTTCTATGTCCCTAGAGAGATTTCTAGGTCCCTAGAGGGATTTCTATGTCCCTAGAGCGATAGATTTCTATGTCGCTAGAGGGATTTCTATGTCGCTAGAGGGATTTCTAGGTCCCTAGAGGGATTTCTAGGTCCCTAGAGAGAGAGATTTCTATGTCCCTAGAGGGATTTCTAGGTCCCTAGAGAGAGAGATTTCTATGTCCCTAGAGGGATTTCTAGGTCCCTAGAGGGATTTCTAGGTCCCTAGAGGGATAGATTTCTAGGTCCCTAGAGGGATTTCAATGTCCCTAGAGGGATTTCTAGGTCCCTAGAGGGATAGATTTCTAGGTCCCTAGAGGGATTTCAATGTCCCTAGAGGGATTTCTAGGTCCCTAGAGGGATTTCAATGTCCCTAGAGGGATTTCTAGGTCCCTAGAGGGATAGATTTCTAGGTCCCTAGAGGGATTTCTATGTCCCTAGAGGGATTTCTATGTCCCTAGAGGGATTTCTATGTCCCTAGAGGGATTTCTATGTCCCTAGAGGGATAGATTTCTATGTCCCTAGAGGGATTTCTATGTCCCTAGAGGGATTTCTAGGTCCCTAGAGAGAGAGATTTCTATGTCCCTAGAGGGATTTCTAGGTCCCTAGAGGGATTTCTAGGTCCCTAGAGGGATTTCTAGGTCCCTAGAGGGATTTCTAGGTCCCTAGAGGGATTTCTAGGTCCCTAGAGGGATTTCTAGGTCCCTAGAGGGATAGATTTCTATGTCCCTAGAGGGATTTCTATGTCCCTAGAGGGATTTCTAGGTCCCTAGAGGGATTTCTATGTCCCTAGAGCGATAGATTTCTATGTCCCTAGAGGGATTTCTATGTCGCTCGAGGGATTTCTATGTCGCTAGAGGGATTTCTAGGTCCCTAGAGGGATTTCTAGGTCCCTAGAGAGAGAGATTTCTATGTCCCTAGAGGGATTTCTAGGTCCCTGGAGGGATTTCTAGGTCCCTAGAGGGATAGATTTCTAGGTCCCTAGAGGGATAGATTTCTAGGTCCCTAGAGGGATTTCAATGTCCCTAGAGGGATTTCTAGGTCCCTAGAGGGATAGATTTCTAGGTCCCTAGAGGGATTTCAATGTCCCTAGAGGGATTTCTAGGTCCCTAGAGGGATTTCAATGTCCCTAGAGGGATTTCTAGGTCCCTAGAGGGATAGATTTCTAGGTCCCTAGAGGAATTTCTATGTCCCTAGAGGGATTTCTATGTCGCTAGAGGGATTTCTATGTCGCTAGAGGGATTTCTAGGTCCCTAGAGGGATAGATTTCTAGGTCCCTAGAGGGATTTCAATGTCCCTAGAGGGATTTCTAGGTCCCTAGAGGGATTTCAATGTCCCTAGAGGGATTTCTAGGTCCCTAGAGGGATTTCTAGGTCCCTAGAGGGATAGATTTCTAGGTCCCTAGAGGGATTTCTATGTCCCTAGAGGGATTCCTAGGTCCCTAGATGGATAGATTTCTAGGTCCCTAGAGGGATTTCTATGTCCCTAGAGGGATTTCTATGTCCCTAGAGGGATTTCTATGTCCCTAGAGGGATAGATTTCTATGTCCCTAGAGGGATTTCTATGTCCCTAGAGGGATTTCTAGGTCCCTAGAGAGAGAGATTTCTATGTCCCTAGAGGGATTTCTAGGTCCCTAGAGGGATTTCTAGGTCCCTAGAGGGATTTCTAGGTCCCTAGAGGGATTTCTAGGTCCCTAGAGGGATTTCTAGGTCCCTAGAGGGATTTCTAGGTCCCTAGAGGGATAGATTTCTATGTCCCTAGAGGGATTTCTATGTCCCTAGAGAGATTTCTATGTCCCTAGAGAGATTTCTAGGTCCCTAGAGGGATTTCAATGTCCCTAGATAGATTTCAATGTCCCTAGAGGGATTTCTAGGTCCCTAGAGGGATTTCTATGTCCCTAGAGGGATAGATTTCTATGTCCCTAGAGGGATTTCTATGTCGCTAGAGGGATTTCTATGTCCCTAGAGGGATTTCTAGGTCCCTAGAGGGATTTCTAGGTCCCTAGAGGGATAGATTTCTATGTCCCTAGAGGGATTTCTATGTCACTAGAGAGATTTCTAGGTCCCTAGAGGGATTTCAATGTCCCTAGAGGGATTTCTAGGTCCCTAGAGGGATAGATTTCTAGGTCCCTAGAGGGATTTCTATGTCCCTAGAGGGATTTCTATGTCCCTAGAGGGATAGATTTCTATGTCCCTAGAGGGATTTCTATGTCCCTATAGGGGTTTCTATGTCCCTAGAGGGATTTCTATGTCCCTAGAGGGATTTCTATGTCGCTAGAGGGATTTCTATGTCGCTAGAGGGATTTCTAGGTCCCTAGAGGGATTTCTAGGTCCCTAGAGAGAGAGATTTCTATGTCCCTAAAGGGATTTCTAGGTCCCTAGAGAGAGAGATTTCTATGTCCCTAGAGGGATTTCTAGGTCCCTAGAGGGATTTCTAGGTCCCTAGAGGGATTTCTAGGTCCCTAGAGGGATAGATTTCTATGTCCCTAGATAGATTTCTATGTCCCTAGAGAGATTTCTAGGTCCCTAGAGGGATTTCTATGTCCCTAGAGCGATAGATTTCTATGTCGCTAGAGGGATTTCTATGTCGCTAGAGGGATTTCTAGGTCCCTAGAGGGATTTCTAGGTCCCTAGAGAGAGAGATTTCTATGTCCCTAGAGGGATTTCTAGGTCCCTAGAGAGAGAGATTTCTATGTCCCTAGAGGGATTTCTAGGTCCCTAGAGGGATTTCTAGGTCCCTAGAGGGATAGATTTCTAGGTCCCTAGAGGGATTTCAATGTCCCTAGAGGGATTTCTAGGTCCCTAGAGGGATAGATTTCTAGGTCCCTAGAGGGATTTCAATGTCCCTAGAGGGATTTCTAGGTCCCTAGAGGGATTTCAATGTCCCTAGAGGGATTTCTAGGTCCCTAGAGGGATAGATTTCTAGGTCCCTAGAGGGATTTCTATGTCCCTAGAGGGATTTCTATGTCCCTAGAGGGATTTCTATGTCCCTAGAGGGATTTCTATGTCCCTAGAGGGATAGATTTCTATGTCCCTAGAGGGATTTCTATGTCCCTAGAGGGATTTCTAGGTCCCTAGAGAGAGAGATTTCTATGTCCCTAGAGGGATTTCTAGGTCCCTAGAGGGATTTCTAGGTCCCTAGAGGGATTTCTAGGTCCCTAGAGGGATTTCTAGGTCCCTAGAGGGATTTCTAGGTCCCTAGAGGGATTTCTAGGTCCCTAGAGGGATAGATTTCTATGTCCCTAGAGGGATTTCTATGTCCCTAGAGGGATTTCTAGGTCCCTAGAGGGATTTCTATGTCCCTAGAGCGATAGATTTCTATGTCCCTAGAGGGATTTCTATGTCGCTCGAGGGATTTCTATGTCGCTAGAGGGATTTCTAGGTCCCTAGAGGGATTTCTAGGTCCCTAGAGAGAGAGATTTCTATGTCCCTAGAGGGATTTCTAGGTCCCTGGAGGGATTTCTAGGTCCCTAGAGGGATAGATTTCTAGGTCCCTAGAGGGATAGATTTCTAGGTCCCTAGAGGGATTTCAATGTCCCTAGAGGGATTTCTAGGTCCCTAGAGGGATAGATTTCTAGGTCCCTAGAGGGATTTCAATGTCCCTAGAGGGATTTCTAGGTCCCTAGAGGGATTTCAATGTCCCTAGAGGGATTTCTAGGTCCCTAGAGGGATAGATTTCTAGGTCCCTAGAGGAATTTCTATGTCCCTAGAGGGATTTCTATGTCGCTAGAGGGATTTCTATGTCGCTAGAGGGATTTCTAGGTCCCTAGAGGGATAGATTTCTAGGTCCCTAGAGGGATTTCAATGTCCCTAGAGGGATTTCTAGGTCCCTAGAGGGATTTCAATGTCCCTAGAGGGATTTCTAGGTCCCTAGAGGGATTTCTAGGTCCCTAGAGGGATAGATTTCTAGGTCCCTAGAGGGATTTCTATGTCCCTAGAGGGATTCCTAGGTCCCTAGATGGATAGATTTCTAGGTCCCTAGAGGGATTTCTATGTCCCTAGAGGGATTTCTATGTCCCTAGAGGGATTTCTATGTCCCTAGAGGGATAGATTTCTATGTCCCTAGAGGGATTTCTATGTCCCTAGAGGGATTTCTAGGTCCCTAGAGAGAGAGATTTCTATGTCCCTAGAGGGATTTCTAGGTCCCTAGAGGGATTTCTAGGTCCCTAGAGGGATTTCTAGGTCCCTAGAGGGATTTCTAGGTCCCTAGAGGGATTTCTAGGTCCCTAGAGGGATTTCTAGGTCCCTAGAGGGATAGATTTCTATGTCCCTAGAGGGATTTCTATGTCCCTAGAGAGATTTCTATGTCCCTAGAGAGATTTCTAGGTCCCTAGAGGGATTTCAATGTCCCTAGATAGATTTCAATGTCCCTAGAGGGATTTCTAGGTCCCTAGAGGGATTTCTATGTCCCTAGAGGGATAGATTTCTATGTCCCTAGAGGGATTTCTATGTCGCTAGAGGGATTTCTATGTCCCTAGAGGGATTTCTAGGTCCCTAGAGGGATTTCTAGGTCCCTAGAGGGATAGATTTCTATGTCCCTAGAGGGATTTCTATGTCACTAGAGAGATTTCTAGGTCCCTAGAGGGATTTCAATGTCCCTAGAGGGATTTCTAGGTCCCTAGAGGGATAGATTTCTAGGTCCCTAGAGGGATTTCTATGTCCCTAGAGGGATTTCAATGTCCCTAGAGGGATTTCTATGTCCCTAGAGGGATTTCTATGTCCCTAGAGGGATAGATTTTTATGTCCCTAGATGGATTTCTATGTCCCTATAGGGATTTCTATGTCCCTAGAGGGATTTCTATGTCCCTAGAGGGATTTCTTTGTCGCTAGAGGGATTTCTATGTCGCTAGAGGGATTTCTAGGTCCCTAGAGGGATTTCTAGGTCCCTAGAGAGAGAGATTTCTATGTCCCTAGAGGGATTTCTAGGTCCCTAGAGAGAGAGATTTCTATGTCCCTAGAGGGATTTCTAGGTCCCTAGAGGGATTTCTAGGTCCCTAGAGGGATAGATTTCTATGTCCCTAGAGGGATTTCTATGTCCCTAGAGAGATTTCTAGGTCCCTAGAGGGATTTCTATGTCCCTAGAGGGATTTCTAGGTCCCTAGAGGGATTTCTAGGTCCCTAGAGGGATTTCAATGTCCCTAGAGGGATTTCTATGTCCCTAGAGGGATTTCTAGGTCCCTAGAGGGATTTCTAGGTCCCTAGAGGGATTTCTAGGTCCCTAGAGGGATAGATTTCTATGTCCCTAGATAGATTTCTATGTCCCTAGAGAGATTTCTAGGTCCCTAGAGGGATTTCTATGTCCCTAGAGCGATAGATTTCTATGTCGCTAGAGGGATTTCTATGTCGCTAGAGGGATTTCTAGGTCCCTAGAGGGATTTCTAGGTCCCTAGAGAGAGAGATTTCTATGTCCCTAGAGGGATTTCTAGGTCCCTAGAGAGAGAGATTTCTATGTCCCTAGAGGGATTTCTAGGTCCCTAGAGGGATTTCTAGGTCCCTAGAGGGATAGATTTCTAGGTCCCTAGAGGGATTTCAATGTCCCTAGAGGGATTTCTAGGTCCCTAGAGGGATAGATTTCTAGGTCCCTAGAGGGATTTCAATGTCCCTAGAGGGATTTCTAGGTCCCTAGAGGGATTTCAATGTCCCTAGAGGGATTTCTAGGTCCCTAGAGGGATAGATTTCTAGGTCCCTAGAGGGATTTCTATGTCCCTAGAGGGATTTCTATGTCCCTAGAGGGATTTCTATGTCCCTAGAGGGATTTCTATGTCCCTAGAGGGATAGATTTCTATGTCCCTAGAGGGATTTCTATGTCCCTAGAGGGATTTCTAGGTCCCTAGAGAGAGAGATTTCTATGTCCCTAGAGGGATTTCTAGGTCCCTAGAGGGATTTCTAGGTCCCTAGAGGGATTTCTAGGTCCCTAGAGGGATTTCTAGGTCCCTAGAGGGATTTCTAGGTCCCTAGAGGGATTTCTAGGTCCCTAGAGGGATAGATTTCTATGTCCCTAGAGGGATTTCTATGTCCCTAGAGGGATTTCTAGGTCCCTAGAGGGATTTCTATGTCCCTAGAGCGATAGATTTCTATGTCCCTAGAGGGATTTCTATGTCGCTCGAGGGATTTCTATGTCGCTAGAGGGATTTCTAGGTCCCTAGAGGGATTTCTAGGTCCCTAGAGAGAGAGATTTCTATGTCCCTAGAGGGATTTCTAGGTCCCTGGAGGGATTTCTAGGTCCCTAGAGGGATAGATTTCTAGGTCCCTAGAGGGATAGATTTCTAGGTCCCTAGAGGGATTTCAATGTCCCTAGAGGGATTTCTAGGTCCCTAGAGGGATAGATTTCTAGGTCCCTAGAGGGATTTCAATGTCCCTAGAGGGATTTCTAGGTCCCTAGAGGGATTTCAATGTCCCTAGAGGGATTTCTAGGTCCCTAGAGGGATAGATTTCTAGGTCCCTAGAGGAATTTCTATGTCCCTAGAGGGATTTCTATGTCGCTAGAGGGATTTCTATGTCGCTAGAGGGATTTCTAGGTCCCTAGAGGGATAGATTTCTAGGTCCCTAGAGGGATTTCAATGTCCCTAGAGGGATTTCTAGGTCCCTAGAGGGATTTCAATGTCCCTAGAGGGATTTCTAGGTCCCTAGAGGGATTTCTAGGTCCCTAGAGGGATAGATTTCTAGGTCCCTAGAGGGATTTCTATGTCCCTAGAGGGATTCCTAGGTCCCTAGATGGATAGATTTCTAGGTCCCTAGAGGGATTTCTATGTCCCTAGAGGGATTTCTATGTCCCTAGAGGGATTTCTATGTCCCTAGAGGGATAGATTTCTATGTCCCTAGAGGGATTTCTATGTCCCTAGAGGGATTTCTAGGTCCCTAGAGAGAGAGATTTCTATGTCCCTAGAGGGATTTCTAGGTCCCTAGAGGGATTTCTAGGTCCCTAGAGGGATTTCTAGGTCCCTAGAGGGATTTCTAGGTCCCTAGAGGGATTTCTAGGTCCCTAGAGGGATTTCTAGGTCCCTAGAGGGATAGATTTCTATGTCCCTAGAGGGATTTCTATGTCCCTAGAGAGATTTCTATGTCCCTAGAGAGATTTCTAGGTCCCTAGAGGGATTTCAATGTCCCTAGATAGATTTCAATGTCCCTAGAGGGATTTCTAGGTCCCTAGAGGGATTTCTATGTCCCTAGAGGGATAGATTTCTATGTCCCTAGAGGGATTTCTATGTCGCTAGAGGGATTTCTATGTCCCTAGAGGGATTTCTAGGTCCCTAGAGGGATTTCTAGGTCGCTAGAGGGATTTCTATGTCGCTAGAGGGATTTCTAGGTCCCTAGAGGGATTTCTAGGTCCCTAGAGAGAGAGATTTCTATGTCCCTAGAGGGATTTCTAGGTCCCTAGAGAGAGAGATTTCTATGTCCCTAGAGGGATTTCTAGGTCCCTAGAGGGATTTCTAGGTCCCTAGAGGGATAGATTTCTATGTCCCTAGAGGGATTTCTATGTCCCTAGAGAGATTTCTAGGTCCCTAGAGGGATTTCTATGTCCCTAGAGGGATTTCTAGGTCCCTAGAGGGATTTCTAGGTCCCTAGAGGGATTTCAATGTCCCTAGAGGGATTTCTAGGTCCCTAGAGGGATTTCTATGTCCCTAGAGAGATTTCTATGTCCCTAGAGAGATTTCTAGGTCCCTAGAGGGACTTCAATGTCCCTAGAGGGATTTCTAGGTCCCTAGAGGGATAGATTTCAATGTCCCTAGAGGGATTTCTAGGTCCCTAGAGGGATTTCTATGTCCCTAGAGGGATAGATTTCTATGTCCCTAGAGGGATTTCTATGTCGCTAGAGGGATTTCTATGTCCCTAGAGGGATTTCTAGGTCCCTAGAGGGATTTCTAGGTCCCTAGAGGGATAGATTTCTATGTCCCTAGAGGGATTTCTATGTCACTAGAGAGATTTCTAGGTCCCTAGAGGGATTTCAATGTCCCTAGAGGGATTTCTAGGTCCCTAGAGGGATAGATTTCTAGGTCCCTAGAGGGATTTCTATGTCCCTAGAGGGATAGATTTCTAGGTCCCTAGAGGGATTTCTATGTCCCTAGAGGGATTTCTAGGTCCCTAGAGAGAGAGATTTCTATGTCCCTAGAGGGATTTCTAGGTCCCTAGAGGGATTTCTAGGTCCCTAGAGGGATTTCTAGGTCCCTAGAGGGATAGATTTCTATGTCCCTAGAGGGATTTCTATGTCCCTAGAGAGATTTCTAGGTCCCTAGAGGGATTTCTAGGTCCCTAGATTGATTTCTAGGTCCCTAGAGAGAGAGATTTCTATGTCCCTAGAGGGATTTCTAGGTCCCTAGAGGGATTTCTAGGTTCCTAGAGGGATTTCTAGGTCCCTAGAGGGAATCCTATGTCCCTAGAGGGATTTCAATGTCCCTAAAGGGATTTCTATGTCCCTAGAGGGATTTATATGTCCCTATAGGGATTTCTATGTCCCTAGAGGGATTTCTATGTCCCTAGAGGGATTTCTATGTCGCTAGAGGGATTTCTATGTCGCTAGAGGGATTTCTAGGTCCCTAGAGGGATTTCTAGGTCCCTAGAGAGAGAGATTTCTATGTCCCTAGAGGGATTTCTAGGTCCCTAGAGAGAGAGATTTCTATGTCCCTAGAGGGATTTCTAGGTCCCTAGAGGGATTTCTAGGTCCCTAGAGGGATTTCTAGGTCCCTAGAGGGATAGATTTCTATGTCCCTAGAGGGATTTCTAGGTCCCTAGAGGGATTTCTAGGTCCCTAGAGGGATTTCTAGGTCCCTAGAGGGATTTCTAGGTTCCTAGAGGGATTTCTATGTCCCTAGAGGGATTTCTAGGTCCCTAGAGGGATTTCTATGTCCCTAGAGCGATAGATTTCTATGTCCCTAGAGGGATTTCTATGTCGCTAGAGGGATTTTTATGTCGCTAGAGGGATTTCTAGGTCCCTAGAGGGATTTCTAGGTCCCTAGAGAGAGAGATTTCTATGTCCCTAGAGGGATTTCTAGGTCCCTAGAGGGATTTCTAGGTCCCTAGAGGGATAGATTTCTAGGTCCCTAGAGGGATAGATTTCTAGGTCCCTAGAGGGATTTCAATGTCCCTAGAGGGATTTCTAGGTCCCTATAGGGATAGATTTCTAGGTCCCTAGAGGGATTTCAATGTCCCTAGAGGGATTTCTAGGTCCCTAGAGGGATTTCAATGTCCCTAGAGGGATTTCTAGGTCCCTAGAGGGATTTCTATGTCGCTAGAGGGATTTCTATGTCGCTAGAGGGATTTCTAGGTCCCTAGAGGGATAGATTTCTAGGTCCCTAGAGGGATTTCAATGTCCCTAGAGGGATTTCTAGGTCCCTAGAGGGATAGATTTCTAGGTCCCTAGAGGGATTTCTATGTCCCTAGAGGGATTTCTATGTCGCTAGAGGGATTTCTATGTCGCTAGAGGGATTTCTAGGTCCCTAGAGGGATAGATTTCTAGGTCCCTAGAGGGATTTCAATGTCCCTAGAGGGATTTCTAGGTCCCTAGAGGGATAGATTTCTAGGTCCCTAGAGGGATTTCAATGTCCCTAGAGGGATTTCTAGGTCCCTAGAGGGATTTCAATGTCCCTAGAGGGATTTCTAGGTCCCTAGAGGGATAGATTTCTAGGTCCCTAGAGGGATTTCTATGTCCCTAGAGGGATTTCTAGGTCCCTAGAGGGATTTCTAGGTCCCTAGAGGGATTTCAATGTCCCTAGAGGGATTTCTAGGTCCCTAGAGGGATTTCTATGTCCCTAGAGAGATTTCTATGTCCCTAGAGAGATTTCTAGGTCCCTAGAGGGACTTCAATGTCCCTAGAGGGATTTCTAGGTCCCTAGAGGGATAGATTTCAATGTCCCTAGAGGGATTTCTAGGTCCCTAGAGGGATTTCTATGTCCCTAGAGGGATAGATTTCTATGTCCCTAGAGGGATTTCTATGTCGCTAGAGGGATTTCTATGTCCCTAGAGGGATTTCTAGGTCCCTAGAGGGATTTCTAGGTCCCTAGAGGGATAGATTTCTATGTCCCTAGAGGGATTTCTATGTCACTAGAGAGATTTCTAGGTCCCTAGAGGGATTTCAATGTCCCTAGAGGGATTTCTAGGTCCCTAGAGGGATAGATTTCTAGGTCCCTAGAGGGATTTCTATGTCCCTAGAGGGATAGATTTCTAGGTCCCTAGAGGGATTTCTATGTCCCTAGAGGGATTTCTAGGTCCCTAGAGAGAGAGATTTCTATGTCCCTAGAGGGATTTCTAGGTCCCTAGAGGGATTTCTAGGTCCCTAGAGGGATTTCTAGGTCCCTAGAGGGATAGATTTCTATGTCCCTAGAGGGATTTCTATGTCCCTAGAGAGATTTCTAGGTCCCTAGAGGGATTTCTAGGTCCCTAGAGGGATAGATTTCTATGTCCCTAGAGGGATTTCTAGGTCCCTAGAGGGATTTCTAGGTCCCTAGAGGGATTTCTAGGTCCCTAGAGGGATTTCTAGGTTCCTAGAGGGATTTCTATGTCCCTAGAGGGATTTCTAGGTCCCTAGAGGGATTTCTATGTCCCTAGAGCGATAGATTTCTATGTCCCTAGAGGGATTTCTATGTCGCTAGAGGGATTTCTATGTCGCTAGAGGGATTTCTAGGTCCCTAGAGGGATTTCTAGGTCCCTAGAGAGAGAGATTTCTATGTCCCTAGAGGGATTTCTAGGTCCCTAGAGGGATTTCTAGGTCCCTAGAGGGATAGATTTCTAGGTCCCTAGAGGGATAGATTTCTAGGTCCCTAGAGGGATTTCAATGTCCCTAGAGGGATTTCTAGGTCCCTAGAGGGATAGATTTCTAGGTCCCTAGAGGGATTTCAATGTCCCTAGAGGGATTTCTAGGTCCCTAGAGGGATTTCAATGTCCCTAGAGGGATTTCTAGGTCCCTAGAGGGATAGATTTCTAGGTCCCTAGAGGGATTTCTATGTCCCTAGAGGGATTTCTATGTCGCTAGAGGGATTTCTATGTCGCTAGAGGGATTTCTAGGTCCCTAGAGGGATAGATTTCTAGGTCCCTAGAGGGATTTCAATGTCCCTAGAGGGATTTCTAGGTCCCTAGAGGGATAGATTTCTAGGTCCCTAGAGGGATTTCTATGTCCCTAGAGGGATTTCTATGTCGCTAGAGGGATTTCTATGTCGCTAGAGGGATTTCTAGGTCCCTAGAGGGATAGATTTCTAGGTCCCTAGAGGGATTTCAATGTCCCTAGAGGGATTTCTAGGTCCCTAGAGGGATAGATTTCTAGGTCCCTAGAGGGATTTCAATGTCCCTAGAGGGATTTCTAGGTCCCTAGAGGGATTTCAATGTCCCTAGAGGGATTTCTAGGTGCCTAGAGGGATAGATTTCTAGGTCCCTAGAGGGATTTCTATGTCCCTAGAGGGATTTCTAGGTCCCTAGAGGGATAGATTTCTAGGTCTCTAGAGGGATTTCTATGTCCCTAGAGGGATTTCTATGTCCCTAGAGGGATTTCTATGTCCCTAGAGGGATTTCTATGTCCCTAGAGGGATAGATTTCTATGTCCCTAGAGGGATTTCTATGTCCCTAGAGGGATTTCTAGGTCCCTAGAGAGAGAGATTTCTATGTCCCTAGAGGGATTTCTAGGTCCCTAGAGGGATTTCTAGGTCCCTAGAGGGATTTCTAGGTCCCTAGAGGGATTTCTAGGTCCCTAGAGGGATTTCTAGGTCCCTAGAGGGATTTCTAGGTCCCTAGAGGGATAGATTTCTATGTCCCTAGAGGGATTTCTATGTCCCTAGAGAGATTTCTATGTCCCTAGAGAGATTTCTAGGTCCCTAGAGGGATTTCAATGTCCCTAGATAGATTTCTAGGTCCCTAGAGGGATAGATTTCAATGTCCCTAGAGGGATTTCTAGGTCCCTAGAGGGATTTCTATGTCCCTAGAGGGATAGATTTCTATGTCCCTAGAGGGATTTCTATGTCGCTAGAGGGATTTCTAGGTCCCTAGAGAGAGAGATTTCTATGTCCCTAGAGGGATTTCTAGGTCCCTAGAGGGATTTCTAGGTCCCTAGAGGGATAGATTTCTATGTCCCTAGAGGGATTTCTATGTCCCTAGAGAGATTTCTAGGTCCCTAGAGGGATTTCTAGGTCCCTAGAGGGATTTCTAGGTCCCTAGAGGGATTTCAATGTCCCTAGAGGGATTTCTAGGTCCCTAGAGGGATAGATTTCTAGGTCCCTAGAGGGATTTCTATGTCCCTAGAGGGATAGATTTCTAGGTCCCTAGAGGGATTTCTATGTCCCTAGAGGGATTTCTAGGTCCCTAGAGAGAGAGATTTCTATGTCCCTAGAGGGATTTCTAGGTCCCTAGAGGGATTTCTAGGTCCCTAGAGGGATTTCTAGGTCCCTAGAGGGATAGATTTCTATGTCCCTAGAGGGATTTCTATGTCCCTAGAGAGATTTCTAGGTCCCTAGAGGGATTTCTAGGTCCCTAGATTGATTTCTAGGTCCCTAGAGAGAGAGATTTCTATGTCCCTAGAGGGATTTCTAGGTCCCTAGAGGGATTTCTAGGTTCCTAGAGGGATTTCTAGGTCCCTAGAGGGATTTCTAGGTCCCTAGAGGGATTTCTAGGTCCCTAGAGGGATTTCTAGGTCCCTAGAGGGATAGATTTCTATGTCCCTAGAGGGATTTCTATGTCCCTAGAGAGATTTCTATGTCCCTAGAGAGATTTCTAGGTCCCTAGAGGGATTTCAATGTCCCTAGAGGGATTTCTAGGTCCCTAGAGGGATAGATTTCTAGGTCCCTAGAGGGATTTCTATGTCCCTAGAGGGATTTCAATGTCCCTAGAGGGATTTCTATGTCCCTAGAGGGATTTCTATGTCCCTAGAGGGATAGATTTCTATGTCCCTAGAGGGATTTCTATGTCCCTATAGGGATTTCTATGTCCCTAGAGGGATTTCTATGTCCCTAGAGGGATTTCTATGTCGCTAGAGGGATTTCTATGTCGCTAGAGGGATTTCTAGGTCCCTAGAGGGATTTCTAGGTCCCTAGAGAGAGAGATTTCTATGTCCCTAGAGGGATTTCTAGGTCCCTAGAGAGAGAGATTTCTATGTCCCTAGAGGGATTTCTAGGTCCCTAGAGGGATTTCTAGGTCCCTAGAGGGATTTCTAGGTCCCTAGAGGGAGAGATTTCTATGTCCCTAGAGGGATTTCTATGTCCCTAGAGAGATTTCTAGGTCCCTAGAGGGATTTCTATGTCCCTAGAGGGATTTCTAGGTCCCTAGAGGGATTTCTAGGTCCCTAGAGGGATTTCAATGTCCCTAGAGGGATTTCTAGGTCCCTAGAGAGAGAGATTTCTATGTCCCTAGAGGGATTTCTAGGTCCCTAGAGGGATTTCTAGGTCCCTAGAGGGATAGATTTCTATGTCCCTAGAGGGATTTCTATGTCCCTAGAGAGATTTCTATGTCCCTAGAGAGATTTCTAGGTCCCTAGAGGGACTTCAATGTCCCTAGAGGGATTTCTAGGTCCCTAGAGGGATAGATTTCAATGTCCCTAGAGGGATTTCTAGGTCCCTAGAGGGATTTCTATGTCCCTAGAGGGATAGATTTCTATGTCCCTAGAGGGATTTCTATGTCGCTAGAGGGATTTCTATGTCCCTAGAGGGATTTCTAGGTCCCTAGAGGGATTTCTAGGTCCCTAGAGGGATAGATTTCTATGTCCCTAGAGGGATTTCTATGTCACTAGAGAGATTTCTAGGTCCCTAGAGGGATTTCAATGTCCCTAGAGGGATTTCTAGGTCCCTAGAGGGATAGATTTCTAGGTCCCTAGAGGGATTTCTATGTCCCTAGAGGGATAGATTTCTAGGTCCCTAGAGGGATTTCTATGTCCCTAGAGGGATTTCTAGGTCCCTAGAGAGAGAGATTTCTATGTCCCTAGAGGGATTTCTAGGTCCCTAGAGGGATTTCTAGGTCCCTAGAGGGATTTCTAGGTCCCTAGAGGGATAGATTTCTATGTCTCTAGAGGGATTTCTATGTCCCTAGAGAGATTTCTAGGTCCCTAGAGGGATTTCTAGGTCCCTAGATTGATTTCTAGGTCCCTAGAGAGAGAGATTTCTATGTCCCTAGAGGGATTTCTAGGTCCCTAGAGGGATTTCTAGGTCCCTAGAGGGATTTCTAGGTCCCTAGAGGGATTTCTAGGTCCCTAGAGGGATAGATTTCTATGTCCCTAGAGGGATTTCTATGTCCCTAGAGAGATTTCTATGTCCCTAGAGAGATTTCTAGGTCCCTAGAGGGATTTCAATGTCCCTAGAGGGATTTCTAGGTCCCTAGAGGGATAGATTTCTAGGTCCCTAGAGGGATTTCAATGTCCCTAGAGGGATTTCTATGTCCCTAGAGGGATTTCTATGTCCCTAGAGGGATAGATTTCTATGTCCCTAGAGGGATTTCTATGTCCCTATAGGGATTTCTATGTCCCTAGAGGGATTTCTATGTCCCTAGAGGGATTGCTATGTCGCTAGAGGGATTTCTATGTCGCTAGAGGGATTTCTAGGTCCCTAGAGGGATTTCTAGGTCCCTAGAGAGAGAGATTTCTATGTCCCTAGAGGGATTTCTAGGTCCCTAGAGAGAGAGATTTCTATGTCCCTAGAGGGATTTCTAGGTCCCTAGAGGGATTTCTAGGTCCCTAGAGGGATTTCTAGGTCCCTAGAGGGATTTCTAGGTCCCTAGAGGGAGAGATTTCTATGTCCCTAGAGGGATTTCTATGTCCCTAGAGAGATTTCTAGGTCCCTAGAGGGATTTCTATGTCCCTAGAGGGATTTCTAGGTCCCTAGAGGGATTTCTAGGTCCCTAGAGGGATTTCAATGTCCCTAGAGGGATTTCTAGGTCCCTAGAGGGATTTCTAGGTCCCTAGAGGGATTTCTATGTCCCTAGAGGGATAGATTTCTATGTCCCTAGAGGGATTTCTATGTCCCTAGAGGGATTTCTATGTCCCTAGAGGGATTTCTAGGTCCCTAGAGGGATTTCTATGTCCCTAGAGGGATAGATTTATATGTCCCTAGAGGAATTTCTATGTCCATAGAGGGATTTCTATGTCCCTAGAGGGATTTCTAGGTCCCTAGAGGGATAGATTTCTATGTCCCTAGAGGGATTTCTAGGTCCCTAGAGGGATTTCTATGTCCCTAGAGCGATAGATTTCTATGTCCCTAGAGGGATTTCTATGTCGCTAGAGGGATTTCTATGTCGCTAGAGGGATTTCTAGGTCCCTAGAGCGATTTCTAGGTCCCTAGAGAGAGAGATTTCTATGTCCCTAGAGGGATTTCTAGGTCCCTAGAGAGAGAGATTTCTATGTCCCTAGAGGGATTTCTAGGTCCCTAGAGGGATTTCTAGGTCCCTAGAGGGATAGATTTCTAGGTCCCTAGAGGGATTTCAATGTCCCTAGAGGGATTTCTAGGTCCCTAGAGGGATAGATTTCTAGGTCCCTAGAGGGATTTCAATGTCCCTAGAGGGATTTCTAGGCCCCTAGAGGGATTTCAATGTCCCTAGAGGGATTTCTAGGTCCCTAGAGGGATAGATTTCTAGGTCCCTAGAGGGATTTCTATGTCCCTAGAGGGATTTCTATGTCCCTAGAGGGATTTCTATGTCCCTAGAGGGATTTCTATGTCCCTAGAGGGATAGATTTCTATGTCCCTAGAGGGATTTCTATGTCCCTAGAGGGATTTCTAGGTCCCTAGAGAGAGAGATTTCTATGTCCCTAGACGGATTTCTAGGTCCCTAGAGGAATTTCTAGGTCCCTAGAGGGATTTCTAGGTCCCTAGAGGGATTTCTAGGTCCCTAGAGGGATTTCTAGGTCCCTAGAGGGATTTCTAGGTCCCTAGAGGGATAGATTTCTATGTCCCTAGAGGGATTTCTATGTCCCTAGAGGGATTTCTAGGTCCCTAGAGGGATTTCTATGTCCCTAGAGCGATAGATTTCTATGTCCCTAGAGGGATTTCTATGTCGCTAGAGGGATTTCTATGTCGCTAGAGGGATTTCTAGGTCCCTAGAGGGATTTCTAGGTCCCTAGAGAGAGAGATTTCTATGTCCCTAGAGGGATTTCTAGGTCCCTAGAGGGATTTCTAGGTCCCTAGAGGGATAGATTTCTAGGTCCCTAGAGGGATAGATTTCTAGGTCCCTAGAGGGATTTCAATGTCCCTAGAGGGATTTCTAGGTCCCTAGAGGGATAGATTTCTAGGTCCCTAGAGGGATTTCAATGTCCCTAGAGGGATTTCTAGGTCCCTAGAGGGATTTCAATGTCCCTAGAGGGATTTCTAGGTCCCTAGAGGGATAGATTTCTAGGTCCCTAGAGGGATTTCTATGTCCCTAGAGGGATTTCTATGTCCCTAGAGGGATTTCTATGTCCCTAGAGGGATTTCTATGTCCCTAGAGGGATAGATTTCTATGTCCCTAGAGGGGTTTCTAGGTCCCTAGAGGGATTTCTAGGTCCCTAGAGGGATTTCTATGTCCCTAGAGGGATAGATTTCTATGTCCCTAGAGGGATTTCTATGTCCCTAGAGGGATTTCTATGTCCCTAGAGGGATTTCTAGGTCCCTAGAAGGATTTCTATGTCCCTAGAGGGATAGATTTATATGTCCCTAGAGGGATTTCTATGTCACTAGAGAGATTTCTATGTCCCTAGAGGGATTTCTAGGTCCCTAGAGAGAGAGATTTCTATGTCCCTAGAGGGATTTCTAGGTCCCTAGAGGGATTTCTAGGTCCCTAGAGGGATAGATTTCTAGGTCCCTAGAGAGATTTCTAGGTCCCTAGAGGGACTTCAATGTCCCTAGAGGGATTTCTAGGTCCCTAGAGGGATAGATTTCAATGTCCCTAGAGGGATTTCTAGGTCCCTAGAGGGATTTCTATGTCCCTAGAGGGATAGATTTCTATGTCCCTAGAGGGATTTCTATGTCGCTAGAGGGATTTCTATGTCCCTAGAGGGATTTCTAGGTCCCTAGAGGGATTTCTAGGTCCCTAGAGGGATAGATTTCTATGTCCCTAGAGGGATTTCTATGTCACTAGAGAGATTTCTAGGTCCCTAGAGGGATTTCAATGTCCCTAGAGGGATTTCTAGGTCCCTAGAGGGATAGATTTCTAGGTCCCTAGAGGGATTTCTATGTCCCTAGAGGGATAGATTTCTAGGTCCCTAGAGGGATTTCTATGTCCCTAGAGGGATTTCTAGGTCCCTAGAGAGAGAGATTTCTATGTCCCTAGAGGGATTTCTAGGTCCCTAGAGGGATTTCTAGGTCCCTAGAGGGATTTCTAGGTCCCTAGAGGGATTTCTAGGTCCCTAGAGGGATAGATTTCTATGTCTCTAGAGGGATTTCTATGTCCCTAGAGAGATTTCTAGGTCCCTAGAGGGATTTCTAGGTCCCTAGATTGATTTCTAGGTCCCTAGAGAGAGAGATTTCTATGTCCCTAGAGGGATTTCTAGGTCCCTAGAGGGATTTCTAGGTTCCTAGAGGGATTTCTAGGTCCCTAGAGGGATTTCTAGGTCCCTAGAGGGATTTCTAGGTCCCTAGAGGGATAGATTTCTATGTCCCTAGAGGGATTTCTATGTCCCTAGAGAGATTTCTATGTCCCTAGAGAGATTTCTAGGTCCCTAGAGGGATTTCAATGTCCCTAGAGGGATTTCTAGGTCCCTAGAGGGATAGATTTCTAGGTCCCTAGAGGGATTTCAATGTCCCTAGAGGGATTTCTATGTCCCTAGAGGGATTTCTATGTCCCTAGAGGGATAGATTTCTATGTCCCTAGAGGGATTTCTATGTCCCTAGAGGGATTTCTATGTCCCTATAGGGATTTCTATGTCCCTAGAGGGATTTCTATGTCCCTAGAGGGATTTCTATGTCGCTAGAGGGATTTCTATGTCGCTAGAGGGATTTCTAGGTCCCTAGAGGGATTTCTAGGTCCCTAGAGAGAGAGATTTCTATGTCCCTAGAGGGATTTCTAGGTCCCTAGAGAGAGAGATTTCTATGTCCCTAGAGGGATTTCTAGGTCCCTAGAGGGATTTCTAGGTCCCTAGAGGGATTTCTAGGTCCCTAGAGGGATTTCTAGGTCCCTAGAGGGAGAGATTTCTATGTCCCTAGAGGGATTTCTATGTCCCTAGAGAGATTTCTAGGTCCCTAGAGGGATTTCTATGTCCCTGGAGGGATTTCTAGGTCCCTAGAGGGATTTCTAGGTCCCTAGAGGGATTTCAATGTCCCTAGAGGGATTTCTAGGTCCCTAGAGGGATTTCTAGGTCCCTAGAGGGATTTCTATGTCCCTAGAGGGATAGATTTCTATGTCCCTAGAGGGATTTCTATGTCCCTAGAGGGATTTCTATGTCCCTAGAGGGATTTCTAGGTCCCTAGAGGGATTTCTATGTCCCTAGAGGGATAGATTTATATGTCCCTAGAGGAATTTCTATGTCCATAGAGGGATTTCTATGTCCCTAGAGGGATTTCTAGGTCCCTAGAGGGATAGATTTCTATGTCCCTAGAGGGATTTCTAGGTCCCTAGAGGGATTTCTATGTCCCTAGAGCGATAGATTTCTATGTCCCTAGAGGGATTTCTATGTCGCTAGAGGGATTTCTATGTCGCTAGAGGGATTTCTAGGTCCCTAGAGAGAGAGATTTCTATGTCCCTAGAGGGATTTCTAGGTCCCTAGAGAGAGAGATTTCTATGTCCCTAGAGGGATTTCTAGGTCCCTAGAGGGATTTCTAGGTCCCTAGAGGGATAGATTTCTAGGTCCCTAGAGGGATTTCAATGTCCCTAGAGGGATTTCTAGGTCCCTAGAGGGATAGATTTCTAGGTCCCTAGAGGGATTTCAATGTCCCTAGAGGGATTTCTAGGCCCCTAGAGGGATTTCAATGTCCCTAGAGGGATTTCTAGGTCCCTAGAGGGATAGATTTCTAGGTCCCTAGAGGGATTTCTATGTCCCTAGAGCGATAGATTTCTATGTCCCTAGAGGGATTTCTATGTCGCTAGAGGGATTTCTATGTCGCTAGAGGGATTTCTAGGTCCCTAGAGGGATTTCTAGGTCCCTAGAGAGAGAGATTTCTATGTCCCTAGAGGGATTTCTAGGTCCCTAGAGGGATAGATTTCTAGGTCCCTAGAGGGATAGATTTCTAGGTCCCTAGAGGGATTTCAATGTCCCTAGAGGGATTTCTAGGTCCCTAGAGGGATAGATTTCTAGGTCCCTAGAGGGATTTCAATGTCCCTAGAGGGATTTCTAGGTCCCTAGAGGGATTTCAATGTCCCTAGAGGGATTTCTAGGTCCCTAGAGGGATAGATTTCTAGGTCCCTAGAGGGATTTCTATGTCCCTAGAGGGATTTCTATGTCCCTAGAGGGATTTCTATGTCCCTAGAGGGATTTCTATGTCCCTAGAGGGATAGATTTCTATGTCCCTAGAGGGGTTTCTAGGTCCCTAGAGGGATTTCTAGGTCCCTAGAGGGATTTCTATGTCCCTAGAGGGATAGATTTCTATGTCCCTAGAGGGATTTCTATGTCCCTAGAGGGATTTCTATGTCCCTAGAGGGATTTCTAGGTCCCTAGAGGGATTTCTATGTCCCTAGAGGGATAGATTTATATGTCCCTAGAGGGATTTCTATGTCACTAGAGAGATTTCTAGGTCCCTAGAGGGATTTCAATGTCCCTAGAGGGATTTCTAGGTCCCTAGAGGGATAGATTTCTAGGTCCCTAGAGGGATTTCTATGTCCCTAGAGGGATAGATTTCTAGGTCCCTAGAGGGATTTCTATGTCCCTAGAGGGATTTCTAGGTCCCTAGAGAGAGAGATTTCTATGTCCCTAGAGGGATTTCTAGGTCCCTAGAGGGATTTCTAGGTCCCTAGAGGGATTTCTAGGTCCCTAGAGGGATAGATTTCTATGTCCCTAGAGGGATTTCTATGTCCCTAGAGAGATTTCTAGGTCCCTAGAGGGATTTCTAGGTCCCTAGATTGATTTCTAGGTCCCTAGAGAGAGAGATTTCTATGTCCCTAGAGGGATTTCTAGGTCCCTAGAGGGATTTCTAGGTTCCTAGAGGGATTTCTAGGTCCCTAGAGGGATTTCTAGGTCCCTAGAGGGATTTCTAGGTCCCTAGAGGGATTTCTAGGTCCCTAGAGGGATAGATTTCTATGTCCCTAGAGGGATTTCTATGTCCCTAGAGGGATTTCTATGTCCCTAGAGGGATTTCTATGTCGCTAGAGGGATTTCTATGTCGCTAGAGGGATTTCTAGGTCCCTAGAGGGATTTCTAGGTCCCTAGAGAGAGAGATTTCTATGTCCCTAGAGGGATTTCTAGGTCCCTAGAGAGAGAGATTTCTATGTCCCTAGAGGGATTTCTAGGTCCCTAGAGGGATTTCTAGGTCCCTAGAGGGATTTCTAGGTCCCTAGAGGGAGAGATTTCTATGTCCCTAGAGGGATTTCTATGTCCCTAGAGAGATTTCTAGGTCCCTAGAGGGATTTCTATGTCCCTAGAGGGATTTCTAGGTCCCTAGAGGGATTTCAATGTCCCTAGAGGGATTTCTAGGTCCCTAGAGGGATTTCTAGGTCCCTAGAGGGATTTCTATGTCCCTAGAGGGATAGATTTCTATGTCCCTAGAGGGATTTCTATGTCCATAGAGGGATTTCTATGTCCCTAGAGGGATTTCTAGGTCCCTAGAGGGATAGATTTCTATGTCCCTAGAGGGATAGATTTATATGTCCCTAGAGGGATTTCTATGTCCATAGAGCGATAGATTTCTATGTCCCTAGAGGGATTTCTATGTCGCTAGAGGGATTTCTATGTCCCTAGATAGATTTCTAGGTCCCTAGAGGGATAGATTTCAATGTCCCTAGAGGGATTTCTAGGTCCCTAGAGGGATTTCTATGTCCCTAGAGGGATAGATTTCTATGTCCCTAGAGGGATTTCTATGTCGCTAGAGGGATTTCTATGTCCCTAGAGGGATTTCTAGGTCCCTAGAGGGATTTCTAGGTCCCTAGAGGGATAGATTTCTATGTCCCTAGAGGGATTTCTATGTCACTAGAGAGATTTCTAGGTCCCTAGAGGGATTTCAATGTCCCTAGAGGGATTTCTAGGTCCCTAGAGGGATAGATTTCTAGGTCCCTAGAGGGATTTCTATGTCCCTAGAGGGATTTCAATGTCCCTAGAGGGATTTCTATGTCCCTAGAGGGATTTCTATGTCCCTAGAGGGATAGATTTCTATGTCCCTAGAGGGATTTCTATGTCCCTATAGGGATTTCTATGTCCCTAGAGGGATTTCTATGTCCCTAGAGGGATTTCTATGTCGCTAGAGGGATTTCTATGTCGCTAGAGGGATTTCTAGGTCCCTAGAGGGATTTCTAGGTCCCTAGAGAGAGAGATTTCTATGTCCCTAGAGGGATTTCTAGGTCCCTAGAGAGAGAGATTTCTATGTCCCTAGAGGGATTTCTAGGTCCCTAGAGGGATTTCTAGGTCCCTAGAGGGATTTCTAGGTCCCTAGAGGGAGAGATTTCTATGTCCCTAGAGGGATTTCTATGTCCCTAGAGAGATTTCTAGGTCCCTAGAGGGATTTCTATGTCCCTAGAGGGATTTCTAGGTCCCTAGAGGGATTTCAATGTCCCTAGAGGGATTTCTAGGTCCCTAGAGGGATTTCTAGGTCCCTAGAGGGATTTCTATGTCCCTAGAGGGATAGATTTCTATGTCCCTAGAGGGATTTCTATGTCCATAGAGGGATTTCTATGTCCCTAGAGGGATTTCTAGGTCCCTAGAGGGATAGATTTCTATGTCCCTAGAGGGATAGATTTATATGTCCCTAGAGGGATTTCTATGTCCATAGAGCGATAGATTTCTATGTCCCTAGAGGGATTTCTATGTCGCTAGAGGGATTTCTATGTCCCTAGATAGATTTCTAGGTCCCTAGAGGGATAGATTTCAATGTCCCTAGAGGGATTTCTAGGTCCCTAGAGGGATTTCTATGTCCCTAGAGGGATAGATTTCTATGTCCCTAGAGGGATTTCTATGTCGCTAGAGGGATTTCTATGTCCCTAGAGGGATTTCTAGGTCCCTAGAGGGATTTCTAGGTCCCTAGAGGGATAGATTTCTATGTCCCTAGAGGGATTTCTATGTCACTAGAGAGATTTCTAGGTCCCTAGAGGGATTTCAATGTCCCTAGAGGGATTTCTAGGTCCCTAGAGGGATAGATTTCTAGGTCCCTAGAGGGATTTCTATGTCCCTAGAGGGATTTCAATGTCCCTAGAGGGATTTCTATGTCCCTAGAGGGATTTCTATGTCCCTAGAGGGATAGATTTCTATGTCCCTAGAGGGATTTCTATGTCCCTATAGGGATTTCTATGTCCCTAGAGGGATTTCTATGTCCCTAGAGGGATTTCTATGTCGCTAGAGGGATTTCTATGTCGCTAGAGGGATTTCTAGGTCCCTAGAGGGATTTCTAGGTCCCTAGAGAGAGAGATTTCTATGTCCCTAGAGGGATTTCTAGGTCCCTAGAGAGAGAGATTTCTATGTCCCTAGAGGGATTTCTAGGTCCCTAGAGGGATTTCTAGGTCCCTAGAGGGATAGATTTCTATGTCCCTAGAGGGATTTCTATGTCCCTAGAGAGATTTCTAGGTCCCTAGAGGGATTTCTATGTCCCTAGAGGGATTTCTAGGTCCCTAGAGGGATTTCTAGGTCCCTAGAGAGAGAGATTTCTATGTCCCTAGAGGGATTTCTAGGTCCCTAGAGAGAGAGATTTCTATGTCCCTAGAGGGATTTCTAGGTCCCTAGAGGGATTTCTAGGTCCCTAGAGGGATTTCTAGGTCCCTAGAGGGAGAGATTTCTATGTCCCTAGAGGGATTTCTATGTCCCTAGAGAGATTTCTAGGTCCCTAGAGGGATTTCTATGTCCCTAGAGGGATTTCTAGGTCCCTAGAGGGATTTCAATGTCCCTAGAGGGATTTCTAGGTCCCTAGAGGGATTTCTAGGTCCCTAGAGGGATTTCTATGTCCCTAGAGGGATAGATTTCTATGTCCCTAGAGGGATTTCTATGTCCATAGAGGGATTTCTATGTCCCTAGAGGGATTTCTAGGTCCCTAGAGGGATAGATTTCTATGTCCCTAGAGGGATAGATTTATATGTCCCTAGAGGGATTTCTATGTCCATAGAGCGATAGATTTCTATGTCCCTAGAGGGATTTCTATGTCGCTAGAGGGATTTCTATGTCCCTAGATAGATTTCTAGGTCCCTAGAGGGATAGATTTCAATGTCCCTAGAGGGATTTCTAGGTCCCTAGAGGGATTTCTATGTCCCTAGAGGGATAGATTTCTATGTCCCTAGAGGGATTTCTATGTCGCTAGAGGGATTTCTATGTCCCTAGAGGGATTTCTAGGTCCCTAGAGGGATTTCTAGGTCCCTAGAGGGATAGATTTCTATGTCCCTAGAGGGATTTCTATGTCACTAGAGAGATTTCTAGGTCCCTAGAGGGATTTCAATGTCCCTAGAGGGATTTCTAGGTCCCTAGAGGGATAGATTTCTAGGTCCCTAGAGGGATTTCTATGTCCCTAGAGGGATTTCAATGTCCCTAGAGGGATTTCTATGTCCCTAGAGGGATTTCTATGTCCCTAGAGGGATAGATTTCTATGTCCCTAGAGGGATTTCTATGTCCCTATAGGGATTTCTATGTCCCTAGAGGGATTTCTATGTCCCTAGAGGGATTTCTATGTCGCTAGAGGGATTTCTATGTCGCTAGAGGGATTTCTAGGTCCCTAGAGGGATTTCTAGGTCCCTAGAGAGAGAGATTTCTATGTCCCTAGAGGGATTTCTAGGTCCCTAGAGAGAGAGATTTCTATGTCCCTAGAGGGATTTCTAGGTCCCTAGAGGGATTTCTAGGTCCCTAGAGGGATAGATTTCTATGTCCCTAGAGGGATTTCTATGTCCCTAGAGAGATTTCTAGGTCCCTAGAGGGATTTCTATGTCCCTAGAGGGATTTCTAGGTCCCTAGAGGGATTTCTAGGTCCCTAGAGAGATTTCTATGTCCCTAGAGAGATTTCAATGTCCCTAGAGGGATTTCTAGGTCCCTAGAGGGATAGATTTCAATGTCCCTAGAGGGATTTCTAGGTCCCTAGAGGGATTTCTATGTCCCTAGAGGGATAGATTTCTATGTCCCTAGAGGGATTTCTATGTCGCTAGAGGGATTTCTATGTCCCTAGAGGGATTTCTAGGTCCCTAGAGGGATTTCTAGGTCCCTAGAGGGATTTCTAGGTCCCTAGAGGGATAGATTTCTATGTCCCTAGAGGGATTTCTATGTCACTAGAGAGATTTCTAGGTCCCTAGAGGGATTTCAATGTCCCTAGAGGGATTTCTAGGTCCCTAGAGGGATAGATTTCTAGGTCCCTAGAGGGATTTCTATGTCCCTAGAGGGATAGATTTCTAGGTCCCTAGAGGGATTTCTATGTCCCTAGAGGGATTTCTAGGTCCCTAGAGAGAGAGATTTCTATGTCCCTAGAGGGATTTCTAGGTCCCTAGAGGGATTTCTAGGTCCCTAGAGGGATTTCTAGGTCCCTAGAGGGATAGATTTCTATGTCCCTAGAGGGATTTCTATGTCCCTAGAGAGATTTCTAGGTCCCTAGAGGGATTTCTAGGTCCCTAGATTGATTTCTAGGTCCCTAGAGAGAGAGATTTCTATGTCCCTAGAGGGATTTCTAGGTCCCTAGAGGGATTTCTAGGTTCCTAGAGGGATTTCTAGGTCCCTAGAGGGATTTCTAGGTCCCTAGAGGGATTTCTAGGTCCCTAGAGGGATAGATTTCTATGTCCCTAGAGGGATTTCTATGTCCCTAGAGAGATTTCTATGTCCCTAGAGAGATTTCTAGGTCCCTAGAGGGATTTCAATGTCCCTAGAGGGATTTCTAGGTCCCTAGAGGGATAGATTTCTAGGTCCCTAGAGGGATTTCTATGTCCCTAGAGGGATTTCAATGTCCCTAGAGGGATTTCTATGTCCCTAGAGGGATTTCTATGTCCCTAGAGGGATAGATTTCTATGTCCCTAGAGGGATTTCTATGTCCCTATAGGGATTTCTATGTCCCTAGAGGGATTTCTATGTCCCTAGAGGGATTTCTATGTCGCTAGAGGGATTTCTATGTCGCTAGAGGGATTTCTAGGTCCCTAGAGGGATTTCTAGGTCCCTAGAGAGAGAGATTTCTATGTCCCTAGAGGGATTTCTAGGTCCCTAGAGAGAGAGATTTCTATGTCCCTAGAGGGATTTCTAGGTCCCTAGAGGGATTTCTAGGTCCCTAGAGGGATTTCTAGGTCCCTAGAGGGATTTCTAGGTCCCTAGAGGGATAGATTTCTATGTCCCTAGAGGGATTTCTATGTCCCTAGAGAGATTTCTAGGTCCCTAGAGGGATTTCTATGTCCCTAGAGGGATTTCTAGGTCCCTAGAGGGATTTCTAGGTCCCTAGAGGGATTTCAATGTCCCTAGAGGGATTTCTATGTCCCTAGAGGGATTTCTAGGTCCCTAGAGGGATTTCTATGTCCCTAGAGGGATAGATTTATATGTCCCTAGAGGGATTTCTATGTCCATAGAGGGATTTCTATGTCCCTAGAGGGATTTCTAGGTCCCTAGAGGGATAGATTTCTATGTCCCTAGAGGGATTTCTAGGTCCCTAGAGGGATTTCTATGTCCCTAGAGCGATAGATTTCTATGTCCCTAGAGGGATTTCTATGTCGCTAGAGGGATTTCTATGTCGCTAGAGGGATTTCTAGGTCCCTAGAGGGATTTCTAGGTCCCTAGAGAGAGAGATTTCTATGTCCCTAGAGGGATTTCTAGGTCCCTAGAGAGAGAGATTTCTATGTCCCTAGAGGGATTTCTAGGTCCCTAGAGGGATTTCTAGGTCCCTAGAGGGATAGATTTCTAGGTCCCTAGAGGGATTTCAATGTCCCTAGAGGGATTTCTAGGTCCCTAGAGGGATAGATTTCTAGGTCCCTAGAGGGATTTCAATGTCCCTAGAGGGATTTCTAGGTCCCTAGAGGGATTTCAATGTCCCTAGAGGGATTTCTAGGTCCCTAGAGGGATTTCTAGGTCCCTAGAGGGATAGATTTCTATGTCCCTAGAGGGATTTCTATGTCACTAGAGAGATTTCTAGGTCCCTAGAGGGATTTCAATGTCCCTAGAGGGATTTCTAGGTCCCTAGAGGGATAGATTTCTAGGTCCCTAGAGGGATTTCTATGTCCCTAGAGGGATTTCAATGTCCCTAGAGGAATTTCTAGGTCCCTAGAGGGATTTCTAGGTCCCTAGAGGGATTTCTAGGTCCCTAGAGGGATTTCTAGGTCCCTAGAGGGATTTCTAGGTCCCTAGAGGGATAGATTTCTATGTCCCTAGAGGGATTTCTATGTCCCTAGAGGGATTTCTAGGTCCCTAGAGGGATTTCTATGTCCCTAGAGCGATAGATTTCTATGTCCCTAGAGGGATTTCTATGTCGCTAGAGGGATTTCTATGTCGCTAGAGGGATTTCTAGGTCCCTAGAGGGATTTCTAGGTCCCTAGAGAGAGAGATTTCTATGTCCCTAGAGGGATTTCTAGGTCCCTAGAGGGATTTCTAGGTCCCTAGAGGGATAGATTTCTAGGTCCCTAGAGGGATAGATTTCTAGGTCCCTAGAGGGATTTCAATGTCCCTAGAGGGATTTCTAGGTCCCTAGAGGGATAGATTTCTAGGTCCCTAGAGGGATTTCAATGTCCCTAGAGGGATTTCTATGTCCCTAGAGGGATTTCTATGTCCCTAGAGGGATTTCTATGTCCCTAGAGGGATAGATTTCTATGTCCCTAGAGGGGTTTCTAGGTCCCTAGAGGGATTTCTAGGTCCCTAGAGGGATTTCTATGTCCCTAGAGGGATAGATTTCTATGTCCCTAGAGGGATTTCTATGTCCCTAGAGGGATTTCTATGTCCCTAGAGGGATTTCTAGGTCCCTAGAGGGATTTCTATGTCCCTAGAGGGATAGATTTCTATGTCCCTAGAGAGATTTCTAGGTCCCTAGAGGGATTTCAATGTCCCTAGAGGGATTTCTAGGTCCCTAGAGGGATAGATTTCAATGTCCCTAGAGGGATTTCTAGGTCCCTAGAGGGATAGATTTCTAGGTCCCTAGAGGGATTTCTATGTCCCTAGAGGGATTTCTAGGTCCCTAGAGGGATTTCTAGGTCCCTAGAGGGATTTCAATGTCCCTAGAGGGATTTCTATGTCCCTAGAGGGATTTCTAGGTCCCTAGAGGGATTTCTATGTCCCTAGAGGGATAGATTTATATGTCCCTAGAGGGATTTCTATGTCCATAGAGGGATTTCTATGTCCCTAGAGGGATTTCTAGGTCCCTAGAGGGATAGATTTCTATGTCCCTAGAGGGATTTCTAGGTCCCTAGAGGGATTTCTATGTCCCTAGAGCGATAGATTTCTATGTCCCTAGAGGGATTTCTATGTCGCTAGAGGGATTTCTATGTCGCTAGAGGGATTTCTAGGTCCCTAGAGGGATTTCTAGGTCCCTAGAGAGAGAGATTTCTATGTCCCTAGAGGGATTTCTAGGTCCCTAGAGAGAGAGATTTCTATGTCCCTAGAGGGATTTCTAGGTCCCTAGAGGGATTTCTAGGTCCCTAGAGGGATAGATTTCTAGGTCCCTAGAGGGATTTCAATGTCCCTAGAGGGATTTCTAGGTCCCTAGAGGGATAGATTTCTATGTCCCTAGAGGGATTTCTAGGTCCCTAGAGGGATTTCTAGGTCCCTAGAGGGATAGATTTCTAGGTCCCTAGAGGGATTTCAATGTCCCTAGAGGGATTTCTAGGTCCCTAGAGGGATAGATTTCTAGGTCCCTAGAGGGATTTCAATGTCCCTAGAGGGATTTCTAGGTCCCTAGAGGGATTTCAATGTCCCTAGAGGGATTTCTAGGTCCCTAGAGGGATAGATTTCTAGGTCCCTAGAGGGATTTCTATGTCCCTAGAGGGATTTCTATGTCCCTAGAGGGATTTCTATGTCCCTAGAGGGATTTCTATGTCCCTAGAGGGATAGATTTCTATGTCCCTAGAGGGATTTCTATGTCCCTAGAGGGATTTCTAGGTCCCTAGAGAGAGAGATTTCTATGTCCCTAGAGGGATTTCTAGGTCCCTAGAGGAATTTCTAGGTCCCTAGAGGGATTTCTAGGTCCCTAGAGGGATTTCTAGGTCCCTAGAGGGATTTCTAGGTCCCTAGAGGGATTTCTAGGTCCCTAGAGGGATAGATTTCTATGTCCCTAGAGGGATTTCTATGTCCCTAGAGGGATTTCTAGGTCCCTAGAGGGATTTCTATGTCCCTAGAGCGATAGATTTCTATGTCCCTAGAGGGATTTCTATGTCGCTAGAGGGATTTCTATGTCGCTAGAGGGATTTCTAGGTCCCTAGAGGGATTTCTAGGTCCCTAGAGAGAGAGATTTCTATGTCCCTAGAGGGATTTCTAGGTCCCTAGAGGGATTTCTAGGTCCCTAGAGGGATAGATTTCTAGGTCCCTAGAGGGATAGATTTCTAGGTCCCTAGAGGGATTTCAATGTCCCTAGAGGGATTTCTAGGTCCCTAGAGGGATAGATTTCTAGGTCCCTAGAGGGATTTCAATGTCCCTAGAGGGATTTCTATGTCCCTAGAGGGATTTCTATGTCCCTAGAGGGATTTCTATGTCCCTAGAGGGATAGATTTCTATGTCCCTAGAGGGGTTTCTAGGTCCCTAGAGGGATTTCTAGGTCCCTAGAGGGATTTCTATGTCCCTAGAGGGATAGATTTCTATGTCCCTAGAGGGATTTCTATGTCCCTAGAGGGATTTCTATGTCCCTAGAGGGATTTCTAGGTCCCTAGAGGGATTTCTATGTCCCTAGAGGGATAGATTTATATGTCCCTAGAGGGATTTCTATGTCCATAGAGGGATTTCTATGTCCCTAGAGGGATTTCTAGGTCCCTAGAGGGATAGATTTCTATGTCCCTAGAGGGATTTCTAGGTCCCTAGAGGGATTTCTATGTCCCTAGAGCGATAGATTTCTATGTCCCTAGAGGGATTTCTATGTCGCTAGAGGGATTTCTATGTCGCTAGAGGGATTTCTAGGTCCCTAGAGGGATAGATTTCTAGGTCCCTAGAGGGATTTCAATGTCCCTAGAGGGATTTCTAGGTCCCTAGAGGGATAGATTTCTAGGTCCCTAGAGGGATTTCTAGGTCCCTAGAGGGATTTCTAGGTCCCTAGAGGGATTTCTAGGTCCCTAGAGGGATTTCTAGGTCCCTAGAGGGATAGATTTCTATGTCCCTAGAGGGATTTCTATGTCCCTAGAGAGATTTCTATGTCCCTAGAGAGATTTCTAGGTCCCTAGAGGGATTTCAATGTCCCTAGAGGGATTTCTAGGTCCCTAGAGGGATAGATTTCAATGTCCCTAGAGGGATTTCTAGGTCCCTAGAGGGATTTCTATGTCCCTAGAGGGATTTCAATGTCCCTAGAGGGATTTCTAGGTCCCTAGAGGGATAGATTTCTAGGTCCCTAGAGGGATTTCTATGTCCCTAGAGGGATTTCTATGTCCCTAGAGGGATTTCTATGTCCCTAGAGGGATTTCTATGTCGCTAGAGGGATTTCTAGGTCCCTAGAGAGAGAGATTTCTATGTCCCTAGAGGGATTTCTAGGTCCCTAGAGGGATTTCTAGGTCCCTAGAGGGATAGATTTCTAGGTCCCTAGAGGGATTTCAATGTCCCTAGAGGGATTTCTAGGTCCCTAGAGGGATAGATTTCTAGGTCCCTAGAGGGATTTCAATGTCCCTAGAGGGATTTCTAGGTCCCTAGAGGGATTTCAATGTCCCTAGAGGGATTTCTAGGTCCCTAGAGGGATAGATTTCTAGGTCCCTAGAGGGATTTCTATGTCCCTAGAGGGATTTCTATGTCCCTAGAGGGATTTCTATGTCCCTAGAGGGATTTCTATGTCCCTAGAGGGATAGATTTCTATGTCCCTAGAGGGATTTCTATGTCCCTAGAGGGATTTCTAGGTCCCTAGAGAGAGAGATTTCTATGTCCCTAGAGGGATTTCTAGGTCCCTAGAGGAATTTCTAGGTCCCTAGAGGGATTTCTAGGTCCCTAGAGGGATTTCTAGGTCCCTAGAGGGATTTCTAGGTCCCTAGAGGGATTTCTAGGTCCCTAGAGGGATAGATTTCTATGTCCCTAGAGGGATTTCTATGTCCCTAGAGGGATTTCTAGGTCCCTAGAGGGATTTCTATGTCCCTAGAGCGATAGATTTCTATGTCCCTAGAGGGATTTCTATGTCGCTAGAGGGATTTCTATGTCGCTAGAGGGATTTCTAGGTCCCTAGAGGGATTTCTAGGTCCCTAGAGAGAGAGATTTCTATGTCCCTAGAGGGATTTCTAGGTCCCTAGAGGGATTTCTAGGTCCCTAGAGGGATAGATTTCTAGGTCCCTAGAGGGATAGATTTCTAGGTCCCTAGAGGGATTTCAATGTCCCTAGAGGGATTTCTAGGTCCCTAGAGGGATAGATTTCTAGGTCCCTAGAGGGATTTCAATGTCCCTAGAGGGATTTCTATGTCCCTAGAGGGATTTCTATGTCCCTAGAGGGATCTCTATGTCCCTAGAGGGATAGATTTCTATGTCCCTAGAGGGGTTTCTAGGTCCCTAGAGGGATTTCTAGGTCCCTAGAGGGATTTCTATGTCCCTAGAGGGATAGATTTCTATGTCCCTAGAGGGATTTCTATGTCCCTAGAGGGATTTCTATGTCCCTAGAGGGATTTCTAGGTCCCTAGAGGGATTTCTATGTCCCTAGAGGGATAGATTTATATGTCCCTAGAGGGATTTCTATGTCCATAGAGGGATTTCTATGTCCCTAGAGGGATTTCTAGGTCCCTAGAGGGATAGATTTCTATGTCCCTAGAGGGATTTCTAGGTCCCTAGAGGGATTTCTATGTCCCTAGAGCGATAGATTTCTATGTCCCTAGAGGGATTTCTATGTCGCTAGAGGGATTTCTATGTCGCTAGAGGGATTTCTAGGTCCCTAGAGGGATAGATTTCTAGGTCCCTAGAGGGATTTCAATGTCCCTAGAGGGATTTCTAGGTCCCTAGAGGGATAGATTTCTAGGTCCCTAGAGGGATTTCTAGGTCCCTAGAGGGATTTCTAGGTCCCTAGAGGGATTTCTAGGTCCCTAGAGGGATTTCTAGGTCCCTAGAGGGATAGATTTCTATGTCCCTAGAGGGATTTCTATGTCCCTAGAGAGATTTCTATGTCCCTAGAGAGATTTCTAGGTCCCTAGAGGGATTTCAATGTCCCTAGAGGGATTTCTAGGTCCCTAGAGGGATAGATTTCAATGTCCCTAGAGGGATTTCTAGGTCCCTAGAGGGATTTCTATGTCCCTAGAGGGATAGATTTCTATGTCCCTAGAGGGATTTCTATGTCGCTAGAGGGATTTCTATGTCCCTAGAGGGATTTCTAGGTCCCTAGAGGGATTTCTAGGTCCCTAGAGGGATAGATTTCTATGTCCCTAGAGGGATTTCTATGTCACTAGAGAGATTTCTAGGTCCCTAGAGGGATTTCAATGTCCCTAGAGGGATTTCTAGGTCCCTAGAGGGATAGATTTCTAGGTCCCTAGAGGGATTTCTATGTCCCTAGAGGGATTTCAATGTCCCTAGAGGGATTTCTATGTCCCTAGAGGGATTTCTATGTCCCTAGAGGGATAGATTTCTATGTCCCTAGAGGGATTTCTATGTCCCTATAGGGATTTCTATGTCCCTAGAGGGATTTCTATGTCCCTAGAGGGATTTCTATGTCGCTAGAGGGATTTCTATGTCGCTAGAGGGATTTCTAGGTCCCTAGAGGGATTTCTAGGTCCCTAGAGAGAGAGATTTCTATGTCCCTAGAGGGATTTCTAGGTCCCTAGAGAGAGAGATTTCTATGTCCCTAGAGGGATTTCTAGGTCCCTAGAGGGATTTCTAGGTCCCTAGAGGGATAGATTTCTATGTCCCTAGAGGGATTTCTATGTCCCTAGAGAGATTTCTAGGTCCCTAGAGGGATTTCTATGTCCCTAGAGGGATTTCTATGTCCCTAGAGAGATTTCTATGTCCCTAGAGAGATTTCTAGGTCCCTAGAGGGATTTCAATGTCCCTAGAGGGATTTCTAGGTCCCTGGAGGGATAGATTTCAATGTCCCTAGAGGGATTTCTAGGTCCCTAGAGGGATTTCTATGTCCCTAGAGGGATAGATTTCTATGTCCCTAGAGGGATTTCTATGTCGCTAGAGGGATTTCTATGTCCCTAGAGGGATTTCTAGGTCCCTAGAGGGATTTCTAGGTCCCTAGAGGGATAGATTTCTATGTCCCTAGAGGGATTTCTATGTCACTAGAGAGATTTCTAGGTCCCTAGAGGGATTTCAATGTCCCTAGAGGGATTTCTAGGTCCCTAGAGGGATAGATTTCTAGGTCCCTAGAGGGATTTCTATGTCCCTAGAGGGATTTCTAGGTCCCTAGAGAGAGAGATTTCTATGTCCCTAGAGGGATTTCTAGGTCCCTAGAGGGATTTCTAGGTCCCTAGAGGGATTTCTAGGTCCCTAGAGGGATAGATTTCTATGTCCCTAGAGGAATTTCTATGTCCCTAGAGAGATTTCTAGGTCCCTAGAGGGATTTCTAGGTCCCTAGATTGATTTCTAGGTCCCTAGAGAGAGAGATTTCTATGTCCCTAGAGGGATTTCTAGGTCCCTAGAGGGATAACTAGGTCCCTAGAGGGATTTCTAGGTCCCTAGAGGGATTTCTAGGTCCCTAGAGGGATAGATTTCTATGTCCCTAGAGGGATTTCTATGTCCCTAGAGAGATTTCTATGTCCCTAGAGAGATTTCTAGGTCCCTAGAGGGATTTCAATGTCCCTAGAGGGATTTCTAGGTCCCTAGAGGGATAGATTTCAATGTCCCTAGAGGGATTTCTAGGTCCCTAGAGGGATTTCTATGTCCCTAGAGGGATAGATTTCTATGTCCCTAGAGGGATTTCTATGTCGCTAGAGGGATTTCTATGTCCCTAGAGGGATTTCTAGGTCCCTAGAGGGATTTCTAGGTCCCTAGAGGGATAGATTTCTATGTCCCTAGAGGGATTTCTATGTCACTAGAGAGATTTCTAGGTCCCTAGAGGGATTTCAATGTCCCTAGAGGGATTTCTAGGTCCCTAGAGGGATAGATTTCTAGGTCCCTAGAGGGATTTCTATGTCCCTAGAGGGATTTCAATGTCCCTAGAGGGATTTCTATGTCCCTAGAGGGATTTCTATGTCCCTAGAGGGATAGATTTCTATGTCCCTAGAGGGATTTCTATGTCCCTATAGGGATTTCTATGACCCTAGAGGAATTTCTATGTCCCTAGAGGGATTTCTATGTCGCTAGAGGGATTTCTATGTCGCTAGAGGGATTTCTAGGTCCCTAGAGGGATTTCTAGGTCCCTAGAGAGAGAGATTTCTATGTCCCTAGAGGGATTTCTAGGTCCCTAGAGAGAGAGATTTCTATGTCCCTAGAGGGATTTCTAGGTCCCTAGAGGGATTTCTAGGTCCCTAGAGGGATAGATTTCTATGTCCCTAGAGGGATTTCTAGGTCCCTAGAGAGAGAGATTTCTATGTCCCTAGAGGGATTTCTAGGTCCCTAGAGGGATTTCTAGGTCCCTAGAGGGATAGATTTCTATGTCCCTAGAGGGATTTCTATGTCACTAGAGAGATTTCTAGGTCCCTAGAGGGATTTCAATGTCCCTAGAGGGATTTCTAGGTCCCTAGAGGGATAGATTTCTAGGTCCCTAGAGGGATTTCTATGTCCCTATAGGGATTTCTATGACCCTAGAGGGATTTCTATGTCCCTAGAGGGATTTCTATGTCGCTAGAGGGATTTCTATGTCGCTAGAGGGATTTCTAGGTCCCTAGAGGGATTTCTAGGTCCCTAGAGAGAGAGATTTCTATGTCCCTAGAGGGATTTCTAGGTCCCTAGAGAGAGAGATTTCTATGTCCCTAGAGGGATTTCTAGGTCCCTAGAGGGATTTCTAGGTCCCTAGAGGGATAGATTTCTATGTCCCTAGAGGGATTTCTATGTCCCTAGAGAGATTTCTAGGTCCCTAGAGGGATTTCTATGTCCCTAGAGGGATTTCTAGGTCCCTAGAGGGATTTCTAGGTCCCTAGAGCGATTTCAATGTCCCTAGAGGGATTATAGGTCCCTAGAGGGATTTCTAGGTCCCTAGAGGGATTTCTATGTCCCTAGAGGGATAGATTTCTATGTCCCTAGAGGGATTTCTATGTCCCTAGAGGGATTTCTATGTCCCTAGAGGGATTTCTAGGTCCCTAGAGGGATTTCTATGTCCCTAGAGGGATAGATTTATATGTCCCTAGAGGGATTTCTATGTCCATAGAGGGATTTCTATGTCCCTAGAGGGATTTCTAGGTCCCTAGAGGGATAGATTTCTATGTCCCTAGAGGGATTTCTAGGTCCCTAGAGGGATTTCTATGTCCCTAGAGCGATAGATTTCTATGTCCCTAGAGGGATTTCTATGTCGCTAGAGGGATTTCTATGTCGCTAGAGGGATTTCTAGGTCCCTAGAGGGATAGATTTCTAGGTCCCTAGAGGGATTTCAATGTCCCTAGAGGGATTTCTAGGTCCCTAGAGGGATAGATTTCTAGGTCCCTAGAGGGATTTCAATGTCCCTAGAGGGATTTCTATGTCCCTAGAGGGATTTCTATGTCCCTAGAGGGATTTCTATGTCCCTAGAGGGATAGATTTCTATGTCCCTAGAGGGGTTTCTAGGTCCCTAGAGGGATTTCTAGGTCCCTAGAGGGATTTCTATGTCCCTAGAGGGATAGATTTCTATGTCCCTAGAGGGATTTCTATGTCCCTAGAGGGATTTCTATGTCCCTAGAGGGATTTCTAGGTCCCTAGAGGGATTTCTATGTCCCTAGAGGGATAGATTTATATGTCCCTAGAGGGATTTCTATGTCCATAGAGGGATTTCTATGTCCCTAGAGGGATTTCTAGGTCCCTAGAGGGATAGATTTCTATGTCCCTAGAGGGATTTCTAGGTCCCTAGAGGGATTTCTATGTCCCTAGAGCGATAGATTTCTATGTCCCTAGAGGGATTTCTATGTCGCTAGAGGGATTTCTATGTCGCTAGAGGGATTTCTAGGTCCCTAGAGGGATAGATTTCTAGGTCCCTAGAGGGATTTCAATGTCCCTAGAGGGATTTCTAGGTCCCTAGAGGGATAGATTTCTAGGTCCCTAGAGGGATTTCAATGTCCCTAGAGGGATTTCTATGTCCCTAGAGGGATTTCTATGTCCCTAGAGGGATTTCTATGTCCCTAGAGGGATAGATTTCTATGTCCCTAGAGGGGTTTCTAGGTCCCTAGAGGGATTTCTAGGTCCCTAGAGGGATTTCTATGTCCCTAGAGGGATAGATTTCTATGTCCCTAGAGGGATTTCTATGTCCCTAGAGGGATTTCTATGTCCCTAGAGGGATTTCTAGGTCCCTAGAGGGATTTCTATGTCCCTAGAGGGATAGATTTATATGTCCCTAGAGGGATTTCTATGTCCATAGAGGGATTTCTATGTCCCTAGAGGGATTTCTAGGTCCCTAGAGGGATAGATTTCTATGTCCCTAGAGGGATTTCTAGGTCCCTAGAGGGATTTCTATGTCCCTAGAGCGATAGATTTCTATGTCCCTAGAGGGATTTCTATGTCGCTAGAGGGATTTCTATGTCGCTAGAGGGATTTCTAGGTCCCTAGAGGGATAGATTTCTAGGTCCCTAGAGGGATTTCAATGTCCCTAGAGGGATTTCTAGGTCCCTAGAGGGATAGATTTCTAGGTCCCTAGAGGGATTTCTAGGTCCCTAGAGGGATTTCTAGGTCCCTAGAGGGATTTCTAGGTCCCTAGAGGGATTTCAATGTCCCTAGAGGGATTTCTAGGTCCCTAGAGGGATAGATTTCTAGGTCCCTAGAGGGATTTATAGGTCCCTAGAGGGATTTCTAGGTCCCTAGAGGGATTTCTAGGTCCCTAGAGGGATAGATTTCTATGTCCCTAGAGGGATTTCTATGTCCCTAGAGAGATTTCTATGTCCCTAGAGAGATTTCTAGGTCCCTAGAGGGATTTCAATGTCCCTAGAGGGATTTCTAGGTCCCTAGAGGGATAGATATCAATGTCCCTAGAGGGATTTCTAGGTCCCTAGAGGGATTTCTATGTCCCTAGAGGGATAGATTTCTATGTCCCTAGAGGGATTTCTATGTCGCTAGAGGGATTTCTATGTCCCTAGAGGGATTTCTAGGTCCCTAGAGGGATTTCTAGGTCCCTAGAGGGATAGATTTCTATGTCCCTAGAGGGATTTCTATGTCACTAGAGAGATTTCTAGGTCCCTAGAGGGATTTCAATGTCCCTAGAGGGATTTCTAGGTCCCTAGAGGGATAGATTTCTAGGTCCCTAGAGGGATTTCTATGTCCCTAGAGGGATTTCAATGTCCCTAGAGGGATTTCTATGTCCCTAGAGGGATTTCTATGTCCCTAGAGGGATAGATTTCTATGTCCCTAGAGGGATTTCTATGTCCCTATAGGGATTTCTATGTCCCTAGAGGGATTTCTATGTCCCTAGAGGGATTTCTATGTCGCTAGAGGGATTTCTATGTCGCTAGAGGGATTTCTAGGTCCCTAGAGGGATTTCTAGGTCCCTAGAGAGAGAGATTTCTATGTCCCTAGAGGGATTTCTAGGTCCCTAGAGGGATTTCTAGGTCCCTAGAGGGATAGATTTCTATGTCCCTAGAGGGATTTCTATGTCCCTAGAGAGATTTCTAGGTCCCTAGAGGGATTTCTATGTCCCTAGAGGGATTTCTATGTCCCTAGAGAGATTTCTATGTCCCTAGAGAGATTTCTAGGTCCCTAGAGGGATTTCAATGTCCCTAGAGGGATTTCTAGGTCCCTAGAGGGATAGATTTCAATGTCCCTAGAGGGATTTCTAGGTCCCTAGAGGGATTTCTATGTCCCTAGAGGGATAGATTTCTATGTCCCTAGAGGGATTTCTATGTCGCTAGAGGGATTTCTATGTCCCTAGAGGGATTTCTAGGTCCCTAGAGGGATTTCTAGGTCCCTAGAGGGATAGATTTCTATGTCCCTAGAGGGATTTCTATGTCACTAGAGAGATTTCTAGGTCCCTAGAGGGATTTCAATGTCCCTAGAGGGATTTCTAGGTCCCTAGAGGGATAGATTTCTAGGTCCCTAGAGGGATTTCTATGTCCCTAGAGGGATTTCAATGTCCCTAGAGGGATTTCTATGTCCCTAGAGGGATTTCTATGTCCCTAGAGGGATAGATTTCTATGTCCCTAGAGGGATTTCTATGTCCCTATAGGGATTTCTATGACCCTAGAGGAATTTCTATGTCCCTAGAGGGATTTCTATGTCGCTAGAGGGATTTCTATGTCGCTAGAGGGATTTCTAGGTCCCTAGAGGGATTTCTAGGTCCCTAGAGAGAGAGATTTCTATGTCCCTAGAGGGATTTCTAGGTCCCTAGAGAGAGAGATTTCTATGTCCCTAGAGGGATTTCTAGGTCCCTAGAGGGATTTCTAGGTCCCTAGAGGGATAGATTTCTATGTCCCTAGAGGGATTTCTAGGTCCCTAGAGAGAGAGATTTCTATGTCCCTAGAGGGATTTCTAGGTCCCTAGAGGGATTTCTAGGTCCCTAGAGGGATAGATTTCTATGTCCCTAGAGGGATTTCTATGTCACTAGAGAGATTTCTAGGTCCCTAGAGGGATTTCAATGTCCCTAGAGGGATTTCTAGGTCCCTAGAGGGATAGATTTCTAGGTCCCTAGAGGGATTTCTATGTCCCTATAGGGATTTCTATGACCCTAGAGGGATTTCTATGTCCCTAGAGGGATTTCTATGTCGCTAGAGGGATTTCTATGTCGCTAGAGGGATTTCTAGGTCCCTAGAGGGATTTCTAGGTCCCTAGAGAGAGAGATTTCTATGTCCCTAGAGGGATTTCTAGGTCCCTAGAGAGAGAGATTTCTATGTCCCTAGAGGGATTTCTAGGTCCCTAGAGGGATTTCTAGGTCCCTAGAGGGATAGATTTCTATGTCCCTAGAGGGATTTCTATGTCCCTAGAGAGATTTCTAGGTCCCTAGAGGGATTTCTATGTCCCTAGAGGGATTTCTAGGTCCCTAGAGGGATTTCTAGGTCCCTAGAGCGATTTCAATGTCCCTAGAGGGATTATAGGTCCCTAGAGGGATTTCTAGGTCCCTAGAGGGATTTCTATGTCCCTAGAGGGATAGATTTCTATGTCCCTAGAGGGATTTCTATGTCCCTAGAGGGATTTCTATGTCCCTAGAGGGATTTCTAGGTCCCTAGAGGGATTTCTATGTCCCTAGAGGGATAGATTTATATGTCCCTAGAGGGATTTCTATGTCCATAGAGGGATTTCTATGTCCCTAGAGGGATTTCTAGGTCCCTAGAGGGATAGATTTCTATGTCCCTAGAGGGATTTCTAGGTCCCTAGAGGGATTTCTATGTCCCTAGAGCGATAGATTTCTATGTCCCTAGAGGGATTTCTATGTCGCTAGAGGGATTTCTATGTCGCTAGAGGGATTTCTAGGTCCCTAGAGGGATAGATTTCTAGGTCCCTAGAGGGATTTCAATGTCCCTAGAGGGATTTCTAGGTCCCTAGAGGGATAGATTTCTAGGTCCCTAGAGGGATTTCAATGTCCCTAGAGGGATTTCTATGTCCCTAGAGGGATTTCTATGTCCCTAGAGGGATTTCTATGTCCCTAGAGGGATAGATTTCTATGTCCCTAGAGGGGTTTCTAGGTCCCTAGAGGGATTTCTAGGTCCCTAGAGGGATTTCTATGTCCCTAGAGGGATAGATTTCTATGTCCCTAGAGGGATTTCTATGTCCCTAGAGGGATTTCTATGTCCCTAGAGGGATTTCTAGGTCCCTAGAGGGATTTCTATGTCCCTAGAGGGATAGATTTATATGTCCCTAGAGGGATTTCTATGTCCATAGAGGGATTTCTATGTCCCTAGAGGGATTTCTAGGTCCCTAGAGGGATAGATTTCTATGTCCCTAGAGGGATTTCTAGGTCCCTAGAGGGATTTCTATGTCCCTAGAGCGATAGATTTCTATGTCCCTAGAGGGATTTCTATGTCGCTAGAGGGATTTCTATGTCGCTAGAGGGATTTCTAGGTCCCTAGAGGGATAGATTTCTAGGTCCCTAGAGGGATTTCAATGTCCCTAGAGGGATTTCTAGGTCCCTAGAGGGATAGATTTCTAGGTCCCTAGAGGGATTTCAATGTCCCTAGAGGGATTTCTATGTCCCTAGAGGGATTTCTATGTCCCTAGAGGGATTTCTATGTCCCTAGAGGGATAGATTTCTATGTCCCTAGAGGGGTTTCTAGGTCCCTAGAGGGATTTCTAGGTCCCTAGAGGGATTTCTATGTCCCTAGAGGGATAGATTTCTATGTCCCTAGAGGGATTTCTATGTCCCTAGAGGGATTTCTATGTCCCTAGAGGGATTTCTAGGTCCCTAGAGGGATTTCTATGTCCCTAGAGGGATAGATTTATATGTCCCTAGAGGGATTTCTATGTCCATAGAGGGATTTCTATGTCCCTAGAGGGATTTCTAGGTCCCTAGAGGGATAGATTTCTATGTCCCTAGAGGGATTTCTAGGTCCCTAGAGGGATTTCTATGTCCCTAGAGCGATAGATTTCTATGTCCCTAGAGGGATTTCTATGTCGCTAGAGGGATTTCTATGTCGCTAGAGGGATTTCTAGGTCCCTAGAGGGATAGATTTCTAGGTCCCTAGAGGGATTTCAATGTCCCTAGAGGGATTTCTAGGTCCCTAGAGGGATAGATTTCTAGGTCCCTAGAGGGATTTCTAGGTCCCTAGAGGGATTTCTAGGTCCCTAGAGGGATTTCTAGGTCCCTAGAGGGATTTCAATGTCCCTAGAGGGATTTCTAGGTCCCTAGAGGGATAGATTTCTAGGTCCCTAGAGGGATTTATAGGTCCCTAGAGGGATTTCTAGGTCCCTAGAGGGATTTCTAGGTCCCTAGAGGGATAGATTTCTATGTCCCTAGAGGGATTTCTATGTCCCTAGAGAGATTTCTATGTCCCTAGAGAGATTTCTAGGTCCCTAGAGGGATTTCAATGTCCCTAGAGGGATTTCTAGGTCCCTAGAGGGATAGATATCAATGTCCCTAGAGGGATTTCTAGGTCCCTAGAGGGATTTCTATGTCCCTAGAGGGATAGATTTCTATGTCCCTAGAGGGATTTCTATGTCGCTAGAGGGATTTCTATGTCCCTAGAGGGATTTCTAGGTCCCTAGAGGGATTTCTAGGTCCCTAGAGGGATAGATTTCTATGTCCCTAGAGGGATTTCTATGTCACTAGAGAGATTTCTAGGTCCCTAGAGGGATTTCAATGTCCCTAGAGGGATTTCTAGGTCCCTAGAGGGATAGATTTCTAGGTCCCTAGAGGGATTTCTATGTCCCTAGAGGGATTTCAATGTCCCTAGAGGGATTTCTATGTCCCTAGAGGGATTTCTATGTCCCTAGAGGGATAGATTTCTATGTCCCTAGAGGGATTTCTATGTCCCTATAGGGATTTCTATGTCCCTAGAGGGATTTCTATGTCCCTAGAGGGATTTCTATGTCGCTAGAGGGATTTCTATGTCGCTAGAGGGATTTCTAGGTCCCTAGAGGGATTTCTAGGTCCCTAGAGAGAGAGATTTCTATGTCCCTAGAGGGATTTCTAGGTCCCTAGAGGGATTTCTAGGTCCCTAGAGGGATAGATTTCTATGTCCCTAGAGGGATTTCTATGTCCCTAGAGAGATTTCTAGGTCCCTAGAGGGATTTCTATGTCCCTAGAGGGATTTCTATGTCCCTAGAGAGATTTCTATGTCCCTAGAGAGATTTCTAGGTCCCTAGAGGGATTTCAATGTCCCTAGAGGGATTTCTAGGTCCCTGGAGGGATAGATTTCAATGTCCCTAGAGGGATTTCTAGGTCCCTAGAGGGATTTCTATGTCCCTAGAGGGATAGATTTCTATGTCCCTAGAGGGATTTCTATGTCGCTAGAGGGATTTCTATGTCCCTAGAGGGATTTCTAGGTCCCTAGAGGGATTTCTAGGTCCCTAGAGGGATAGATTTCTATGTCCCTAGAGGGATTTCTATGTCACTAGAGAGATTTCTAGGTCCCTAGAGGGATTTCAATGTCCCTAGAGGGATTTCTAGGTCCCTAGAGGGATAGATTTCTAGGTCCCTAGAGGGATTTCTATGTCCCTAGAGGGATTTCTAGGTCCCTAGAGAGAGAGATTTCTATGTCCCTAGAGGGATTTCTAGGTCCCTAGAGGGATTTCTAGGTCCCTAGAGGGATTTCTAGGTCCCTAGAGGGATAGATTTCTATGTCCCTAGAGGAATTTCTATGTCCCTAGAGAGATTTCTAGGTCCCTAGAGGGATTTCTAGGTCCCTAGATTGATTTCTAGGTCCCTAGAGAGAGAGATTTCTATGTCCCTAGAGGGATTTCTAGGTCCCTAGAGGGATTTCTAGGTCCCTAGAGGGATTTCTAGGTCCCTAGAGGGATAGATTTCTATGTCCCTAGAGGGATTTCTATGTCCCTAGAGAGATTTCTATGTCCCTAGAGAGATTTCTAGGTCCCTAGAGGGATTTCAATGTCCCTAGAGGGATTTCTAGGTCCCTAGAGGGATAGATTTCAATGTCCCTAGAGGGATTTCTAGGTCCCTAGAGGGATTTCTATGTCCCTAGAGGGATAGATTTCTATGTCCCTAGAGGGATTTCTATGTCGCTAGAGGGATTTCTATGTCCCTAGAGGGATTTCTAGGTCCCTAGAGGGATTTCTAGGTCCCTAGAGGGATAGATTTCTATGTCCCTAGAGGGATTTCTATGTCACTAGAGAGATTTCTAGGTCCCTAGAGGGATTTCAATGTCCCTAGAGGGATTTCTAGGTCCCTAGAGGGATAGATTTCTAGGTCCCTAGAGGGATTTCTATGTCCCTAGAGGGATTTCAATGTCCCTAGAGGGATTTCTATGTCCCTAGAGGGATTTCTATGTCCCTAGAGGGATAGATTTCTATGTCCCTAGAGGGATTTCTATGTCCCTATAGGGATTTCTATGACCCTAGAGGGATTTCTATGTCCCTAGAGGGATTTCTATGTCGCTAGAGGGATTTCTATGTCGCTAGAGGGATTTCTAGGTCCCTAGAGGGATTTCTAGGTCCCTAGAGAGAGAGATTTCTATGTCCCTAGAGGGATTTCTAGGTCCCTAGAGAGAGAGATTTCTATGTCCCTAGAGGGATTTCTAGGTCCCTAGAGGGATAGATTTCTATGTCCCTAGAGGGATTTCTATGTCCCTAGAGAGATTTCTAGGTCCCTAGAGGGATTTCTATGTCCCTAGAGGGATTTCTATGTCCCTAGAGGGATTTCTAGGTCCCTAGAGCGATTTCAATGTCCCTAGAGGGATTTCTAGGTCCCTAGAGGGATTTCTAGGTCCCTAGAGGGATTTCTATGTCCCTAGAGGGATAGATTTCTATGTCCCTAGAGGGATTTCTATGTCCCTAGAGGGATTTCTATGTCCCTAGAGGGATTTCTAGGTCCCTAGAGGGATTTCTATGTCCCTAGAGGGATAGATTTATATGTCCCTAGAGGGATTTCTATGTCCATAGAGGGATTTCTATGTCCCTAGAGGGATTTCTAGGTCCCTAGAGGGATAGATTTCTATGTCCCTAGAGGGATTTCTAGGTCCCTAGAGGGATTTCTATGTCCCTAGAGCGATAGATTTCTATGTCCCTAGAGGGATTTCTATGTCGCTAGAGGGATTTCTATGTCGCTAGAGGGATTTCTAGGTCCCTAGAGGGATAGATTTCTAGGTCCCTAGAGGGATTTTAATGTCCCTAGAGGGATTTCTAGGTCCCTAGAGGGATAGATTTCTAGGTCCCTAGAGGGATTTCAATGTCCCTAGAGGGATTTCTAGGTCCCTAGAGGGATTTCAATGTCCCTAGAGGGATTTCTAGGTCCCTAGAGGGATAGATTTCTATGTCCCTAGAGGGATTTCTATGTCACTAGAGAGATTTCTAGGTCCCTAGAGGGATTTCAATGTCCCTAGAGGGATTTCTAGGTCCCTAGAGGGATAGATTTCTAGGTCCCTAGAGGGATTTCTATGTCCCTAGAGGGATTTCTAGGTCCCTAGAGAGAGAGATTTCTATGTCCCTAGAGGGATTTCTAGGTCCCTAGAGGGATTTCTAGGTCCCTAGAGGGATTTCTAGGTCCCTAGAGGGATAGATTTCTATGTCCCTAGAGGAATTTCTATGTCCCTAGAGAGATTTCTAGGTCCCTAGAGGGATTTCTAGGTCCCTAGATTGATTTCTAGGTCCCTAGAGAGAGAGATTTCTATGTCCCTAGAGGGATTTCTAGGTCCCTAGAGGGATTTCTAGGTCCCTAGAGGGATTTCTAGGTCCCTAGAGGGATAGATTTCTATGTCCCTAGAGGGATTTCTATGTCCCTAGAGAGATTTCTATGTCCCTAGAGAGATTTCTAGGTCCCTAGAGGGATTTCAATGTCCCTAGAGGGATTTCTAGGTCCCTAGAGGGATAGATTTCAATGTCCCTAGAGGGATTTCTAGGTCCCTAGAGGGATTTCTATGTCCCTAGAGGGATAGATTTCTATGTCCCTAGAGGGATTTCTATGTCGCTAGAGGGATTTCTATGTCCCTAGAGGGATTTCTAGGTCCCTAGAGGGATTTCTAGGTCCCTAGAGGGATAGATTTCTATGTCCCTAGAGGGATTTCTATGTCACTAGAGAGATTTCTAGGTCCCTAGAGGGATTTCAATGTCCCTAGAGGGATTTCTAGGTCCCTAGAGGGATAGATTTCTAGGTCCCTAGAGGGATTTCTATGTCCCTAGAGGGATTTCAATGTCCCTAGAGGGATTTCTATGTCCCTAGAGGGATTTCTATGTCCCTAGAGGGATAGATTTCTATGTCCCTAGAGGGATTTCTATGTCCCTATAGGGATTTCTATGACCCTAGAGGGATTTCTATGTCCCTAGAGGGATTTCTATGTCGCTAGAGGGATTTCTATGTCGCTAGAGGGATTTCTAGGTCCCTAGAGGGATTTCTAGGTCCCTAGAGAGAGAGATTTCTATGTCCCTAGAGGGATTTCTAGGTCCCTAGAGGGATTTCTAGGTCCCTAGAGGGATAGATTTCTATGTCCCTAGAGGGATTTCTATGTCCCTAGAGAGATTTCTAGGTCCCTAGAGGGATTTCTATGTCCCTAGAGGGATTTCTATGTCCCTAGAGAGATTTCTATGTCCCTAGAGAGATTTCTAGGTCCCTAGAGGGATTTCAATGTCCCTAGAGGGATTTCTAGGTCCCTGGAGGGATAGATTTCAATGTCCCTAGAGGGATTTCTAGGTCCCTAGAGGGATTTCTATGTCCCTAGAGGGATAGATTTCTATGTCCCTAGAGGGATTTCTATGTCGCTAGAGGGATTTCTATGTCCCTAGAGGGATTTCTAGGTCCCTAGAGGGATTTCTAGGTCCCTAGAGGGATAGATTTCTATGTCCCTAGAGGGATTTCTATGTCACTAGAGAGATTTCTAGGTCCCTAGAGGGATTTCAATGTCCCTAGAGGGATTTCTAGGTCCCTAGAGGGATAGATTTCTAGGTCCCTAGAGGGATTTCTATGTCCCTAGAGGGATTTCTAGGTCCCTAGAGAGAGAGATTTCTATGTCCCTAGAGGGATTTCTAGGTCCCTAGAGGGATTTCTAGGTCCCTAGAGGGATTTCTAGGTCCCTAGAGGGATAGATTTCTATGTCCCTAGAGGAATTTCTATGTCCCTAGAGAGATTTCTAGGTCCCTAGAGGGATTTCTAGGTCCCTAGATTGATTTCTAGGTCCCTAGAGAGAGAGATTTCTATGTCCCTAGAGGGATTTCTAGGTCCCTAGAGGGATTTCTAGGTCCCTAGAGGGATTTCTAGGTCCCTAGAGGGATAGATTTCTATGTCCCTAGAGGGATTTCTATGTCCCTAGAGAGATTTCTATGTCCCTAGAGAGATTTCTAGGTCCCTAGAGGGATTTCAATGTCCCTAGAGGGATTTCTAGGTCCCTAGAGGGATAGATTTCAATGTCCCTAGAGGGATTTCTAGGTCCCTAGAGGGATTTCTATGTCCCTAGAGGGATAGATTTCTATGTCCCTAGAGGGATTTCTATGTCGCTAGAGGGATTTCTATGTCCCTAGAGGGATTTCTAGGTCCCTAGAGGGATTTCTAGGTCCCTAGAGGGATAGATTTCTATGTCCCTAGAGGGATTTCTATGTCACTAGAGAGATTTCTAGGTCCCTAGAGGGATTTCAATGTCCCTAGAGGGATTTCTAGGTCCCTAGAGGGATAGATTTCTAGGTCCCTAGAGGGATTTCTATGTCCCTAGAGGGATTTCAATGTCCCTAGAGGGATTTCTATGTCCCTAGAGGGATTTCTATGTCCCTAGAGGGATAGATTTCTATGTCCCTAGAGGGATTTCTATGTCCCTATAGGGATTTCTATGACCCTAGAGGGATTTCTATGTCCCTAGAGGGATTTCTATGTCGCTAGAGGGATTTCTATGTCGCTAGAGGGATTTCTAGGTCCCTAGAGGGATTTCTAGGTCCCTAGAGAGAGAGATTTCTATGTCCCTAGAGGGATTTCTAGGTCCCTAGAGAGAGAGATTTCTATGTCCCTAGAGGGATTTCTAGGTCCCTAGAGGGATAGATTTCTATGTCCCTAGAGGGATTTCTATGTCCCTAGAGAGATTTCTAGGTCCCTAGAGGGATTTCTATGTCCCTAGAGGGATTTCTATGTCCCTAGAGGGATTTCTAGGTCCCTAGAGCGATTTCAATGTCCCTAGAGGGATTTCTAGGTCCCTAGAGGGATTTCTAGGTCCCTAGAGGGATTTCTATGTCCCTAGAGGGATAGATTTCTATGTCCCTAGAGGGATTTCTATGTCCCTAGAGGGATTTCTATGTCCCTAGAGGGATTTCTAGGTCCCTAGAGGGATTTCTATGTCCCTAGAGGGATAGATTTATATGTCCCTAGAGGGATTTCTATGTCCATAGAGGGATTTCTATGTCCCTAGAGGGATTTCTAGGTCCCTAGAGGGATAGATTTCTATGTCCCTAGAGGGATTTCTAGGTCCCTAGAGGGATTTCTATGTCCCTAGAGCGATAGATTTCTATGTCCCTAGAGGGATTTCTATGTCGCTAGAGGGATTTCTATGTCGCTAGAGGGATTTCTAGGTCCCTAGAGGGATAGATTTCTAGGTCCCTAGAGGGATTTTAATGTCCCTAGAGGGATTTCTAGGTCCCTAGAGGGATAGATTTCTAGGTCCCTAGAGGGATTTCAATGTCCCTAGAGGGATTTCTAGGTCCCTAGAGGGATTTCAATGTCCCTAGAGGGATTTCTAGGTCCCTAGAGGGATAGATTTCTATGTCCCTAGAGGGATTTCTATGTCACTAGAGAGATTTCTAGGTCCCTAGAGGGATTTCAATGTCCCTAGAGGGATTTCTAGGTCCCTAGAGGGATAGATTTCTAGGTCCCTAGAGGGATTTCTATGTCCCTAGAGGGATTTCTAGGTCCCTAGAGAGAGAGATTTCTATGTCCCTAGAGGGATTTCTAGGTCCCTAGAGGGATTTCTAGGTCCCTAGAGGGATTTCTAGGTCCCTAGAGGGATAGATTTCTATGTCCCTAGAGGAATTTCTATGTCCCTAGAGAGATTTCTAGGTCCCTAGAGGGATTTCTAGGTCCCTAGATTGATTTCTAGGTCCCTAGAGAGAGAGATTTCTATGTCCCTAGAGGGATTTCTAGGTCCCTAGAGGGATTTCTAGGTCCCTAGAGGGATTTCTAGGTCCCTAGAGGGATAGATTTCTATGTCCCTAGAGGGATTTCTATGTCCCTAGAGAGATTTCTATGTCCCTAGAGAGATTTCTAGGTCCCTAGAGGGATTTCAATGTCCCTAGAGGGATTTCTAGGTCCCTAGAGGGATAGATTTCAATGTCCCTAGAGGGATTTCTAGGTCCCTAGAGGGATTTCTATGTCCCTAGAGGGATAGATTTCTATGTCCCTAGAGGGATTTCTATGTCGCTAGAGGGATTTCTATGTCCCTAGAGGGATTTCTAGGTCCCTAGAGGGATTTCTAGGTCCCTAGAGGGATAGATTTCTATGTCCCTAGAGGGATTTCTATGTCACTAGAGAGATTTCTAGGTCCCTAGAGGGATTTCAATGTCCCTAGAGGGATTTCTAGGTCCCTAGAGGGATAGATTTCTAGGTCCCTAGAGGGATTTCTATGTCCCTAGAGGGATTTCAATGTCCCTAGAGGGATTTCTATGTCCCTAGAGGGATTTCTATGTCCCTAGAGGGATAGATTTCTATGTCCCTAGAGGGATTTCTATGTCCCTATAGGGATTTCTATGACCCTAGAGGGATTTCTATGTCCCTAGAGGGATTTCTATGTCGCTAGAGGGATTTCTATGTCGCTAGAGGGATTTCTAGGTCCCTAGAGGGATTTCTAGGTCCCTAGAGAGAGAGATTTCTATGTCCCTAGAGGGATTTCTAGGTCCCTAGAGAGAGAGATTTTATATGTCCCTAGAGGGATTTCTAGGTCCCTAGAGGGATAGATTTCTATGTCCCTAGAGGGATTTCTATGTCCCTAGAGAGATTTCTAGGTCCCTAGAGGGATTTCTATGTCCCTAGAGGGATTTCTATGTCCCTAGAGAGATTTCTAGGTCCCTAGAGCGATTTCAATGTCCCTAGAGGGATTTCTAGGTCCCTAGAGGGATTTCTAGGTCCCTAGAGGGATTTCTATGTCCCTAGAGGGATAGATTTCTATGTCCCTAGAGGGATTTCTATGTCCCTAGAGGGATTTCTATGTCCCTAGAGGGATTTCTAGGTCCCTAGAGGGATTTCTATGTCCCTAGAGGGATAGATTTATATGTCCCTAGAGGGATTTCTATGTCCATAGAGGGATTTCTATGTCCCTAGAGGGATTTCTAGGTCCCTAGAGGGATAGATTTCTATGTCCCTAGAGGGATTTCTAGGTCCCTAGAGGGATTTCTATGTCCCTAGAGCGATAGATTTCTATGTCCCTAGAGGGATTTCTATGTCGCTAGAGGGATTTCTATGTCGCTAGAGGGATTTCTAGGTCCCTAGAGGGATAGATTTCTAGGTCCCTAGAGGGATTTCAATGTCCCTAGAGGGATTTCTAGGTCCCTAGAGGGATAGATTTCTAGGTCCCTAGAGGGATTTCAATGTCCCTAGAGGGATTTCTAGGTCCCTAGAGGGATTTCAATGTCCCTAGAGGGATTTCTAGGTCCCTAGAGGGATAGATTTCTAGGTCCCTAGAGGGATTTCTATGTCCCTAGAGGGATTTCTAGGTCCCTAGAGGGATAGATTTCTAGGTCCCTAGAGGGATTTCTATGTCCCTAGAGGGATTTCTATGTCCCTAGAGGGATTTCTATGTCCCTAGAGGGATTTCTATGTCCCTAGAGGGATAGATTTCTATGTCCCTAGAGAGATTTCTATGTCCCTAGAGGGATTTCTAGGTCCCTAGAGAGAGAGATTTCTATGTCCCTAGAGGGATTTCTAGGTCCCTAGAGGGATTTCTAGGTCCCTAGAGGGATTTCTAGGTCCCTAGAGGGATTTCTAGGTCCCTAGAGGGATTTCTAGGTCCCTAGAGGGATTTCTAGGTCCCTAGAGGGATTTCTAGGTCCCTAGAGGGATTTCTAGGTCCCTAGAGGGATAGATTTCTATGTCCCTAGAGGGATTTCTATGTCCCTAGAGAGATTTCTATGTCCCTAGAGAGATTTCTAGGTCCCTAGAGGGATTTCAATGTCCCTAGAGGGATTTCTAGGTCCCTAGAGGGATAGATTTTAATGTCTCTAGAGGGATTTCTAGGTCCCTAGAGGGATTTCTATGTCCCTAGAGGGATAGATTTCTATGTCCCTAGAGGGATAGATTTCTATGTCCCTAGAGGGATTTCTATGTCCCTAGAGGGATTTCTAGGTCCCTAGAGGGATTTCTAGGTCCCTAGAGGGATAGATTTCTATGTCCCTAGAGGGATAGATTTCTATGTCCCTAGAGGGATTTCTATGTCACTAGAGAGATTTCTAGGTCCCTAGAGGGATTTCAATGTCCCTAGAGGGATTTCTAGGTCCCTAGAGGGATAGATTTCTAGGTCCCTAGAGGGATTTCTATGTCCCTAAAGGGATTTCAATGTCCCTAGAGGGATATCTATGTCCCTAGAGGGATTTCTATGTCCCTAGAGGGATAGATTTCTATGTCCCTAGAGGGATTTCTATGTCCCTATAGGGATTTCTATGTCCCTAGAGGGATTTCTATGTCCCTAGAGGGATTTCTATGTCGCTAGAGGGATTTCTATGTCGCTAGAGGGATTTCTAGGTCCCTAGAGGGATTTCTAGGTCCCTAGAGAGAGAGATTTCTATGTCCCTAGAGGGATTTCTAGGTCCCTAGAGAGAGAGATTTCTATGTCCCTAGAGGGATTTCTAGGTCCCTAGAGGGATTTCTAGGTCCCTAGAGGGATAGATTTCTATGTCCCTAGAGGGATTTCTATGTCCCTAGAGAGATTTCTAGGTCCCTAGAGGGATTTCTATGTCCCTAGAGGGATTTCTAGGTCCCTAGAGGGATTTCTAGGTCCCTAGAGGGATTTCAATGTCCCTAGAGGGATTTCTAGGTCCCTAGAGGGATTTCTATGTCCCTAGAGAGATTTCTATGTCCCTAGAGAGATTTCTAGGTCCCTAGAGGGATTTCAATGTCCCTAGAGGGATTTCTAGGTCCCTAGAGGGATAGATTTCAATGTCCCTAGAGGGATTTCTAGGTCCCTAGAGGGATTTCTATGTCCCTAGAGGGATAGATTTCTATGTCCCTAGAGGGATTTCTATGTCGCTAGAGGGATTTCTATGTCCCTAGAGGGATTTCTAGGTCCCTAGAGGGATTTCTAGGTCCCTAGAGGAATAGATTTCTATGTCCCTAGAGGGATTTCTATGTCACTAGAGAGATTTCTAGGTCCCTAGAGGGATTTCAATGTCCCTAGAGGGATTTCTAGGTCCCTAGAGGGATAGATTTCTAGGTCCCTAGAGGGATTTCTATGTCCCTAGAGGGATAGATTTCTAGGTCCCTAGAGGGATTTCTATGTCCCTAGAGGGATTTCTAGGTCCCTAGAGAGAGAGATTTCTATGTCCCTAGAGGGATTTCTAGGTCCCTAGAGGGATTTCTAGGTCCCTAGAGGGATTTCTAGGTCCCTAGAGGGATAGATTTCTATGTCCCTAGAGGGATTTCTATGTCCCTAGAGAGATTTCTAGGTAACCTAGAGGGATTTCTAGGTCCCTAGATTGATTTCTAGGTCCCTAGAGAGAGAGATTTCTATGTCCCTAGAGGGATTTCTAGGTCCCTAGAGGGATTTCTAGGTTCCTAGAGGGATTTCTAGGTCCCTAGAGGGATTTCTAGGTCCCTAGAGGGATTTCTAGGTCCCTAGAGGGATTTCTAGGTCCCTAGAGGGATAGATTTCTATGTCCCTAGAGGGATTTCTATGTCCCTAGAGAGATTTCTATGTCCCTAGAGAGATTTCTAGGTCCCTAGAGGGATTTCAATGTCCCTAGAGGGATTTCTAGGTCCCTAGAGGGATAGATTTCAATGTCCCTAGAGGGATTTCTAGGTCCCTAGAGGGATTTCTATGTCCCTAGAGGGATAGATTTCTATGTCCCTAGAGGGATTTCTATGTCGCTAGAGGGATTTCTATGTCCCTAGAGGGATTTCTAGGTCCCTAGAGGGATTTCTAGGTCCCTAGAGGGATTTCTAGGTCCCTAGAGGGATTTCTAGGTCCCTAGAGGGATTTCTAGGTCCCTAGAGGGATTTCAATGTCCCTAGAGGGATAGATTTCTATGTCCCTAGAGGGATTTCTATGTCGCTAGAGGGATTTCTATGTCCCTAGAGGGATTTCTAGGTCCCTAGAGGGATTTCTAGGTCCCTAGAGGGATTTCTAGGTCCCTAGAGGGATTTCAATGTCCCTAGAGGGATTTCTAGGTCCCTAGAGGGATTTCAATGTCCCTAGAGGGATTTCTAGGTCCCTAGAGGGATAGATTTCTAGGTCCCTAGAGGGATTTCTATGTCCCTAGAGGGATTTCTAGGTCCCTAGAGGGATAGATTTCTAGGTCCCTAGAGGGATTTCTATGTCCCTAGAGGGATTTCTATGTCCCTAGAGGGATTTCTATGTCCCTAGAGGGATTTCTATGTCCCTAGAGGGATAGATTTCTATGTCCCTAGAGAGATTTCTATGTCCCTAGAGGGATTTCTAGGTCCCTAGAGAGAGAGATTTCTATGTCCCTAGAGGGATTTCTAGGTCCCTAGAGGGATTTCTAGGTCCCTAGAGGGATTTCTAGGTCCCTAGAGGGATTTCTAGGTCCCTAGAGGGATTTCTAGGTCCCTAGAGGGATTTCTAGGTCCCTAGAGGGATTTCTAGGTCCCTAGAGGGATTTCTAGGTCCCTAGAGGGATAGATTTCTATGTCCCTAGAGGGATTTCTATGTCCCTAGAGAGATTTCTATGTCCCTAGAGAGATTTCTAGGTCCCTAGAGGGATTTCAATGTCCCTAGAGGGATTTCTAGGTCCCTAGAGGGATAGATTTCAATGTCTCTAGAGGGATTTCTAGGTCCCTAGAGGGATTTCTATGTCCCTAGAGGGATAGATTTCTATGTCCCTAGAGGGATAGATTTCTATGTCCCTAGAGGGATTTCTATGTCCCTAGAGGGATTTCTAGGTCCCTAGAGGGATTTCTAGGTCCCTAGAGGGATAGATTTCTATGTCCCTAGAGGGATAGATTTCTATGTCCCTAGAGGGATTTCTATGTCACTAGAGAGATTTCTAGGTCCCTAGAGGGATTTCAATGTCCCTAGAGGGATTTCTAGGTCCCTAGAGGGATAGATTTCTAGGTCCCTAGAGGGATTTCTATGTCCCTAAAGGGATTTCAATGTCCCTAGAGGGATATCTATGTCCCTAGAGGGATTTCTATGTCCCTAGAGGGATAGATTTCTATGTCCCTAGAGGGATTTCTATGTCCCTATAGGGATTTCTATGTCCCTAGAGGGATTTCTATGTCCCTAGAGGGATTTCTATGTCGCTAGAGGGATTTCTATGTCGCTAGAGGGATTTCTAGGTCCCTAGAGGGATTTCTAGGTCCCTAGAGAGAGAGATTTCTATGTCCCTAGAGGGATTTCTAGGTCCCTAGAGAGAGAGATTTCTATGTCCCTAGAGGGATTTCTAGGTCCCTAGAGGGATTTCTAGGTCCCTAGAGGGATAGATTTCTATGTCCCTAGAGGGATTTCTATGTCCCTAGAGAGATTTCTAGGTCCCTAGAGGGATTTCTATGTCCCTAGAGGGATTTCTAGGTCCCTAGAGGGATTTCTAGGTCCCTAGAGGGATTTCAATGTCCCTAGAGGGATTTCTAGGTCCCTAGAGGGATTTCTATGTCCCTAGAGAGATTTCTATGTCCCTAGAGAGATTTCTAGGTCCCTAGAGGGATTTCAATGTCCCTAGAGGGATTTCTAGGTCCCTAGAGGGATAGATTTCAATGTCCCTAGAGGGATTTCTAGGTCCCTAGAGGGATTTCTATGTCCCTAGAGGGATAGATTTCTATGTCCCTAGAGGGATTTCTATGTCGCTAGAGGGATTTCTATGTCCCTAGAGGGATTTCTAGGTCCCTAGAGGGATTTCTAGGTCCCTAGAGGAATAGATTTCTATGTCCCTAGAGGGATTTCTATGTCACTAGAGAGATTTCTAGGTCCCTAGAGGGATTTCAATGTCCCTAGAGGGATTTCTAGGTCCCTAGAGGGATAGATTTCTAGGTCCCTAGAGGGATTTCTATGTCCCTAGAGGGATAGATTTCTAGGTCCCTAGAGGGATTTCTATGTCCCTAGAGGGATTTCTAGGTCCCTAGAGAGAGAGATTTCTATGTCCCTAGAGGGATTTCTAGGTCCCTAGAGGGATTTCTAGGTCCCTAGAGGGATTTCTAGGTCCCTAGAGGGATAGATTTCTATGTCCCTAGAGGGATTTCTATGTCCCTAGAGAGATTTCTAGGTAACCTAGAGGGATTTCTAGGTCCCTAGATTGATTTCTAGGTCCCTAGAGAGAGAGATTTCTATGTCCCTAGAGGGATTTCTAGGTCCCTAGAGGGATTTCTAGGTTCCTAGAGGGATTTCTAGGTCCCTAGAGGGATTTCTAGGTCCCTAGAGGGATTTCTAGGTCCCTAGAGGGATTTCTAGGTCCCTAGAGGGATAGATTTCTATGTCCCTAGAGGGATTTCTATGTCCCTAGAGAGATTTCTATGTCCCTAGAGAGATTTCTAGGTCCCTAGAGGGATTTCAATGTCCCTAGAGGGATTTCTAGGTCCCTAGAGGGATAGATTTCAATGTCCCTAGAGGGATTTCTAGGTCCCTAGAGGGATTTCTATGTCCCTAGAGGGATAGATTTCTATGTCCCTAGAGGGATTTCTATGTCGCTAGAGGGATTTCTATGTCCCTAGAGGGATTTCTAGGTCCCTAGAGGGATTTCTAGGTCCCTAGAGGGATTTCTAGGTCCCTAGAGGGATTTCTAGGTCCCTAGAGGGATTTCTAGGTCCCTAGAGGGATTTCTAGGTCCCTAGAGGGATTTCTAGGTCCCTAGAGGGATAGATTTCTATGTCCCTAGAGGGATTTCTATGTCCCTAGAGAGATTTCTATGTCCCTAGAGAGATTTCTAGGTCCCTAGAGGGATTTCAATGTCCCTAGAGGGATTTCTAGGTCCCTAGAGGGATAGATTTCAATGTCCGTAGAGGGATTTCTAGGTCCCTAGAGGGATTTCTATGTCCCTAGAGGGATAGATTTCTATGTCCCTAGAGGGATTTCTATGTCGCTAGAGGGATTTCTATGTCCCTAGAGGGATTTCTAGGTCCCTAGAGGGATTTCTATGTCCCTAGAGGGATAGATTTCTATGTCCCTATAGGGATTTCTATGTCACTAGAGAGATTTCTAGGTCCCTAGAGGGATTTCAATGTCCCTAGAGGGATTTCTAGGTCCCTAGAGGGATAGATTTCTAGGTCCCTAGAGGGATTTCTATGTCCCTAAAGGGATTTCAATGTCCCTAGAGGGATTTCTATGTCCCTAGAGGGATTTCTATGTCCCTAGAGGGATAGATTTCTATGTCCCTAGAGGGATTTCTATGTCCCTATAGGGATTTCTATGACCCTAGAGGGATTTCTATGTCCCTAGAGGGATTTCTATGTCGCTAGAGGGATTTCTATGTCGCTAGAGGGATTTCTAGGTCCCTAGAGGGATTTCTAGGTCCCTAGAGAGAGAGATTTCTATGTCCCTAGAGGGATTTCTAGGTCCCTAGAGAGAGAGATTTCTATGTCCCTAGAGGGATTTCTAGGTCCCTAGAGGGATAGATTTCTATGTCCCTAGAGGGATTTCTATGTCCCTAGAGAGATTTCTAGGTCCCTAGAGGGATTTCTATGTCCCTAGAGGGATTTCTATGTCCCTAGAGGGATTTCTAGGTCCCTAGAGCGATTTCAATGTCCCTAGAGGGATTTCTAGGTCCCTAGAGGGATTTCTAGGTCCCTAGAGGGATTTCTATGTCCCTAGAGGGATAGATTTCTATGTCCCTAGAGGGATTTCTATGTCCCTAGAGGGATTTCTATGTCCCTAGAGGGATTTCTAGGTCCCTAGAGGGATTTCTATGTCCCTAGAGGGATAGATTTATATGTCCCTAGAGGGATTTCTATGTCCATAGAGGGATTTCTATGTCCCTAGAGGGATTTCTAGGTCCCTAGAGGGATAGATTTCTATGTCCCTAGAGGGATTTCTAGGTCCCTAGAGGGATTTCTATGTCCCTAGAGCGATAGATTTCTATGTCCCTAGAGGGATTTCTATGTCGCTAGAGGGATTTCTATGTCGCTAGAGGGATTTCTAAGTCCCTAGAGGGATAGATTTCTAGGTCCCTAGAGGGATTTCAATGTCCCTAGAGGGATTTCTAGGTCCCTAGAGGGATAGATTTCTAGGTCCCTAGAGGGATTTCAATGTCCCTAGAGGGATTTCTAGGTCCCTAGAGGGATTTCAATGTCCCTAGAGGGATTTCTAGGTCCCTAGAGGGATAGATTTCTAGGTCCCTAGAGGGATTTCTATGTCCCTAGAGGGATTTCTAGGTCCCTAGAGGGATAGATTTCTAGGTCCCTAGAGGGATTTCTATGTCCCTAGAGGGATTTCTATGTCCCTAGAGGGATTTCTATGTCCCTAGAGGGATTTCTATGTCCCTAGAGGGATAGATTTCTATGTCCCTAGAGAGATTTCTATGTCCCTAGAGGGATTTCTAGGTCCCTAGAGAGAGAGATTTCTATGTCCCTAGAGGGATTTCTAGGTCCCTAGAGGGATTTCTAGGTCCCTAGAGGGATTTCTAGGTCCCTAGAGGGATTTCTAGGTCCCTAGAGGGATTTCTAGGTCCCTAGAGGGATTTCTAGGTCCCTAGAGGGATTTCTAGGTCCCTAGAGGTATTTCTAGGTCCCTAGAGGGATTTCTAGGTCCCTAGAGGGATAGATTTCTATGTCCCTAGAGGGATTTCTATGTCCCTAGAGAGATTTCTATGTCCCTAGAGAGATTTCTAGGTCCCTAGAGGGATTTCAATGTCCCTAGAGGGATTTCTAGGTCCCTAGAGGGATAGATTTCAATGTCTCTAGAGGGATTTCTAGGTCCCTAGAGGGATTTCTATGTCCCTAGAGGGATAGATTTCTATGTCCCTAGAGGGATTTCTATGTCGCTAGAGGGATTTCTATGTCCCTAGAGGGATTTCTAGGTCCCTAGAGGGATTTCTAGGTCCCTAGAGGGATAGATTTCTATGTCCCTAGAGGGATTTCTATGTCACTAGAGAGATTTCTAGGTCCCTAGAGGGATTTCAATGTCCCTAGAGGGATTTCTAGGTCCCTAGAGGGATAGATTTCTAGGTCCCTAGAGGGATTTCTATGTCCCTAAAGGGATTTCAATGTCCCTAGAGGGATATCTATGTCCCTAGAGGGATTTCTATGTCCCTAGAGGGATAGATTTCTATGTCCCTAGAGGGATTTCTATGTCCCTAGAGGGATTTCTATGTCGCTAGAGGGATTTCTATGTCGCTAGAGGGATTTCTAGGTCCCTAGAGGGATTTCTAGGTCCCTAGAGAGAGAGATTTCTATGTCCCTAGAGGGATTTCTAGGTCCCTAGAGAGAGAGATTTCTATGTCCCTAGAGGGATTTCTAGGTCCCTAGAGGGATTTCTAGGTCCCTAGAGGGATAGATTTCTATGTCCCTAGAGGGATTTCTATGTCCCTAGAGAGATTTCTAGGTCCCTAGAGGGATTTCTATGTCCCTAGAGGGATTTCTAGGTCCCTAGAGGGATTTCTAGGTCCCTAGAGGGATTTCAATGTCCCTAGAGGGATTTCTAGGTCCCTAGAGGGATTTCTATGTCCCTAGAGAGATTTCTATGTCCCTAGAGAGATTTCTAGGTCCCTAGAGGGATTTCAATGTCCCTAGAGGGATTTCTAGGTCCCTAGAGGGATAGATTTCAATGTCCCTAGAGGGATTTCTAGGTCCCTAGAGGGATTTCTATGTCCCTAGAGGGATAGATTTCTATGTCCCTAGAGGGATTTCTATGTCGCTAGAGGGATTTCTATGTCCCTAGAGGGATTTCTAGGTCCCTAGAGGGATTTCTAGGTCCCTAGAGGAATAGATTTCTATGTCCCTAGAGGGATTTCTATGTCACTAGAGAGATTTCTAGGTCCCTAGAGGGATTTCAATGTCCCTAGAGGGATTTCTAGGTCCCTAGAGGGATAGATTTCTAGGTCCCTAGAGGGATTTCTATGTCCCTAGAGGGATAGATTTCTAGGTCCCTAGAGGGATTTCTATGTCCCTAGAGGGATTTCTAGGTCCCTAGAGAGAGAGATTTCTATGTCCCTAGAGGGATTTCTAGGTCCCTAGAGGGATTTCTAGGTCCCTAGAGGGATTTCTAGGTCCCTAGAGGGATAGATTTCTATGTCCCTAGAGGGATTTCTATGTCCCTAGAGAGATTTCTAGGTAACCTAGAGGGATTTCTAGGTCCCTAGATTGATTTCTAGGTCCCTAGAGAGAGAGATTTCTATGTCCCTAGAGGGATTTCTAGGTCCCTAGAGGGATTTCTAGGTTCCTAGAGGGATTTCTAGGTCCCTAGAGGGATTTCTAGGTCCCTAGAGGGATTTCTAGGTCCCTAGAGGGATAGATTTCTATGTCCCTAGAGGGATTTCTATGTCCCTAGAGAGATTTCTAGGTCCCTAGAGGGATTTCAATGTCCCTAGAGGGATTTCTAGGTCCCTAGAGGGATAGATTTCAATGTCCCTAGAGGGATTTCTAGGTCCCTAGAGGGATTTCTATGTCCCTAGAGGGATAGATTTCTATGTCCCTAGAGGGATTTCTATGTCGCTAGAGGGATTTCTATGTCCCTAGAGGGATTTCTAGGTCCCTAGAGGGATTTCTAGGTCCCTAGAGGGATTTCTAGGTCCCTAGAGGGATTTCTAGGTCCCTAGAGGGATTTCTAGGTCCCTAGAGGGATAGATTTCTATGTCCCTAGAGGGATTTCTATGTCCCTAGAGAGATTTCTATGTCCCTAGAGAGATTTCTAGGTCCCTAGAGGGATTTCAATGTCCCTAGAGGGATTTCAATGTCCCTAGAGGGATTTCTAGGTCCCTAGAGGGATAGATTTCAATGTCCCTAGAGGGATTTCTAGGTCCCTAGAGGGATTTCTATGTCCCTAGAGGGATAGATTTCTATGTCCCTAGAGGGATTTCTATGTCGCTAGAGGGATTTCTATGTCCCTAGAGGGATTTCTAGGTCCCTAGAGGGATTTCTAGGTCCCTAGAGGGATAGATTTCTATGTCCCTAGAGGGATTTCTATGTCACTAGAGAGATTTCTAGGTCCCTAGAGGGATTTCAATGTCCCTAGAGGGATTTCTAGGTCCCTAGAGGGATAGATTTCTAGGTCCCTAGAGGGATTTCTATGTCCCTAAAGGGATTTCAATGTCCCTAGAGGGATTTCTATGTCCCTAGAGAGATTTCTATGTCCCTAGAGAGATTTCTAGGTCCCTAGAGGGATTTCAATGTCCCTAGAGGGATTTCTAGGTCCCTAGAGGGATAGATTTCAATGTCCGTAGAGGGATTTCTAGGTCCCTAGAGGGATTTCTATGTCCCTAGAGGGATAGATTTCTATGTCCCTAGAGGGATTTCTATGTCGCTAGAGGGATTTCTATGTCCCTAGAGGGATTTCTAGGTCCCTAGAGGGATTTCTAGGTCCCTAGAGGGATAGATTTCTATGTCCCTAGAGGGATTTCTATGTCACTAGAGAGATTTCTAGGTCCCTAGAGGGATTTCAATGTCCCTAGAGGGATTTCTAGGTCCCTAGAGGGATAGATTTCTAGGTCCCTAGAGGGATTTCTATGTCCCTAAAGGGATTTCAATGTCCCTAGAGGGATTTCTATGTCCCTAGAGGGATTTCTATGTCCCTAGAGGGATAGATTTCTATGTCCCTAGAGGGATTTCTATGTCCCTATAGGGATTTCTATGACCCTAGAGGGATTTCTATGTCCCTAGAGGGATTTCTATGTCGCTAGAGGGATTTCTATGTCGCTAGAGGGATTTCTAGGTCCCTAGAGGGATTTCTAGGTCCCTAGAGAGAGAGATTTCTATGTCCCTAGAGGGATTTCTAGGTCCCTAGAGAGAGAGATTTCTATGTCCCTAGAGGGATTTCTAGGTCCCTAGAGGGATAGATTTCTATGTCCCTAGAGGGATTTCTATGTCCCTAGAGAGATTTCTAGGTCCCTAGAGGGATTTCTATGTCCCTAGAGGGATTTCTATGTCCCTAGAGGGATTTCTAGGTCCCTAGAGCGATTTCAATGTCCCTAGAGGGATTTCTAGGTCCCTAGAGGGATTTCTAGGTCCCTAGAGGGATTTCTATGTCCCTAGAGGGATAGATTTCTATGTCCCTAGAGGGATTTCTATGTCCCTAGAGGGATTTCTATGTCCCTAGAGGGATTTCTAGGTCCCTAGAGGGATTTCTATGTCCCTAGAGGGATAGATTTATATGTCCCTAGAGGGATTTCTATGTCCATAGAGGGATTTCTATGTCCCTAGAGGGATTTCTAGGTCCCTAGAGGGATAGATTTCTATGTCCCTAGAGGGATTTCTAGGTCCCTAGAAGGATTTCTATGTCCCTAGAGCGATAGATTTCTATGTCCCTAGAGGGATTTCTATGTCGCTAGAGGGATTTCTATGTCGCTAGAGGGATTTCTAAGTCCCTAGAGGGATAGATTTCTAGGTCCCTAGAGGGATTTCAATGTCCCTAGAGGGATTTCTAGGTCCCTAGAGGGATAGATTTCTAGGTCCCTAGAGGGATTTCAATGTCCCTAGAGGGATTTCTAGGTCCCTAGAGGGATTTCAATGTCCCTAGAGGGATTTCTAGGTCCCTAGAGGGATAGATTTCTAGGTCCCTAGAGGGATTTCTATGTCCCTAGAGGGATTTCTAGGTCCCTAGAGGGATAGATTTCTAGGTCCCTAGAGGGATTTCTATGTCCCTAGAGGGATTTCTATGTCCCTAGAGGGATTTCTATGTCCCTAGAGGGATTTCTATGTCCCTAGAGGGATTTCTAGGTCCCTAGAGAGAGAGATTTCTATGTCCCTAGAGGGATTTCTAGGTCCCTAGAGGGATTTCTAGGTCCCTAGAGGGATTTCTAGGTCCCTAGAGGGATTTCTAGGTCCCTAGAGGGATTTCTAGGTCCCTAGAGGGATTTCTAGGTCCCTAGAGGGATTTCTAGGTCCCTAGAGGGATTTCTAGGTCCCTAGAGGGATTTCTAGGTCCCTAGAGGGATAGATTTCTATGTCCCTAGAGGGATTTCTATGTCCCTAGAGAGATTTCTATGTCCCTAGAGAGATTTCTAGGTCCCTAGAGGGATTTCAATGTCCCTAGAGGGATTTCTAGGTCCCTAGAGGGATAGATTTCAATGTCTCTAGAGGGATTTCTAGGTCCCTAGAGGGATTTCTATGTCCCTAGAGGGATAGATTTCTATGTCCCTAGAGGGATTTCTATGTCGCTAGAGGGATTTCTATGTCCCTAGAGGGATTTCTAGGTCCCTAGAGGGATTTCTAGGTCCCTAGAGGGATAGATTTCTATGTCCCTAGAGGGATTTCTATGTCACTAGAGAGATTTCTAGGTCCCTAGAGGGATTTCAATGTCCCTAGAGGGATTTCTAGGTCCCTAGAGGGATAGATTTCTAGGTCCCTAGAGGGATTTCTATGTCCCTAAAGGGATTTCAATGTCCCTAGAGGGATATCTATGTCCCTAGAGGGATTTCTATGTCCCTAGAGGGATAGATTTCTATGTCCCTAGAGGGATTTCTATGTCCCTATAGGGATTTCTATGTCCCTAGAGGGATTTCTATGTCCCTAGAGGGATTTCTATGTCGCTAGAGGGATTTCTATGTCGCTAGAGGGATTTCTATGTCCCTAGAGGGATTTCTAGGTCCCTAGAGGGATTTCTAGGTCCCTAGAGGAATAGATTTCTATGTCCCTAGAGGGATTTCTATGTCACTAGAGAGATTTCTAGGTCCCTAGAGGGATTTCAATGTCCCTAGAGGGATTTCTAGGTCCCTAGAGGGATAGATTTCTAGGTCCCTAGAGGGATTTCTATGTCCCTAGAGGGATAGATTTCTAGGTCCCTAGAGGGATTTCTATGTCCCTAGAGGGATTTCTAGGTCCCTAGAGAGAGAGATTTCTATGTCCCTAGAGGGATTTCTAGGTCCCTAGAGGGATTTCTAGGTCCCTAGAGGGATTTCTAGGTCCCTAGAGGGATAGATTTCTATGTCCCTAGAGGGATTTCTATGTCCCTAGAGAGATTTCTAGGTAACCTAGAGGGATTTCTAGGTCCCTAGATTGATTTCTAGGTCCCTAGAGAGAGAGATTTCTATGTCCCTAGAGGGATTTCTAGGTCCCTAGAGGGATTTCTAGGTTCCTAGAGGGATTTCTAGGTCCCTAGAGGGATTTCTAGGTCCCTAAAGGGATTTCTAGGTCCCTAGAGGGATAGATTTCTATGTCCCTAGAGGGATTTCTATGTCCCTAGAGAGATTTCTATGTCCCTAGAGAGATTTCTAGGTCCCTAGAGGGATTTCAATGTCCCTAGAGGGATTTCTAGGTCCCTAGAGGGATAGATTTCAATGTCCCTAGAGGGATTTCTAGGTCCCTAGAGGGATTTCTATGTCCCTAGAGGGATAGATTTCTATGTCCCTAGAGGGATTTCTATGTCCCTAGAGGGATTTCTAGGTCCCTAGAGGGATAGATTTCAATGTCCCTAGAGGGATTTCTAGGTCCCTAGAGGGATTTCTATGTCCCTAGAGGGATAGATTTCTATGTCCCTAGAGGGATTTCTATGTCGCTAGAGGGATTTCTATGTCCCTAGAGGGATTTCTAGGTCCCTAGAGGGATTTCTAGGTCCCTAGAGGGATAGATTTCTATGTCCCTAGAGGGATTTCTATGTCACTAGAGAGATTTCTAGGTCCCTAGAGGGATTTCAATGTCCCTAGAGGGATTTCTAGGTCCCTAGAGGGATAGATTTCTAGGTCCCTAGAGGGATTTCTATGTCCCTAAAGGGATTTCAATGTCCCTAGAGGGATTTCTATGTCCCTAGAGGGATTTCTATGTCCCTAGAGGGATAGATTTCTATGTCCCTAGAGGGATTTCTATGTCCCTATAGGGATTTCTATGTCCCTAGAGGGATTTCTATGTCCCTAGAGGGATTTCTAAGTCGCTAGAGGGATTTCTATGTCGCTAGAGGGATTTCTAGGTCCCTAGAGGGATTTCTAGGTCCCTAGAGAGAGAGATTTCTATGTCCCTAGAGGGATTTCTAGGTCCCTAGAGAGAGAGATTTCTATGTCCCTAGAGGGATTTCTAGGTCCCTAGAGGGATTTCTAGGTCCCTAGAGGGATAGATTTCTATGTCCCTAGAGGGATTTCTATGTCCCTAGAGAGATTTCTAGGTCCCTAGAGGGATTTCTATGTCCCTAGAGGGATTTCTAGGTCCCTAGAGGGATTTCTAGGTCCCTAGAGGGATTTCAATGTCCCTAGAGGGATTTCTAGGTCCCTAGAGGGATTTCTATGTCCCTAGAGAGATTTCTATGTCCCTAGAGAGATTTCTAGGTCCCTAGAGGGATTTCAATGTCCCTAGAGGGATTTCTAGGTCCCTAGAGGGATAGATTTCAATGTCCCTAGAGGGATTTCTAGGTCCCTAGAGGGATTTCTATGTCCCTAGAGGGATAGATTTCTATGTCCCTAGAGGGATTTCTATGTCGCTAGAGGGATTTCTATGTCCCTAGAGGGATTTCTAGGTCCCTAGAGGGATTTCTAGGTCCCTAGAGGGATAGATTTCTATGTCCCTAGAGGGATTTCTATGTCACTAGAGAGATTTCTAGGTCCCTAGAGGGATTTCAATGTCCCTAGAGGGATTTCTAGGTCCCTAGAGGGATAGATTTCTAGGTCCCTAGAGGGATTTCTATGTCCCTAGAGGGATAGATTTCTAGGTCCCTAGAGGGATTTCTATGTCCCTAGAGGGATTTCTAGGTCCCTAGAGAGAGAGATTTCTATGTCCCTAGAGGGATTTCTAGGTCCCTAGAGGGATTTCTAGGTCCCTAGAGGGATTTCTAGGTCCCTAGAGAGATTTCTAGGTCCCTAGAGGGATTTCTAGGTCCCTAGATTGATTTCTAGGTCCCTAGAGAGAGAGATTTCTATGTCCCTAGAGGGATTTCTAGGTCCCTAGAGGGATTTCTAGGTTCCTAGAGGGATTTCTAGGTCCCTAGAGGGATTTCTAGGTCCCTAGAGGGAATTCTAGGTCCCTAGAGGGATAGATTTCTATGTCCCTAGAGGGATTTCTATGTCCCTAGAGAGATTTCTATGTCCCTAGAGAGATTTCTAGGTCCCTAGAGGGATTTCAATGTCCCTAGAGGGATTTCTAGGCCCCTAGAGGGATAGATTTCAATGTCCCTAGAGGGATTTCTAGCTCCCTAGAGGGATTTCTATGTCCCTAGAGGGATAGATTTCTATGTCCCTAGAGGGATTTCTATGTCGCTAGAGAGATTTCTAGGTCCCTAGAGGGATTTCAATGTCCCTAGAGGGATTTCTAGGTCCCTAGAGGGATAGATTTCTAGGTCCCTAGAGGGATTTCTATGTCCCTAGAGGGATAGATTTCTAGGTCCCTAGAGGGATTTCTATGTCCCTAGAGGGATTTCTAGGTCCCTAGAGAGAGAGATTTCTATGTCCCTAGAGGGATTTCTAGGTCCCTAGAGGGATTTCTAGGTCCCTAGAGGGATTTCTAGGTCCCTAGAGGGATAGATTTCTATGTCCCTAGAGGGATTTCTATGTCCCTAGAGAGATTTCTAGGTAACCTAGAGGGATTTCTAGGTCCCTAGATTGATTTCTAGGTCCCTAGAGAGAGAGATTTCTATGTCCCTAGAGGGATTTCTAGGTCCCTAGAGGGATTTCTAGGTCCCTAGAGGGATAGATTTCTATGTCCCTAGAGGGATTTCTATGTCCCTAGAGAGATTTCTATGTCCCTAGAGAGATTTCTAGGTCCCTAGAGGGATTTCAATGTCCCTAGAGGGATTTCAATGTCCCTAGAGGGATTTCTAGGTCCCTAGAGGGATAGATTTCAATGTCCCTAGAGGGATTTCTAGGTCCCTAGAGGGATTTCTATGTCCCTAGAGGGATAGATTTCTATGTCCCTAGAGGGATTTCTATGTCGCTAGAGGGATTTCTATGTCCCTAGAGGGATTTCTAGGTCCCTAGAGGGATTTCTAGGTCCCTAGAGGGATAGATTTCTATGTCCCTAGAGGGATTTCTATGTCACTAGAGAGATTTCTAGGTCCCTAGAGGGATTTCAATGTCCCTAGAGGGATTTCTAGGTCCCTAGAGGGATAGATTTCTAGGTCCCTAGAGGGATTTCTATGTCCCTAAAGGGATTTCAATGTCCCTAGAGGGATTTCTATGTCCCTAGAGAGATTTCTATGTCCCTAGAGAGATTTCTAGGTCCCTAGAGGGATTTCAATGTCCCTAGAGGGATTTCTAGGTCCCTAGAGGGATAGATTTCAATGTCCGTAGAGGGATTTCTAGGTCCCTAGAGGGATTTCTATGTCCCTAGAGGGATAGATTTCTATGTCCCTAGAGGGATTTCTATGTCGCTAGAGGGATTTCTATGTCCCTAGAGGGATTTCTAGGTCCCTAGAGGGATTTCTAGGTCCCTAGAGGGATAGATTTCTATGTCCCTAGAGGGATTTCTATGTCACTAGAGAGATTTCTAGGTCCCTAGAGGGATTTCAATGTCCCTAGAGGGATTTCTAGGTCCCTAGAGGGATAGATTTCTAGGTCCCTAGAGGGATTTCTATGTCCCTAAAGGGATTTCAATGTCCCTAGAGGGATTTCTATGTCCCTAGAGGGATTTCTATGTCCCTAGAGGGATAGATTTCTATGTCCCTAGAGGGATTTCTATGTCCCTATAGGGATTTCTATGACCCTAGAGGGATTTCTATGTCCCTAGAGGGATTTCTATGTCGCTAGAGGGATTTCTATGTCGCTAGAGGGATTTCTAGGTCCCTAGAGGGATTTCTAGGTCCCTAGAGAGAGAGATTTCTATGTCCCTAGAGGGATTTCTAGGTCCCTAGAGAGAGAGATTTCTATGTCCCTAGAGGGATTTCTAGGTCCCTAGAGGGATAGATTTCTATGTCCCTAGAGGGATTTCTATGTCCCTAGAGAGATTTCTAGGTCCCTAGAGGGATTTCTATGTCCCTAGAGGGATTTCTATGTCCCTAGAGGGATTTCTAGGTCCCTAGAGCGATTTCAATGTCCCTAGAGGGATTTCTAGGTCCCTAGAGGGATTTCTAGGTCCCTAGAGGGATTTCTATGTCCCTAGAGGGATAGATTTCTATGTCCCTAGAGGGATTTCTATGTCCCTAGAGGGATTTCTATGTCCCTAGAGGGATTTCTAGGTCCCTAGAGGGATTTCTATGTCCCTAGCGGGATAGATTTATATGTCCCTAGAGGGATTTCTATGTCCATAGAGGGATTTCTATGTCCCTAGAGGGATTTCTAGGTCCCTAGAGGGATAGATTTCTATGTCCCTAGAGGGATTTCTAGGTCCCTAGAGGGATTTCTATGTCCCTAGAGCGATAGATTTCTATGTCCCTAGAGGGATTTCTATGTCGCTAGAGGGATTTCTATGTCGCTAGAGGGATTTCTAAGTCCCTAGAGGGATAGATTTCTAGGTCCCTAGAGGGATTTCAATGTCCCTAGAGGGATTTCTAGGTCCCTAGAGGGATAGATTTCTAGGTCCCTAGAGGGATTTCAATGTCCCTAGAGGGATTTCTAGGTCCCTAGAGGGATTTCAATGTCCCTAGAGGGATTTCTAGGTCCCTAGAGGGATAGATTTCTAGGTCCCTAGAGGGATTTCTATGTCCCTAGAGGGATTTCTAGGTCCCTAGAGGGATAGATTTCTAGGTCCCTAGAGGGATTTCTATGTCCCTAGAGGGATTTCTATGTCCCTAGAGGGATTTCTATGTCCCTAGAGGGATTTCTATGTCCCTAGAGGGATAGATTTCTATGTCCCTAGAGAGATTTCTATGTCCCTAGAGGGATTTCTAGGTCCCTAGAGAGAGAGATTTCTATGTCCCTAGAGGGATTTCTAGGTCCCTAGAGGGATTTCTAGGTCCCTAGAGGGATTTCTAGGTCCCTAGAGGGATTTCTAGGTCCCTAGAGGGATTTCTAGGTCCCTAGAGGGATTTCTAGGTCCCTAGAGGGATTTCTAGGTCCCTAGAGGGATTTCTAGGTCCCTAGAGGGATTTCTAGGTCCCTAGAGGGATAGATTTCTATGTCCCTAGAGGGATTTCTATGTCCCTAGAGAGATTTCTATGTCCCTAGAGAGATTTCTAGGTCCCTAGAGGGATTTCAATGTCCCTAGAGGGATTTCTAGGTCCCTAGAGGGATAGATTTCAATGTCTCTAGAGGGATTTCTAGGTCCCTAGAGGGATTTCTATGTCCCTAGAGGGATAGATTTCTATGTCCCTAGAGGGATTTCTATGTCGCTAGAGGGATTTCTATGTCCCTAGAGGGATTTCTAGGTCCCTAGAGGGATTTCTAGGTCCCTAGAGGGATAGATTTCTATGTCCCTAGAGGGATTTCTATGTCACTAGAGAGATTTCTAGGTCCCTAGAGGGATTTCAATGTCCCTAGAGGGATTTCTAGGTCCCTAGAGGGATAGATTTCTAGGTCCCTAGAGGGATTTCTATGTCCCTAAAGGGATTTCAATGTCCCTAGAGGGATATCTATGTCCCTAGAGGGATTTCTATGTCCCTAGAGGGATAGATTTCTATGTCCCTAGAGGGATTTCTATGTCCCTATAGGGATTTCTATGTCCCTAGAGGGATTTCTATGTCCCTAGAGGGATTTCTATGTCGCTAGAGGGATTTCTATGTCGCTAGAGGGATTTCTAGGTCCCTAGAGGGATTTCTAGGTCCCTAGAGAGAGAGATTTCTATGTCCCTAGAGGGATTTCTAGGTCCCTAGAGAGAGAGATTTCTATGTCCCTAGAGGGATTTCTAGGTCCCTAGAGGGATTTCTAGGTCCCTAGAGGGATAGATTTCTATGTCCCTAGAGGGATTTCTATGTCCCTAGAGAGATTTCTAGGTCCCTAGAGGGATTTCTATGTCCCTAGAGGGATTTCTAGGTCCCTAGAGGGATTTCTAGGTCCCTAGAGGGATTTCAATGTCCCTAGAGGGATTTCTAGGTCCCTAGAGGGATTTCTATGTCCCTAGAGAGATTTCTATGTCCCTAGAGAGATTTCTAGGTCCCTAGAGGGATTTCAATGTCCCTAGAGGGATTTCTAGGTCCCTAGAGGGATAGATTTCAATGTCCCTAGAGGGATTTCTAGGTCCCTAGAGGGATTTCTATGTCCCTAGAGGGATAGATTTCTATGTCCCTAGAGGGATTTCTATGTCGCTAGAGGGATTTCTATGTCCCTAGAGGGATTTCTAGGTCCCTAGAGGGATTTCTAGGTCCCTAGAGGAATAGATTTCTATGTCCCTAGAGGGATTTCTATGTCACTAGAGAGATTTCTAGGTCCCTAGAGGGATTTCAATGTCCCTAGAGGGATTTCTAGGTCCCTAGAGGGATAGATTTCTAGGTCCCTAGAGGGATTTCTATGTCCCTAGAGGGATAGATTTCTAGGTCCCTAGAGGGATTTCTATGTCCCTAGAGGGATTTCTAGGTCCCTAGAGAGAGAGATTTCTATGTCCCTAGAGGGATTTCTAGGTCCCTAGAGGGATTTCTAGGTCCCTAGAGGGATTTCTAGGTCCCTAGAGGGATAGATTTCTATGTCCCTAGAGGGATTTCTATGTCCCTAGAGAGATTTCTAGGTAACCTAGAGGGATTTCTAGGTCCCTAGATTGATTTCTAGGTCCCTAGATTGATTTCTAGGTCCCTAGAGAGAGAGATTTCTATGTCCCTAGAGGGATTTCTAGGTCCCTAGAGGGATTTCTAGGTTCCTAGAGGGATTTCTAGGTCCCTAGAGGGATTTCTAGGTCCCTAGAGGGATTTCTAGGTCCCTAGAGGGATAGATTTCTATGTCCCTAGAGGGATTTCTATGTCCCTAGAGAGATTTCTATGTCCCTAGAGAGATTTCTAGGTCCCTAGAGGGATTTCAATGTCCCTAGAGGGATTTCTAGGTCCCTAGAGGGATAGATTTCAATGTCCCTAGAGGGATTTCTAGGTCCCTAGAGGGATTTCTATGTCCCTAGAGGGATAGATTTCTATGTCCCTAGAGGGATTTCTATGTCCCTAGAGGGATTTCTAGGTCCCTAGAGGGATAGATTTCAATGTCCCTAGAGGGATTTCTAGGTCCCTAGAGGGATTTCTATGTCCCTAGAGGGATAGATTTCTATGTCCCTAGAGGGATTTCTATGTCGCTAGAGGGATTTCTAGGTCCCTAGAGGGATAGATTTCAATGTCCCTAGAGGGATTTCTAGGTCCCTAGAGGGATTTCTATGTCCCTAGAGGGATAGATTTCTAGGTCCCTAGAGGGATTTCTAGGTCCCTAGAGGGATAGATTTCTATGTCCCTAGAGGGATTTCTATGTCACTAGAGAGATTTCTAGGTCCCTAGAGGGATTTCAATGTCCCTAGAGGGATTTCTAGGTCCCTAGAGGGATAGATTTCTAGGTCCCTAGAGGGATTTCTATGTCCCTAAAGGGATTTCAATGTCCCTAGAGGGATTTCTATGTCCCTAGAGGGATTTCTATGTCCCTAGAGGGATAGATTTCTATGTCCCTAGAGGGATTTCTATGTCCCTATAGGGATTTCTATGTCCCTAGAGGGATTTCTATGTCCCTAGAGGGATTTCTAAGTCGCTAGAGGGATTTCTATGTCGCTAGAGGGATTTCTAGGTCCCTAGAGGGATTTCTAGGTCCCTAGAGAGAGAGATTTCTATGTCCCTAGAGGGATTTCTAGGTCCCTAGAGAGAGAGATTTCTATGTCCCTAGAGGGATTTCTAGGTCCCTAGAGGGATTTCTAGGTCCCTAGAGGGATAGATTTCTATGTCCCTAGAGGGATTTCTATGTCCCTAGAGAGATTTCTAGGTCCCTAGAGGGATTTCTATGTCCCTAGAGGGATTTCTAGGTCCCTAGAGGGATTTCTAGGTCCCTAGAGGGATTTCAATGTCCCTAGAGGGATTTCTAGGTCCCTAGAGGGATTTCTATGTCCCTAGAGAGATTTCTATGTCCCTAGAGAGATTTCTAGGTCCCTAGAGGGATTTCAATGTCCCTAGAGGGATTTCTAGGTCCCTAGAGGGATAGATTTCAATGTCCCTAGAGGGATTTCTAGGTCCCTAGAGGGATTTCTATGTCCCTAGAGGGATAGATTTCTATGTCCCTAGAGGGATTTCTATGTCGCTAGAGGGATTTCTATGTCCCTAGAGGGATTTCTAGGTCCCTAGAGGGATTTCTAGGTCCCTAGAGGGATAGATTTCTATGTCCCTAGAGGGATTTCTATGTCACTAGAGAGATTTCTAGGTCCCTAGAGGGATTTCAATGTCCCTAGAGGGATTTCTAGGTCCCTAGAGGGATAGATTTCTAGGTCCCTAGAGGGATTTCTATGTCCCTAGAGGGATAGATTTCTAGGTCCCTAGAGGGATTTCTATGTCCCTAGAGGGATTTCTAGGTCCCTAGAGAGAGAGATTTCTATGTCCCTAGAGGGATTTCTAGGTCCCTAGAGGGATTTCTAGGTCCCTAGAGGGATTTCTAGGTCCCTAGAGGGATAGATTTCTATGTCCCTAGAGGGATTTCTATGTCCCTAGAGAGATTTCTAGGTCCCTAGAGGGATTTCTAGGTCCCTAGATTGATTTCTAGGTCCCTAGAGAGAGAGATTTCTATGTCCCTAGAGGGATTTCTAGGTCCCTAGAGGGATTTCTAGGTTCCTAGAGGGATTTCTAGGTCCCTAGAGGGATTTCTAGGTCCCTAGAGGGATTTCTAGGTCCCTAGAGGGATAGATTTCTATGTCCCTAGAGGGATTTCTATGTCCCTAGAGAGATTTCTATGTCCCTAGAGAGATTTCTAGGTCCCTAGAGGGATTTCAATGTCCCTAGAGGGATTTCTAGGCCCCTAGAGGGATAGATTTCAATGTCCCTAGAGGGATTTCTAGGTCCCTAGAGGGATTTCTATGTCCCTAGAAGGATAGATTTCTATGTCCCTAGAGGGATTTCTATGTCGCTAGAGAGATTTCTAGGTCCCTAGAGGGATTTCAATGTCCCTAGAGGGATTTCTAGGTCCCTAGAGGGATAGATTTCTAGGTCCCTAGAGGGATTTCTATGTCCCTAGAGGGATAGATTTCTAGGTCCCTAGAGGGATTTCTATGTCCCTAGAGGGATTTCTAGGTCCCTAGAGAGAGAGATTTCTATGTCCCTAGAGGGATTTCTAGGTCCCTAGAGGGATTTCTAGGTCCCTAGAGGGATTTCTAGGTCCCTAGAGGGATAGATTTCTATGTCCCTAGAGGGATTTCTATGTCCCTAGAGAGATTTCTATGTCCCTAGAGAGATTTCTAGGTCCCTAGAGGGATTTCAATGTCCCTAGAGGGATTTCTAGGTCCCTAGAGGGATAGATTTCAATGTCCCTAGAGGGATTTCTAGGTCCCTAGAGGGATTTCTATGTCCCTAGAGGGATAGATTTCTATGTCCCTAGAGGGATTTCTATGTCCCTAGAGGGATTTCTAGGTCCCTAGAGGGATAGATTTCAATGTCCCTAGAGGGATTTCTAGGTCCCTAGAGGGATTTCTATGTCCCTAGAGGGATAGATTTCTATGTCCCTAGAGGGATTTCTATGTCGCTAGAGGGATTTCTATGTCCCTAGAGGGATTTCTAGGTCCCTAGAGGGATTTCTAGGTCCCTAGAGGGATAGATTTCTATGTCCCTAGAGGGATTTCTATGTCACTAGAGAGATTTCTAGGTCCCTAGAGGGATTTCAATGTCCCTAGAGGGATTTCTAGGTCCCTAGAGGGATAGATTTCTAGGTCCCTAGAGGGATTTCTATGTCCCTAAAGGGATTTCAATGTCCCTAGAGGGATTTCTATGTCCCTAGAGGGATTTCTATGTCCCTAGAGGGATAGATTTCTATGTCCCTAGAGGGATTTCTATGTCCCTATAGGGATTTCTATGTCCCTAGAGGGATTTCTATGTCCCTAGAGGGATTTCTAAGTCGCTAGAGGGATTTCTATGTCGCTAGAGGGATTTCTAGGTCCCTAGAGGGATTTCTAGGTCCCTAGAGAGAGAGATTTCTATGTCCCTAGAGGGATTTCTAGGTCCCTAGAGAGAGAGATTTCTATGTCCCTAGAGGGATTTCTAGGTCCCTAGAGGGATTTCTAGGTCCCTAGAGGGATAGATTTCTATGTCCCTAGAGGGATTTCTATGTCCCTAGAGAGATTTCTAGGTCCCTAGAGGGATTTCTATGTCCCTAGAGGGATTTCTAGGTCCCTAGAGGGATTTCTAGGTCCCTAGAGGGATTTCAATGTCCCTAGAGGGATTTCTAGGTCCCTAGAGGGATTTCTATGTCCCTAGAGAGATTTCTATGTCCCTAGAGAGATTTCTAGGTCCCTAGAGGGATTTCAATGTCCCTAGAGGGATTTCTAGGTCCCTAGAGGGATAGATTTCAATGTCCCTAGAGGGATTTCTAGGTCCCTAGAGGGATTTCTATGTCCCTAGAGGGATAGATTTCTATGTCCCTAGAGGGATTTCTATGTCGCTAGAGGGATTTCTATGTCCCTAGAGGGATTTCTAGGTCCCTAGAGGGATTTCTAGGTCCCTAGAGGGATAGATTTCTATGTCCCTAGAGGGATTTCTATGTCACTAGAGAGATTTCTAGGTCCCTAGAGGGATTTCAATGTCCCTAGAGGGATTTCTATGTCGCTAGAGGGATTTCTATGTCCCTAGAGGGATTTCTAGGTCCCTAGAGGGATTTCTAGGTCCCTAGAGGGATAGATTTCTATGTCCCTAGAGGGATTTCTATGTCACTAGAGAGATTTCTAGGTCCCTAGAGGGATTTCAATGTCCCTAGAGGGATTTCTAGGTCCCTAGAGGGATAGATTTCTAGGTCCCTAGAGGGATTTCTATGTCCCTAGAGGGATAGATTTCTAGGTCCCTAGAGGGATTTCTATGTCCCTAGAGGGATTTCTAGGTCCCTAGAGAGAGAGATTTCTATGTCCCTAGAGGGATTTCTAGGTCCCTAGAGGGATTTCTAGGTCCCTAGAGGGATTTCTAGGTCCCTAGAGGGATAGATTTCTATGTCCCTAGAGGGATTTCTATGTCCCTAGAGAGATTTCTAGGTCCCTAGAGGGATTTCTAGGTCCCTAGATTGATTTCTAGGTCCCTAGAGAGAGAGATTTCTATGTCCCTAGAGGGATTTCTAGGTCCCTAGAGGGATTTCTAGTTTCCTAGAGGGATTTCTAGGTCCCTAGAGGGATTTCTAGGTCCCTAGAGGGATTTCTAGGTCCCTAGAGGGATAGATTTCTATGTCCCTAGAGGGATTTCTATGTCCCTAGAGAGATTTCTATGTCCCTAGAGAGATTTCTAGGTCCCTAGAGGGATTTCAATGTCCCTAGAGGGATTTCTAGGCCCCTAGAGGGATAGATTTCAATGTCCCTAGAGGGATTTCTAGGTCCCTAGAGGGATTTCTATGTCCCTAGAGGGATAGATTTCTATGTCCCTAGAGGGATTTCTATGTCGCTAGAGGGATTTCTATGTCCCTAGAGGGATTTCTAGGTCCCTAGAGGGATTTCTAAGTCCCTAGAGGGATAGATTTCTATGTCCCTAGAGGGATTTCTATGTCACTAGAGAGATTTCTAGGTCCCTAGAGGGATTTCAATGTCCCTAGAGGGATTTCTAGGTCCCTAGAGGGATAGATTTCTAGGTCCCTAGAGGGATTTCTATGTCCCTAGAGGGATTTCAATGTCCCTAGAGGGATTTCTATGTCCCTAGAGGGATTTCTATGTCCCTAGAGGGATAGATTTCTATGTCCCTAGAGGGATTTCTATGTCCCTATAGGGATTTCTATGTCCCTAGAGGGATTTCTATGTCCCTAGAGGGATTTCTATGTCCCTAGAGGGATTTCTATGTCGCTAGAGGGATTTCTATGTCGCTAGAGGGATTTCTAGGTCCCTAGAGGGATTTCTAGGTCCCTAGAGAGAGAGATTTCTATGTCCCTAGAGGGATTTCTAGGTCCCTAGAGGGATTTCTAGGTCCCTAGAGGGATTTCTAGGTCCCTAGAGGGATAGATTTCTATGTCCCTAGAGGGATTTCTATGTCCCTAGAGAGATTTCTAGGTCCCTAGAGGGATTTCTATGTCCCTAGAGGGATTTCTAGGTCCTTAGAGGGATTTCTAGGTCCCTAGAGGGATTTCAATGTCCCTAGAGGGATTTCTAGGTCACTAGAGGGATTTCTAGGTCCCTAGAGGGATTTCTATGTCCCTAGAGGGATAGATTTCTATGTCCCTAGAGGGATTTCTATGTCCCTAGAGGGATTTCTATGTCCCTAGAGGGATTTCTAGGTCCCTAGAGGGATTTCTATGTCCCTAGAGGGATAGATTTATATGTCCCTAGAGGGATTTCTATGTCCATAGAGGGATTTCTATGTCCCTAGAGGGATTTCTAGGTCCCTAGAGGGATTTCTAGGTCCCTAGAGGGATAGATTTCTATGTCCCTAGAGGGATTTCTATGTCACTAGAGAGATTTCTAGGTCCCTAGAGGGATTTCAATGTCCCTAGAGGGATTTCTAGGTCCCTAGAGGGATAGATTTCTAGGTCCCTAGAGGGATTTCTATGTCCCTAGAGGGATTTCAATGTCCCTAGAGGGATTTCTATGTCCCTAGAGGGATTTCTATGTCCCTAGAGGGATAGATTTCTATGTCCCTAGAGGGATTTCTATGTCCCTATAGGGATTTCTATGTCCCTAGAGGGATTTCTATGTCCCTAGAGGGATTTCTATGTCCCTAGAGGGATTTCTATGTCCCTAGAGGGATTTCTATGTCGCTAGAGGGATTTCTAGGTCCCTAGAGGGATTTCTAGGTCCCTAGAGAGAGAGATTTCTATGTCCCTAGAGGGATTTCTAGGTCCCTAGAGAGAGAGATTTCTATGTCCCTAGAGGGATTTCTAGGTCCCTAGAGGGATTTCTAGGTCCCTAGAGGGATAGATTTCTATGTCCCTAGAGGGATTTCTATGTCCCTAGAGAGATTTCTAGGTCCCTAGAGGGATTTCTATGTCCCTAGAGGGATTTCTAGGTCCCTAGATGGATTTCTAGGTCCCTAGAGGGATTTCAATGTCCCTAGAGGGATTTCTAGGTCCCTAGAGGGATTTCTAGGTCCCTAGAGGGATTTCTATGTCCCTAGAGGGATAGATTTCTATGTCCCTAGAGGGATTTCTATGTCCCAAGAGGGATTTCTATGTCCCTAGAGGGATTTCTAGGTCCCTAGAGGGATTTCTATGTCCCTAGAGGGATAGATTTATATGTCCCTAGAGGGATTTCTATGTCCATAGAGGGATTTCTATGTCCCTAGAGGGATTTCTAGGTCCCTAGAGGGATAGATTTCTATGTCCCTAGAGGGATTTCTAGGTCCCTAGAGGGATTTCTATGTCCCTAGAGCGATAGATTTCTATGTCCCTAGAGGGATTTCTATGTCGCTAGAGGGATTTCTATGTCGCTAGAGGGATTTCTAGGTCCCTAGAGGGATTTCTAGGTCCCTAGAGAGAGAGATTTCTATGTCCCTAGAGGGATTTCTAGGTCCCTAGAGAGAGAGATTTCTATGTCCCTAGAGGGATTTCTAGGTCCCTAGAGGGATTTCTAGGTCCCTAGAGGGATAGATTTCTAGGTCCCTAGAGGGATTTCAATGTCCCTAGAGGGATTTCTAGGTCCCTAGAGGGATAGATTTCTAGGTCCCTAGAGGGATTTCAATGTCCCTAGAGGGATTTCTAGGTCCCTAGAGGGATAGATTTCTAGGTCCCTAGAGGGATTTCTATGTCCCTAGAGGGATTTCTATGTCCCTAGAGGGATTTCTATGTCCTTAGAGGGATTTCTATGTCCCTAGAGGGATAGATTTCTATGTCCCTAGAGGGATTTCTATGTCCCTAGAGGGATTTCTAGGTCCCTAGAGAGAGAGATTTCTATGTCCCTAGAGGGATTTTAGGTCCCTAGAGGGATTTCTAGGTCCCTAGAGGGATTTCTAGGTCCCTAGAGGGATTTCTAGGTCCCTAGAGGGATTTCTAGGTCCCTAGAGGGATAGATTTCTATGTCCCTAGAGGGATTTCTATGTCCCTAGAGGGATTTCTAGGTCCCTAGAGGGATTTCTATGTCCCTAGAGCGATAGATTTCTATGTCCCTAGAGGGATTTCTATGTCGCTAGAGGGATTTCTATGTCGCTAGAGGGATTTCTAGGTCCCTAGAGGGATTTCTAGGTCCCTAGAGAGAGAGATTTCTATGTCCCTAGAGGGATTTCTAGGTCCCTAGAGGGATTTCTAGGTCCCTAGAGGGATAGATTTCTAGGTCCCTAGAGGGATAGATTTCTAGGTCCCTAGAGGGATTTCAATGTCCCTAGAGGGATTTCTAGGTCCCTAGAGGGATAGATTTCTAGGTCCCTAGAGGGATTTCAATGTCCCTAGAGGGATTTCTAGGTCCCTAGAGGGATTTCAATGTCCCTAGAGGGATTTCTAGGTCCCTAGAGGGATAGATTTCTAGGTCCCTAGAGGGATTTCTATGTCCCTAGAGGGATTTCTATGTCCCTAGAGGGATTTCTATGTCCCTAGAGGGATTTCTATGTCCCTAGAGGGATAGATTTCTATGTCCCTAGAGGGATTTCTAGGTCCCTAGAGGGATTTCTAGGTCCCTAGAGGGATTTCTATGTCCCTAGAGGGATAGATTTCTATGTCCCTAGAGGGATTTCTATGTCCCTAGAGGGATTTCTATGTCCCTAGAGGGATTTCTAGGTCCCTAGAGGGATTTCTATGTCCCTAGAGGGATAGATTTATATGTCCCTAGAGGGATTTCTATGTCCATAGAGGGATTTCTATGTCCCTAGAGGGATTTCTAGGTCCCTAGAGGGATAGATTTCTATGTCCCTAGAGGGATTTCTAGGTCCCTAGAGGGATTTCTATGTCCCTAGAGCGATAGATTTCTATGTCCCTAGAGGGATTTCTATGTCGCTAGAGGGATTTCTATGTCGCTAGAGGGATTTCTAGGTCCCTAGAGGGATAGATTTCTAGGTCCCTAGAGGGATTTCAATGTCCCTAGAGGGATTTCTAGGTCCCTAGAGGGATAGATTTCTAGGTCCCTAGAGGGATTTCAATGTCCCTAGAGGGATTTCTAGGTCCCTAGAGGGATTTCAATGTCCCTAGAGGGATTTCTAGGTTCCTAGAGAGATAGATTTCTAGGTCCCTAGAGGGATTTCTATGTCCCTAGAGGGATTTCTATGTCCCTAGAGGGATTTCTATGTCCATAGAGGGATAGATTTCTATGTCCCTAGAGGGATTTCTATGTCCCTAGAGGGATTTCTAGGTCCCTAGAGAGAGAGATTTCTATGTCCCTAGAGGGATTTCTAGGTCCCTAGAGGGATTTCTAGGTCCCTAGAGGGATTTCTAGGTCCCTAGAGGGATTTCTAGGTCCCTAGAGGGATAGATTTCTATGTCCCTAGAGGGATTTCTATGTCCCTAGAGAGATTTCTATGTCCCTAGAGAGATTTCTAGGGCCCTAGAGGGATTTCAATGTCCCTAGAGGGATTTCTAGGTCCCTAGAGGGATAGATTTCAATGTCCCTAGAGGGATTTCTAGGTCCCTAGAGGGATAGATTTCTAGGTCCCTAGAGGGATTTCTATGTCCCTAGAGGGATTTCTATGTCCCTAGAGGGATTTCTATGTCCCTAGAGGGATAGATTTCTATGTCCCTAGAGGGATTTCTAGGTCCCTAGAGGGATTTCTAGGTCCCTAGAGGGATTTCTATGTCCCTAGAGGGATAGATTTCTATGTCCCTAGAGGGATTTCTATGTCCCTAGAGGGATTTCTATGTCCCTAGAGGGATTTCTAGGTCCCTAGAGGGATTTCTATGTCCCTAGAGGGATAGATTTATATGTCCCTAGAGGGATTTCTATGTCCATAGAGGGATTTCTATGTCCCTAGAGGGATTTCTAGGTCCCTAGAGGGATAGATTTCTATGTCCCTAGAGGGATTTCTAGGTCCCTAGAGGGATTTCTATGTCCCTAGAGCGATAGATTTCTATGTCCCTAGAGGGATTTCTATGTCGCTAGAGGGATTTCTATGTCGCTAGAGGGATTTCTAGGTCCCTAGAGGGATAGATTTCTAGGTCCCTAGAGGGATTTCAATGTCCCTAGAGGGATTTCTATGTCCCTAGAGGGATAGATTTCTAGGTCCCTAGAGGGATTTCAATGTCCCTAGAGGGATTTCTAGGTCCCTAGAGGGATTTCAATGTCCCTAGAGGGATTTCTAGGTCCCTAGAGAGATAGATTTCTAGGTCCCTAGAGGGATTTCTATGTCCCTAGAGGGATTTCTATGTCCCTAGAGGGATTTCTATGTCCCTAGAGGGATTTCTATGTCCCTAGAGGGATAGATTTCTATGTCCCTAGAGGGATTTCTATGTCCCTAGAGGGATTTCTAGGTCCCTAGAGAGAGAGATTTCTATGTCCCTAGAGGGATTTCTAGGTCCCTAGAGGGATTTCTAGGTCCCTAGAGGGATTTCTAGGTCCCTAGAGGGATTTCTAGGTCCCTAGAGGGATTTCTAGGTCCCTAGAGGGATAGATTTCTATGTCCCTAGAGGGATTTCTATGTCCCTAGAGAGATTTCTATGTCCCTAGAGAGATTTCTAGGTCCCTAGAGGGATTTCAATGTCCCTAGAGGGATTTCTAGCTCCCTAGAGAGATAGATTTCTATGTCCCTAGAGGGATAGATTTCTATGTCCCTAGAGGGATTTCTATGTCGCTAGAGGGATTTCTATGTCCCTAGAGGGATTTCTAGGTCCCTAGAGGGATTTCTAGGTCCCTAGAGGGATAGATTTCTATGTCCCTAGAGGGATTTCTATGTCACTAGAGAGATTTCTAGGTCCCTAGAGGGATTTCAATGTCCCTAGAGGGATTTCTAGGTCCCTAGAGGGATAGATTTCTAGGTCCCTAGAGGGATTTCTATGTCCCTAGAGGGATTTCAATGTCCCTAGAGGGATTTCTATGTCCCTAGAGGGATTTCTATGTCCCTAGAGGGATAGATTTCTATGTCCCTAGAGGGATTTCTATGTCCCTATAGGGATTTCTATGACCCTAGAGGGATTTCTATGTCCCTAGAGGGATTTCTATGTCGCTAGAGGGATTTCTATGTCGCTAGAGGGATTTCTAGGTCCCTAGAGGGATTTCTAGGTCCCTAGAGAGAGAGATTTCTATGTCCCTAGAGGGATTTCTAGGTCCCTAGAGAGAGAGATTTCTATGTCCCTAGAGGGATTTCTAGGTCCCTAGAGGGATTTCTAGGTCCCTAGAGGGATAGATTTCTATGTCCCTAGAGGGATTTCTATGTCCCTAGAGAGATTTCTAGGTCCCTAGAGGGATTTCTATGTCCCTAGAGGGATTTCTAGGTCCCTAGAGAGATTTCTAGGTCCCTAGAGCGATTTCAATGTCCCTAGAGGGATTTCTAGGTCCCTAGAGGGATTTCTAGGTCCCTAGAGGGATTTCTATGTCCCTAGAGGGATAGATTTCTATGTCCCTAGAGGGATTTCTATGTCCCTAGAGGGATTTCTATGTCCCTAGAGGGATTTCTAGGTCCCTAGAGGGATTTCTATGTCCCTAGAGGGATAGATTTATATGTCCCTAGAGGGATTTCTATGTCCATAGAGGGATTTCTATGTCCCTAGAGGGATTTCTAGGTCCCTAGAGGGATAGATTTCTATGTCCCTAGAGGGATTTCTAGGTCCCTAGAGGGATTTCTATGTCCCTAGAGCGATAGATTTCTATGTCCCTAGAGGGATTTCTATGTCGCTAGAGGGATTTCTATGTCCCTAGAGGGATTTCTAGGTCCCTAGAGGGATAGATTTCTAGGTCCCTAGAGGGATTTCAATGTCCCTAGAGGGATTTCTAGGTCCCTAGAGGGATAGATTTCTAGGTCCCTAGAGGGATTTCAATGTCCCTAGAGGGATTTCTAGGTCCCTAGAGGGATTTCAATGTCCCTAGAGGGATTTCTAGGTCCCTAGAGGGATAGATTTCTAGGTCCCTAGAGGGATTTCTATGTCCCTAGAGGGATTTCTAGGTCCCTAGAGGGATAGATTTCTAGGTCCCTAGAGGGATTTCTATGTCCCTAGAGGGATTTCTATGTCCCTAGAGGGATTTCTATGTCCCTAGAGGGATTTCTATGTCCCTAGAGGGATTTCTATGTCCCTAGAGGGATAGATTTCTATGTCCCTAGAGAGATTTCTATGTCCCTAGAGGGATTTCTAGGTCCCTAGAGGGAGAGATTTCTATGTCCCTAGAGGGATTTCTAGGTCCCTAGAGGGATTTCTAGGTCCCTAGAGGGATTTCTAGGTCCCTAGAGGGATTTCTAGGTCCCTAGAGGGATTTCTAGGTCCCTAGAGGGATTTCTAGGTCCCTAGAGGGATTTCTAGGTCCCTAGAGGGATAGATTTCTATGTCCCTAGAGGGATTTCTATGTCCCTAGAGAGATTTCTATGTCCCTAGAGAGATTTCTAGGTCCCTAGAGGGATTTCAATGTCCCTAGAGGGATTTCTAGGTCCCTAGAGGGATAGATTTCAATGTCCCTAGAGGGATTTCTAGGTCCCTAGAGGGATTTCTATGTCCCTAGAGGGATAGATTTCTATGTCCCTAGAGGGATTTCTATGTCGCTAGAGGGATTTCTATGTCCCTAGAGGGATTTCTAGGTCCCTAGAGGGATTTCTAGGTCCCTAGAGGGATAGATTTCTATGTCCCTAGAGGGAATTCTATGTCACTAGAGAGATTTCTAGGTCCCTAGAGGGATTTCAATGTCCCTAGAGGGATTTCTAGGTCCCTAGAGGGATAGATTTCTAGGTCCCTAGAGGGATTTCTATGTCCCTAAAGGGATTTCAATGTCCCTAGAGTTATTTCTATGTCCCTAGAGGGATTTCTATGTCCCTAGAGGGATAGATTTCTATGTCCCTAGAGGGATTTCTATGTCCCTATAGGGATTTCTATGTCCCTAGAGGGATTTCTATGTCCCTAGAGGGATTTCTATGTCGCTAGAGGGATTTCTATGTCGCTAGAGGGATTTCTAGGTCCCTAGAGGGATTTCTAGGTCACTAGAGAGAGAGATTTCTATGTCCCTAGAGGGATTTCTAGGTCCCTAGAGAGAGAGATTTCTATGTCCCTAGAGGGATTTCTAGGTCCCTAGAGGGATTTCTAGGTCCCTAGAGGGATAGATTTCTATGTCCCTAGAGGGATTTCTATGTCCCTAGAGAGATTTCTAGGTCCCTAGAGGGATTTCTATGTCCCTAGAGGGATTTCTAGGTCCCTAGAGGGATTTCTAGGTCCCTAGAGGGATTTCAATGTCCCTAGAGGGATTTCTAGGTCCCTAGAGGGATTTCTATGTCCCTAGAGAGATTTCTATGTCCCTAGAGAGATTTCTAGGTCCCTAGAGGGATTTCAATGTCCCTAGAAGGATTTCTAGGTCCCTAGAGGGATAGATTTCAATGTCCCTAGAGGGATTTCTAGGTCCCTAGAGGGATTTCTATGTCCCTAGAGGGATAGATTTCTATGTCCCTAGAGGGATTTCTATGTCGCTAGAGGGATTTCTATGTCCCTAGAGGGATTTCTAGGTCCCTAGAGGGATTTCTAGGTCCCTAGAGGGATTTCTAGGTCCCTAGAGGAATAGATTTCTATGTCCCTAGAGGGATTTCTATGTCACTAGAGAGATTTCTAGGTCCCTAGAGGGATTTCAATGTCCCTAGAGGGATTTCTAGGTCCCTAGAGGGATAGATTTCTAGGTCCCTAGAGGGATTTCTATGTCCCTAGAGGGATAGATTTCTAGGTCCCTAGAGGGATTTCTATGTCCCTAGAGGGATTTCTAGGTCCCTAGAGAGAGAGATTTCTATGTCCCTAGAGGGATTTCTAGGTCCCTAGAGGGATTTCTAGGTCCCTAGAGGGATTTCTAGGTCCCTAGAGGGATAGATTTCTATGTCCCTAGAGGGATTTCTATGTCCCTAGAGAGATTTCTAGGTCCCTAGAGGGATTTCTAGGTCCCTAGATTGATTTCTAGGTCCCTAGAGAGAGAGATTTCTATGTCCCTAGAGGGATTTCTAGGTCCCTAGAGGGATTTCTAGGTTCCTAGAGGGATTTCTAGGTCCCTAGAGGGATTTCTAGGTCCCTAGAGGGATTTCTAGGTCCCTAGAGGGATAGATTTCTATGTCCCTAGAGGGATTTCTATGTCCCTAGAGAGATTTCTATGTCCCTAGAGAGCTTTCTAGGTCCCTAGAGGGATTTCAATGTCCCTAGAGGGATTTCTAGGTCCCTAGAGGGATAGATTTCAATGTCCCTAGAGGGATTTCTAGGTCCCTAGAGGGATTTCTATGTCCCTAGAGGGATAGATTTCTATGTCCCTAGAGGGATTTCTATGTCCCTAGAGGGATTTCTAGGTCCCTAGAGGGATTTCTAGGTCCCTAGAGGGATTTCTAGGTCCCTAGAGGGATTTCTAGGTCCCTAGAGGGATAGATTTCTAGGTCCCTAGAGGGATTTCAATGTCCCTAGAGGGATTTCTAGGTCCCTAGAGGGATAGATTTCTAGGTCCCTAGAGGGATTTCAATGTCCCTAGAGGGATTTCTAGGTCCCTAGAGGGATTTCAATGTCCCTAGAGGGATTTCTAGGTCCCTAGAGGGATAGATTTCTAGGTCCCTAGAGGGATTTCTATGTCCCTAGAGGGATTTCTATGTCCCTAGAGGGATTTCTATGTCCCTAGAGGGATTTCTATGTCCCTAGAGGGATAGATTTCTATGTCCCTAGAGGGATTTCTATGTCCCTAGAGGGATTTCTAGGTCCCTAGAGAGAGAGATTTCTATGTCCCTAGAGGGATTTCTAGGTCCCTAGAGGGATTTCTATGTCCCTAGAGGGATTTCTAGGTCCCTAGAGGGATTTCTAGGTCCCTAGAGCGATAGATTTCTATGTCCCTAGAGGGATTTCTATTTCGCTAGAGGGATTTCTATGTCGCTAGAGGGATTTCTAGGTCCCTAGAGGGATTTCTAGGTCCCTAGAGAGAGAGATTTCTATGTCCCTAGAGGGATTTCTAGGTCCCTAGAGGGATTTCTAGGTCCCTAGAGGGATAGATTTCTAGGTCCCTAGAGGGATAGATTTCTAGGTCCCTAGAGGGATTTCAATGTCCCTAGAGGGATTTCTATGTCCCTAGAGAGATTTCTAGGTCCCTAGAGGGATTTCAATGTCCCTAGAAGGATTTCTAGGTCCCTAGAGGGATAGATTTCAATGTCCCTAGAGGGATTTCTAGGTCCCTAGAGGGATTTCTATGTCCCTAGAGGGATAGATTTCTATGTCCCTAGAGGGATTTCTATGTCGCTAGAGGGATTTCTATGTCCCTAGAGGGATTTCTAGGTCCCTAGAGGGATTTCTAGGTCCCTAGAGGGATTTCTAGGTCCCTAGAGGAATAGATTTCTATGTCCCTAGAGGGATTTCTATGTCACTAGAGAGATTTCTAGGTCCCTAGAGGGATTTCAATGTCCCTAGAGGGATTTCTAGGTCCCTAGAGGGATAGATTTCTAGGTCCCTAGAGGGATTTCTATGTCCCTAGAGGGATAGATTTCTAGGTCCCTAGAGGGATTTCTATGTCCCTAGAGGGATTTCTAGGTCCCTAGAGAGAGAGATTTCTATGTCCCTAGAGGGATTTCTAGGTCCCTAGAGGGATTTCTAGGTCCCTAGAGGGATTTCTAGGTCCCTAGAGGGATAGATTTCTATGTCCCTAGAGGGATTTCTATGTCCCTAGAGAGATTTCTAGGTCCCTAGAGGGATTTCTAGGTCCCTAGATTGATTTCTAGGTCCCTAGAGAGAGAGATTTCTATGTCCCTAGAGGGATTTCTAGGTCCCTAGAGGGATTTCTAGGTTCCTAGAGGGATTTCTAGGTCCCTAGAGGGATTTCTAGGTCCCTAGAGGGATTTCTAGGTCCCTAGAGGGATAGATTTCTATGTCCCTAGAGGGATTTCTATGTCCCTAGAGAGATTTCTATGTCCCTAGAGAGCTTTCTAGGTCCCTAGAGGGATTTCAATGTCCCTAGAGGGATTTCTAGGTCCCTAGAGGGATAGATTTCAATGTCCCTAGAGGGATTTCTAGGTCCCTAGAGGGATTTCTATGTCCCTAGAGGGATAGATTTCTATGTCCCTAGAGGGATTTCTATGTCGCTAGAGGGATTTCTATGTCCCTAGAGGGATTTCTAGGTCCCTAGAGGGATTTCTAGGTCCCTAGAGGGATTTCTAGGTCCCTAGAGGGATTTCTAGGTCCCTAGAGGGATAGATTTCTAGGTCCCTAGAGGGATTTCAATGTCCCTAGAGGGATTTCTAGGTCCCTAGAGGGATAGATTTCTAGGTCCCTAGAGGGATTTCAATGTCCCTAGAGGGATTTCTAGGTCCCTAGAGGGATTTCAATGTCCCTAGAGGGATTTCTAGGTCCCTAGAGGGATAGATTTCTAGGTCCCTAGAGGGATTTCTATGTCCCTAGAGGGATTTCTATGTCCCTAGAGGGATTTCTATGTCCCTAGAGGGATTTCTATGTCCCTAGAGGGATAGATTTCTATGTCCCTAGAGGGATTTCTATGTCCCTAGAGGGATTTCTAGGTCCCTAGAGAGAGAGATTTCTATGTCCCTAGAGGGATTTCTAGGTCCCTAGAGGGATTTCTATGTCCCTAGAGGGATTTCTAGGTCCCTAGAGGGATTTCTAGGTCCCTAGAGCGATAGATTTCTATGTCCCTAGAGGGATTTCTATTTCGCTAGAGGGATTTCTATGTCGCTAGAGGGATTTCTAGGCCCCTAGAGGGATTTCTAGGTCCCTAGAGAGAGAGATTTCTATGTCCCTAGAGGGATTTCTAGGTCCCTAGAGGGATTTCTAGGTCCCTAGAGGGATAGATTTCTAGGTCCCTAGAGGGATAGATTTCTAGGTCCCTAGAGGGATTTCAATGTCCCTAGAGGGATTTCTAGGTCCCTAGAGGGATAGATTTCTAGGTCCCTAGAGGGATTTCAATGTCCCTAGAGGGATTTCTAGGTCCCTAGAGGGATTTCAATGTCCCTAGAGGGATTTCTAGGTCCCTAGAGGGATAGATTTCTAGGTCCCTAGAGGGATTTCTATGTCCCTAGAGGGATTTCTATGTCCCTAGAGGGATTTCTATGTCCCTAGAGGGATTTCTATGTCCCTAGAGGGATAGATTTCTATGTCCCTAGAGGGATTTCTAGGTCCCTAGAGGGATTTCTAGGTCCCTAGAGGGATTTCTATGTCCCTAGAGGGATAGATTTATATGTCCCTAGAGGGATTTCTATGTCCATAGAGGGATTTCTATGTCCCTAGAGGGATTTCTAGGTCCCTAGAGGGATAGATTTCTATGTCCCTAGAGGGATTTCTAGGTCCCTAGAGGGATTTCTATGTCCCTAGAGCGATAGATTTCTATGTCCCTAGAGGGATTTCTATGTCGCTAGAGGGATTTCTATGTCGCTAGAGGGATTTCTAGGTCCCTAGAGGGATAGATTTCTAGGTCCCTAGAGGGATTTCAATGTCCCTAGAGGGATTTCTAGGTCCCTAGAGGGATAGATTTCTAGGTCCCTAGAGGGATTTCAATGTCCCTAGAGGGATTTCTAGGTCCCTAGAGGGATTTCAATGTCCCTAGAGGGATTTCTAGGTTCCTAGAGAGATAGATTTCTAGGTCCCTAGAGGGATTTCTATGTCCCTAGAGGGATTTCTATGTCCCTAGAGGGATTTCTATGTCCCTAGAGGGATTTCTATGTCCCTAGAGGGATAGATTTCTATGTCCCTAGAGGGATTTCTATGTCCCTAGAGGGATTTCTAGGTCCCTAGAGAGAGAGATTTCTATGTCCCTAGAGGGATTTCTAGGTCCCTAGAGGGATTTCTAGGTCCCTAGAGGGATTTCTAGGTCCCTAGAGGGATTTCTAGGTCCCTAGAGGGATTTCTAGGTCCCTAGAGGGATAGATTTCTATGTCCCTAGAGGGATTTCTATGTCCCTAGAGAGATTTCTATGTCCCTAGAGAGATTTCTAGGTCCCTAGAGGGATTTCAATGTCCCTAGAGGGATTTCTAGGTCCCTAGAGGGATAGATTTCAATGTCCCTAGAGGGATTTCTAGGTCCCTAGAGGGATAGATTTCTAGGTCCCTAGAGGGATTTCTATGTCCCTAGAGGGATTTCTATGTCCCTAGAGGGATTTCTATGTCCCTAGAGGGATAGATTTCTATGTCCCTAGAGGGATTTCTAGGTCCCTAGAGGGATTTCTAGGTCCCTAGAGGGATTTCTATGTCCCTAGAGGGATAGATTTCTATGTCCCTAGAGGGATTTCTATGTCCCTAGAGGGATTTCTATGTCCCTAGAGGGATTTCTAGGTCCCTAGAGGGATTTCTATGTCCCTAGAGTGATAGATTTATATGTCCCTAGAGGGATTTCTATGTCCATAGAGGGATTTCTATGTCCCTAGAGGGATTTCTAGGTCCCTAGAGGGATAGATTTCTATGTCCCTAGAGGGATTTCTAGGTCCCTAGAGGGATTTCTATGTCCCTAGAGCGATAGATTTCTATGTCCCTAGAGGGATTTCTATGTCGCTAGAGGGATTTCTATGTCGCTAGAGGGATTTCTAGGTCCCTAGAGGGATAGATTTCTAGGTCCCTAGAGGGATTTCAATGTCCCTAGAGGGATTTCTAGGTCCCTAGAGGGATTTCTAGGTCCCTAGAGGGATAGATTTCTAGGTCCCTAGAGGGATTTCAATGTCCCTAGAGGGATTTCTAGGTCCCTAGAGGGATTTCAATGTCCCTAGAGGGATTTCTAGGTCCCTAGAGAGATAGATTTCTAGGTCCCTAGAGGGATTTCTATGTCCCTAGAGGGATTTCTATGTCCCTAGAGGGATTTCTATGTCCCTAGAGGGATTTCTATGTCCCTAGAGGGATAGATTTCTATGTCCCTAGAGGGATTTCTATGTCCCTAGAGGGATTTCTAGGTCCCTAGAGAGAGAGATTTCTATGTCCCTAGAGGGATTTCTAGGTCCCTAGAGGGATTTCTAGGTCCCTAGAGGGATTTCTAGGTCCCTAGAGGGATTTCTAGGTCCCTAGAGGGATTTCTAGGTCCCTAGAGGGATAGATTTCTATGTCCCTAGAGGGATTTCTATGTCGCTAGAGGGATTTCTATGTCCCTAGAGGGATTTCTAGGTCCCTAGAGGGATTTCAATGTCCCTAGAGGGATTTCTAGGTCCCTAGAGGGATAGATTTCTAGGTCCCTAGAGGGATTTCTATGTCCCTAGAGGGATAGATTTCTAGGTCCCTAGAGGGATTTCTATGTCCCTAGAGGGATTTCTAGGTCCCTAGAGAGAGAGATTTCTATGTCCCTAGAGGGATTTCTAGGTCCCTAGAGGGATTTCTAGGTCCCTAGAGGGATTTCTAGGTCCCTAGAGGGATAGATTTCTATGTCCCTAGAGGGATTTCTATGTCCCTAGAGAGATTTCTAGGTCCCTAGAGGGATTTCTAGGTCCCTAGATTGATTTCTAGGTCCCTAGAGAGAGAGATTTCTATGTCCCTAGAGGGATTTCTAGGTCCCTAGAGGGATTTCTAGGTTCCTAGAGGGATTTCTAGGTCCCTAGAGGGATTTCTAGGTCCCTAGAGGGATTTCTAGGTCCCTAGAGGGATAGATTTCTATGTCCCTAGAGGGATTTCTATGTCCCTAGAGAGATTTCTATGTCCCTAGAGAGCTTTCTAGGTCCCTAGAGGGATTTCAATGTCCCTAGAGGGATTTCTAGGTCCCTAGAGGGATAGATTTCAATGTCCCTAGAGGGATTTCTAGGTCCCTAGAGGGATTTCTATGTCCCTAGAGGGATAGATTTCTATGTCCCTAGAGGGATTTCTATGTCCCTAGAGGGATTTCTAGGTCCCTAGAGGGATTTCTAGGTCCCTAGAGGGATTTCTAGGTCCCTAGAGGGATTTCTAGGTCCCTAGAGGGATAGATTTCTAGGTCCCTAGAGGGATTTCAATGTCCCTAGAGGGATTTCTAGGTCCCTAGAGGGATAGATTTCTAGGTCCCTAGAGGGATTTCAATGTCCCTAGAGGGATTTCTAGGTCCCTAGAGGGATTTCAATGTCCCTAGAGGGATTTCTAGGTCCCTAGAGGGATAGATTTCTAGGTCCCTAGAGGGATTTCTATGTCCCTAGAGGGATTTCTATGTCCCTAGAGGGATTTCTATGTCCCTAGAGGGATTTCTATGTCCCTAGAGGGATAGATTTCTATGTCCCTAGAGGGATTTCTATGTCCCTAGAGGGATTTCTAGGTCCCTAGAGAGAGAGATTTCTATGTCCCTAGAGGGATTTCTAGGTCCCTAGAGGGATTTCTATGTCCCTAGAGGGATTTCTAGGTCCCTAGAGGGATTTCTAGGTCCCTAGAGCGATAGATTTCTATGTCCCTAGAGGGATTTCTATTTCGCTAGAGGGATTTCTATGTCGCTAGAGGGATTTCTAGGTCCCTAGAGGGATTTCTAGGTCCCTAGAGAGAGAGATTTCTATGTCCCTAGAGGGATTTCTAGGTCCCTAGAGGGATTTCTAGGTCCCTAGAGGGATAGATTTCTAGGTCCCTAGAGGGATAGATTTCTAGGTCCCTAGAGGGATTTCAATGTCCCTAGAGGGATTTCTATGTCCCTAGAGAGATTTCTAGGTCCCTAGAGGGATTTCAATGTCCCTAGAAGGATTTCTAGGTCCCTAGAGGGATAGATTTCAATGTCCCTAGAGGGATTTCTAGGTCCCTAGAGGGATTTCTATGTCCCTAGAGGGATAGATTTCTATGTCCCTAGAGGGATTTCTATGTCGCTAGAGGGATTTCTATGTCCCTAGAGGGATTTCTAGGTCCCTAGAGGGATTTCTAGGTCCCTAGAGGGATTTCTAGGTCCCTAGAGGAATAGATTTCTATGTCCCTAGAGGGATTTCTATGTCACTAGAGAGATTTCTAGGTCCCTAGAGGGATTTCAATGTCCCTAGAGGGATTTCTAGGTCCCTAGAGGGATAGATTTCTAGGTCCCTAGAGGGATTTCTATGTCCCTAGAGGGATAGATTTCTAGGTCCCTAGAGGGATTTCTATGTCCCTAGAGGGATTTCTAGGTCCCTAGAGAGAGAGATTTCTATGTCCCTAGAGGGATTTCTAGGTCCCTAGAGGGATTTCTAGGTCCCTAGAGGGATTTCTAGGTCCCTAGAGGGATAGATTTCTATGTCCCTAGAGGGATTTCTATGTCCCTAGAGAGATTTCTAGGTCCCTAGAGGGATTTCTAGGTCCCTAGATTGATTTCTAGGTCCCTAGAGAGAGAGATTTCTATGTCCCTAGAGGGATTTCTAGGTCCCTAGAGGGATTTCTAGGTTCCTAGAGGGATTTCTAGGTCCCTAGAGGGATTTCTAGGTCCCTAGAGGGATTTCTAGGTCCCTAGAGGGATAGATTTCTATGTCCCTAGAGGGATTTCTATGTCCCTAGAGAGATTTCTATGTCCCTAGAGAGCTTTCTAGGTCCCTAGAGGGATTTCAATGTCCCTAGAGGGATTTCTAGGTCCCTAGAGGGATAGATTTCAATGTCCCTAGAGGGATTTCTAGGTCCCTAGAGGGATTTCTATGTCCCTAGAGGGATAGATTTCTATGTCCCTAGAGGGATTTCTATGTCGCTAGAGGGATTTCTATGTCCCTAGAGGGATTTCTAGGTCCCTAGAGGGATTTCTAGGTCCCTAGAGGGATTTCTAGGTCCCTAGAGGGATTTCTAGGTCCCTAGAGGGATAGATTTCTAGGTCCCTAGAGGGATTTCAATGTCCCTAGAGGGATTTCTAGGTCCCTAGAGGGATAGATTTCTAGGTCCCTAGAGGGATTTCAATGTCCCTAGAGGGATTTCTAGGTCCCTAGAGGGATTTCAATGTCCCTAGAGGGATTTCTAGGTCCCTAGAGGGATAGATTTCTAGGTCCCTAGAGGGATTTCTATGTCCCTAGAGGGATTTCTATGTCCCTAGAGGGATTTCTATGTCCCTAGAGGGATTTCTATGTCCCTAGAGGGATAGATTTCTATGTCCCTAGAGGGATTTCTATGTCCCTAGAGGGATTTCTAGGTCCCTAGAGAGAGAGATTTCTATGTCCCTAGAGGGATTTCTAGGTCCCTAGAGGGATTTCTATGTCCCTAGAGGGATTTCTAGGTCCCTAGAGGGATTTCTAGGTCCCTAGAGCGATAGATTTCTATGTCCCTAGAGGGATTTCTATTTCGCTAGAGGGATTTCTATGTCGCTAGAGGGATTTCTAGGTCCCTAGAGGGATTTCTAGGTCCCTAGAGAGAGAGATTTCTATGTCCCTAGAGGGATTTCTAGGTCCCTAGAGGGATTTCTAGGTCCCTAGAGGGATAGATTTCTAGGTCCCTAGAGGGATAGATTTCTAGGTCCCTAGAGGGATTTCAATGTCCCTAGAGGGATTTCTAGGTCCCTAGAGGGATAGATTTCTAGGTCCCTAGAGGGATTTCAATGTCCCTAGAGGGATTTCTAGGTCCCTAGAGGGATTTCAATGTCCCTAGAGGGATTTCTAGGTCCCTAGAGGGATAGATTTCTAGGTCCCTAGAGGGATTTCTATGTCCCTAGAGGGATTTCTATGTCCCTAGAGGGATTTCTATGTCCCTAGAGGGATTTCTATGTCCCTAGAGGGATAGATTTCTATGTCCCCAGAGGGATTTCTAGGTCCCTAGAGGGATTTCTAGGTCCCTAGAGGGATTTCTATGTCCCTAGAGGGATAGATTTATATGTCCCTAGAGGGATTTCTATGTCCATAGAGGGATTTCTATGTCCCTAGAGGGATTTCTAGGTCCCTAGAGGGATAGATTTCTATGTCCCTAGAGGGATTTCTAGGTCCCTAGAGGGATTTCTATGTCCCTAGAGGGATAGATTTCTATGTCCCTAGAGGGATTTCTATGTCCCTAGAGGGATTTCTAGGTCCCTAGAGGGATAGATTTCTAGGTCCCTAGAGGGATTTCTATGTCCCTAGAGGGATTTCTATGTCCCTAGAGGGATTTCTATGTCGCTAGAGGGATTTCTATGTCGCTAGAGGGATTTCTAGGTCCCTAGAGGGATAGATTTCTAGGTCCCTAGAGGGATTTCAATGTCCCTAGAGGGATTTCTAGGTCCCTAGAGGGATAGATTTCTAGGTCCCTAGAGGGATTTCAATGTCCCTAGAGGGATTTCTAGGTCCCTAGAGGGATTTCAATGTCCCTAGAGGGATTTCTAGGTTCCTAGAGAGATAGATTTCTAGGTCCCTAGAGGGATTTCTATGTCCCTAGAGGGATTTCTATGTCCCTAGATGGATTTCTATGTCCCTAGAGGGATTTCTATGTCCCTAGAGGGATAGATTTCTATGTCCCTAGAGGGATTTCTATGTCCCTAGAGGGATTTCTAGGTCCCTAGAGAGAGAGATTTCTATGTCCCTAGAGGGATTTCTAGGTCCCTAGAGGGATTTCTAGGTCCCTAGAGGGATTTCTAGGTCCCTAGAGGGATTTCTAGGTCCCTAGAGGGATTTCTAGGTCCCTAGAGGGATAGATTTCTATGTCCCTAGAGGGATTTCTATGTCCCTAGAGAGATTTCTATGTCCCTAGAGAGATTTCTAGGTCCCTAGAGGGATTTCAATGTCCCTAGAGGGATTTCTAGGTCCCTAGAGGGATAGATTTCAATGTCCCTAGAGGGATTTCTAGGTCCCTAGAGGGATAGATTTCTAGGTCCCTAGAGGGATTTCTATGTCCCTAGAGGGATTTCTATGTCCCTAGAGGGATTTCTATGTCCCTAGAGGGATAGATTTCTATGTCCCTAGAGGGATTTCTAGGTCCCTAGAGGGATTTCTAGGTCCCTAGAGGGATTTCTATGTCCCTAGAGGGATAGATTTCTATGTCCCTAGAGGGATTTCTATGTCCCTAGAGGGATTTCTATGTCCCTAGAGGGATTTCTAGGTCCCTAGAGGGATTTCTATGTCCCTAGAGTGATAGATTTATATGTCCCTAGAGGGATTTCTATGTCCATAGAGGGATTTCTATGTCCCTAGAGGGATTTCTAGGTCCCTAGAGGGATAGATTTCTATGTCCCTAGAGGGATTTCTAGGTCCCTAGAGGGATTTCTATGTCCCTAGAGCGATAGATTTCTATGTCCCTAGAGGGATTTCTATGTCGCTAGAGGGATTTCTATGTCGCTAGAGGGATTTCTAGGTCCCTAGAGGGATAGATTTCTAGGTCCCTAGAGGGATTTCAATGTCCCTAGAGGGATTTCTAGGTCCCTAGAGGGATTTCTAGGTCCCTAGAGGGATAGATTTCTAGGTCCCTAGAGGGATTTCAATGTCCCTAGAGGGATTTCTAGGTCCCTAGAGGGATTTCAATGTCCCTAGAGGGATTTCTAGGTCCCTAGAGAGATAGATTTCTAGGTCCCTAGAGGGATTTCTATGTCCCTAGAGGGATTTCTATGTCCCTAGAGGGATTTCTATGTCCCTAGAGGGATTTCTATGTCCCTAGAGGGATAGATTTCTATGTCCCTAGAGGGATTTCTATGTCCCTAGAGGGATTTCTAGGTCCCTAGAGAGAGAGATTTCTATGTCCCTAGAGGGATTTCTAGGTCCCTAGAGGGATTTCTAGGTCCCTAGAGGGATTTCTAGGTCCCTAGAGGGATTTCTAGGTCCCTAGAGGGATTTCTAGGTCCCTAGAGGGATAGATTTCTATGTCCCTAGAGGGATTTCTATGTCGCTAGAGGGATTTCTATGTCCCTAGAGGGATTTCTAGGTCCCTAGAGGGATTTCTAGGTCCCTAGAGGGATAGATTTCTATGTCCCTAGAGGGATTTCTATGTCACTTGAGAGATTTCTAGGTCCCTAGAGGGATTTCAATGTCCCTAGAGGGATTTCTAGGTCCCTAGAGGGATAGATTTCTAGGTCCCTAGAGGGATTTCTATGTCCCTAGAGGGATTTCAATGTCCCTAGAGGGATTTCTATGTCCCTAGAGGGATTTCTATGTCCCTAGAGGGATAGATTTCTATGTCCCTAGAGGGATTTCTATGTCCCTATAGGGATTTCTATGACCCTAGAGGGATTTCTATGTCCCTAGAGGGATTTCTATGTCGCTAGAGGGATTTCTATGTCGCTAGAGGGATTTCTAGGTCCCTAGAGGGATTTCTAGGTCCCTAGAGAGAGAGATTTCTATGTCCCTAGAGGGATTTCTAGGTCCCTAGAGAGAGAGATTTCTATGTCCCTAGAGGGATTTCTAGGTCCCTAGAGGGATTTCTAGGTCCCTAGAGGGATAGATTTCTATGTCCCTAGAGGGATTTCTATGTCCCTAGAGAGATTTCTAGGTCCCTAGAGGGATTTCTATGTCCCTAGAGGGATTTCTAGGTCCCTAGAGAGATTTCTAGGTCCCTAGAGCGATTTCAATGTCCCTAGAGGGATTTCTAGGTCCCTAGAGGGATTTCTAGGTCCCTAGAGGGATTTCTATGTCCCTAGAGGGATAGATTTCTATGTCCCTAGAGGGATTTCTATGTCCCTAGAGGGATTTCTATGTCCCTAGAGGGATTTCTAGGTCCCTAGAGGGATTTCTATGTCCCTAGAGGGATAGATTTATATGTCCCTAGAGGGATTTCTATGTCCATAGAGGGATTTCTATGTCCCTAGAGGGATTTCTAGGTCCCTAGAGGGATAGATTTCTATGTCCCTAGAGGGATTTCTAGGTCCCTAGAGGGATTTCTATGTCCCTAGAGCGATAGATTTCTATGTCCCTAGAGGGATTTCTATGTCGCTAGAGGGATTTCTATGTCGCTAGAGGGATTTCTAGGTCCCTAGAGGGATAGATTTCTAGGTCCCTAGAGGGATTTCAATGTCCCTAGAGGGATTTCTAGGTCCCTAGAGGGATAGATTTCTAGGTCCCTAGAGGGATTTCAATGTCCCTAGAGGGATTTCTAGGTCCCTAGAGGGATTTCAATGTCCCTAGAGGGATTTCTAGGTCCCTAGAGGGATAGATTTCTAGGTCCCTAGAGGGATTTCTATGTCCCTAGAGGGATTTCTAGGTCCCTAGAGGGATAGATTTCTAGGTCCCTAGAGGGATTTCTATGTCCCTAGAGGGATTTCTATGTCCCTAGAGGGATTTCTATGTCCCTAGAGGGATTTCTATGTCCCTAGAGGGATTTCTATGTCCCTAGAGGGATAGATTTCTATGTCCCTAGAGAGATTTCTATGTCCCTAGAGGGATTTCTAGGTCCCTAGAGGCAGAGATTTCTATGTCCCTAGAGGGATTTCTAGGTCCCTAGAGGGATTTCTAGGTCCCTAGAGGGATTTCTAGGTCCCTAGAGGGATTTCTAGGTCCCTAGAGGGATTTCTAGGTCCCTAGAGGGATTTCTAGGTCCCTAGAGGGATTTCTAGGTCCCTAGAGGGATTTCTAGGTCCCTAGAGGGATAGATTTCTATGTCCCTAGAGGGATTTCTATGTCCCTAGAGAGATTTCTATGTCCCTAGAGAGATTTCTAGGTCCCTAGAGGGATTTCAATGTCCCTAGAGGGATTTCTAGGTCCCTAGAGGGATAGATTTCAATGTCCCTAGAGGGATTTCTAGGTCCCTAGAGGGATTTCTATGTCCCTAGAGGGATAGATTTCTATGTCCCTAGAGGGATTTCTATGTCGCTAGAGGGATTTCTATGTCCCTAGAGGGATTTCTAGGTCCCTAGAGGGATTTCTAGGTCCCTAGAGGGATAGATTTCTATGTCCCTAGAGGGATTTCTATGTCACTAGAGAGATTTCTAGGTCCCTAGAGGGATTTCAATGTCCCTAGAGGGATTTCTAGGTCCCTAGAGGGATAGATTTCTAGGTCCCTAGAGGGATTTCTATGTCCCTAAAGGGATTTCAATGTCCCTAGAGTTATTTCTATGTCCCTAGAGGGATTTCTATGTCCCTAGAGGGATAGATTTCTATGTCCCTAGAGGGATTTCTATGTCCCTATAGGGATTTCTATGTCCCTAGAGGGATTTCTATGTCCCTAGAGGGATTTCTATGTCGCTAGAGGGATTTCTATGTCGCTAGAGGGATTTCTAGGTCCCTAGAGGGATTTCTAGGTCCCTAGAGAGAGAGATTTCTATGTCCCTAGAGGGATTTCTAGGTCCCTAGAGAGAGAGATTTCTATGTCCCTAGAGGGATTTCTAGGTCCCTAGAGGGATTTCTAGGTCCCTAGAGGGATAGATTTCTATGTCCCTAGAGGGATTTCTATGTCCCTAGAGAGATTTCTAGGTCCCTAGAGGGATTTCTATGTCCCTAGAGGGATTTCTAGGTCCCTAGAGGGATTTCTAGGTCCCTAGAGGGATTTCAATGTCCCTAGAGGGATTTCTAGGTCCCTAGAGGGATTTCTATGTCCCTAGAGAGATTTCTATGTCCCTAGAGAGATTTCTAGGTCCCTAGAGGGATTTCAATGTCCCTAGAAGGATTTCTAGGTCCCTAGAGGGATAGATTTCAATGTCCCTAGAGGGATTTCTAGGTCCCTAGAGGGATTTCTATGTCCCTAGAGGGATAGATTTCTATGTCCCTAGAGGGATTTCTATGTCGCTAGAGGGATTTCTATGTCCCTAGAGGGATTTCTAGGTCCCTAGAGGGATTTCTAGGTCCCTAGAGGGATTTCTAGGTCCCTAGAGGAATAGATTTCTATGTCCCTAGAGGGATTTCTATGTCACTAGAGAGATTTCTAGGTCCCTAGAGGGATTTCAATGTCCCTAGAGGGATTTCTAGGTCCCTAGAGGGATAGATTTCTAGGTCCCTAGAGGGATTTCTATGTCCCTAGAGGGATAGATTTCTAGGTCCCTAGAGGGATTTCTATGTCCCTAGAGGGATTTCTAGGTCCCTAGAGAGAGAGATTTCTATGTCCCTAGAGGGATTTCTAGGTCCCTAGAGGGATTTCTAGGTCCCTAGAGGGATTTCTAGGTCCCTAGAGGGATTTCTAGGTCCCTAGAGGGATAGATTTCTATGTCCCTAGAGGGATTTCTATGTCCCTAGAGAGATTTCTAGGTCCCTAGAGGGATTTCTAGGTCCCTAGAGGGATTTCTAGGTCCCTAGAGGGATAGATTTCTAGGTCCCTAGAGGGATTTCTATGTCCCTAGAGGGATTTCAATGTCCCTAGAGGGATTTCTATGTCCCTAGAGGGATTTCTATGTCCCTAGAGGGATAGATTTCTATGTCCCTAGAGGGATTTCTATGTCCCTATAGGGATTTCTATGTCCCTAGAGGGATTTCTATGTCCCTAGAGGGATTTCTATGTCCCTAGAGGGATTTCTATGTCGCTAGAGGGATTTCTAGGTCCCTAGAGGGATTTCTAGGTCCCTAGAGGGATTTCTAGGTCCCTAGAGGGATAGATTTCTATGTCCCTAGAGGGATTTCTATGTCCCTAGAGAGATTTCTAGGTCCCTAGAGGGATTTCTATGTCCCTAGAGGGATTTCTAGGTCCCTAGAGGGATTTCTAGGTCCCTAGAGGGATTTCAATGTCCCTAGAGGGATTTCTAGGTCCCTAGAGGGATTTCTAGGTCCCTAGAGGGATTTCTATGTCCCTAGAGGGATAGATTTCTATGTCCCTAGAGGGATTTCTATGTCCCTAGAGGGATTTCTATGTCCCTAGAGGGATTTCTAGGTCCCTAGAGGGATTTCTATGTCCCTAGAGGGATAGATTTATATGTCCCTAGAGGGATTTCTATGTCCATAGAGGGATTTCTATGTCCCTAGAGGGATTTCTAGGTCCCTAGAGGGATAGATTTCTATGTCCCTAGAGGGATTTCTAGGTCCCTAGAGGGATTTCTATGTCCCTAGAGCGATAGATTTCTATGTCCCTAGAGGGATTTCTATGTCGCTAGAGGGATTTCTATGTCGCTAGAGGGATTTCTAGGTCCCTAGAGGGATTTCTAGGTCCCTAGAGAGAGAGATTTCTATGTCCCTAGAGGGATTTCTAGGTCCCTAGAGAGAGAGATTTCTATGTCCCTAGAGGGATTTCTAGGTCCCTAGAGGGATTTCTAGGTCCCTAGAGGGATAGATTTCTAGGTCCCTAGAGGGATTTCAATGTCCCTAGAGGGATTTCTAGGTCCCTAGAGGGATAGATTTCTAGGTCCCTAGAGGGATTTCAATGTCCCTAGAGGGATTTCTAGGTCCCTAGAGGGATTTCAATGTCCCTAGAGGGATTTCTAGGTCCCTAGAGGGATAGATTTCTAGGTCCCTAGAGGGATTTCTATGTCCCTAGAGGGATTTCTATGTCCCTAGAGGGATTTCTATGTCCCTAGAGGGATTTCTATGTCCCTAGAGGGATAGATTTCTATGTCCCTAGAGGGATTTCTATGTCCCTAGAGGGATTTCTAGGTCCCTAGAGAGAGAGATTTCTATGTCCCTAGAGGGATTTCTAGGTCCCTAGAGGGATTTCTAGGTCCCTAGAGGGATTTCTAGGTCCCTAGAGGGATTTCTAGGTCCCTAGAGGGATTTCTAGGTCCCTAGAGGGATAGATTTCTATGTCCCTAGAGGGATTTCTATGTCCCTAGAGGGATTTCTAGGTCCCTAGAGGGATTTCTATGTCCCTAGAGCGATAGATTTCTATGTCCCTAGAGGGATTTCTATGTCGCTAGAGGGATTTCTATGTCGCTAGAGGGATTTCTAGGTCCCTAGAGGGATTTCTAGGTCCCTAGAGAGAGAGATTTCTATGTCCCTAGAGGGATTTCTAGGTCCCTAGAGGGATTTCTAGGTCCCTAGAGGGATAGATTTCTAGGTCCCTAGAGGGATAGATTTCTAGGTCCCTAGAGGGATTTCAATGTCCCTAGAGGGATTTCTAGGTCCCTAGAGGGATAGATTTCTAGGTCCCTAGAGGGATTTCAATGTCCCTAGAGGGATTTCTAGGTCCCTAGAGGGATTTCAATGTCCCTAGAGGGATTTCTAGGTCCCTAGAGGGATAGATTTCTAGGTCCCTAGAGGGATTTCTATGTCCCTAGAGGGATTTCTATGTCCCTAGAGGGATTTCTATGTCCCTAGAGGGATTTCTATGTCCCTAGAGGGATAGATTTCTATGTCCCTAGAGGGATTTCTAGGTCCCTAGAGGGATTTCTAGGTCCCTAGAGGGATTTCTATGTCCCTAGAGGGATAGATTTCTATGTCCCTAGAGGGATTTCTATGTCCCTAGAGGGATTTCTATGTCCCTAGAGGGATTTCTAGGTCCCTAGAGGGATTTCTATGTCCCTAGAGGGATAGATTTATATGTCCCTAGAGGGATTTCTATGTCCATAGAGGGATTTCTATGTCCCTAGAGGGATTTCTAGGTCCCTAGAGGGATAGATTTCTATGTCCCTAGAGGGATTTCTAGGTCCCTAGAGGGATTTCTATGTCCCTAGAGCGATAGATTTCTATGTCCCTAGAGGGATTTCTATGTCGCTAGAGGGATTTCTATGTCGCTAGAGGGATTTCTAGGTCCCTAGAGGGATAGATTTCTAGGTCCCTAGAGGGATTTCAATGTCCCTAGAGGGATTTCTAGGTCCCTAGAGGGATTTCTAGGTCCCTAGAGGGATAGATTTCTAGGTCCCTAGAGGGATTTCAATGTCCCTAGAGGGATTTCTAGGTCCCTAGAGGGATTTCAATGTCCCTAGAGGGATTTCTAGGTCCCTAGAGAGATAGATTTCTAGGTCCCTAGAGGGATTTCTATGTCCCTAGAGGGATTTCTATGTCCCTAGAGGGATTTCTATGTCCCTAGAGGGATTTCTATGTCCCTAGAGGGATAGATTTCTATGTCCCTAGAGGGATTTCTATGTCCCTAGAGGGATTTCTAGGTCCCTAGAGAGAGAGATTTCTATGTCCCTAGAGGGATTTCTAGGTCCCTAGAGGGATTTCTAGGTCCCTAGAGGGATTTCTAGGTCCCTAGAGGGATTTCTAGGTCCCTAGAGGGATTTCTAGGTCCCTAGAGGGATAGATTTCTATGTCCCTAGAGGGATTTCTATGTCCCTAGAGAGATTTCTATGTCCCTAGAGAGATTTCTAGGTCCCTAGAGGGATTTCAATGTCCCTAGAGGGATTTCTAGGTCCCTAGAGGGATAGATTTCAATGTCCCTAGAGGGATTTCTAGGTCCCTAGAGGGATAGATTTCTAGGTCCCTAGAGGGATTTCAATGTCCCTAGAGGGATTTCTAGGTCCCTAGAGGGATTTCAATGTCCCTAGAGGGATTTCTAGGTCCCTAGAGGGATTTCTAGGTCCCTAGATTGATTTCTAGGTCCCTAGAGGGATAGATTTCTATGTCCCTAGAGGGATTTCTATGTCACTAGAGAGATTTCTAGGTCCCTAGAGGGATTTCAATGTCCCTAGAGGGATTTCTATGTCCCTAGAGGGATTTCAATGTCCCTAGAGGGATTTCTAGGTCCCTAGAGGGATTTCTATGTCCCTAGAGGGATAGATTTCTATGTCCCTAGAGGGATTTCTATGTCCCTAGAGGGATTTCTATGTCCCTAGAGGGATTTCAATGTCCCTAGAGGGATTTCTAGGTCCCTAGAGGGATTTCTATGTCCCTAGAGGGATTTCTATGTCCCTAGAGGGATAGATTTCTATGTCCCTAGAGGGATTTCTATGTCCCTATAGGGATTTCTATGTCCCTAGAGGGATTTCTATGTCCCTAGAGGGATTTCTAGGTCCCTAGAGGGATAGATTTCTAGGTCCCTAGAGGGATTTCTATGTCCCTAGAGGGATTTCTAGGTCCCTAGAGAGAGAGATTTCTATGTCCCTAGAGGGATTTCTAGGTCCCTAGAGGGATTTCTAGGTCCCTAGAGGGATTTCTAGGTCCCTAGAGGGATAGATTTCTATGTCCCTAGAGGGATTTCTATGTCCCTAGAGAGATTTCTAGGTCCCTAGAGGGATTTCTAGGTCCCTAGATTGATTTCTAGGTCCCTAGAGGGATAGATTTCTATGTCCCTAGAGGGATTTCTATGTCACTAGAGAGATTTCTAGGTCCCTAGAGGGATTTCAATGTCCCTAGAGGGATTTCTATGTCCCTAGAGGGATTTCAATGTCCCTAGAGGGATTTCTAGGTCCCTAGAGGGATTTCTATGTCCCTAGAGGGATAGATTTCTATGTCCCTAGAGGGATTTCTATGTCCCTAGAGGGATTTCTATGTCCCTAGAGGGATTTCAATGTCCCTAGAGGGATTTCTAGGTCCCTAGAGGGATTTCTATGTCCCTAGAGGGATTTCTATGTCCCTAGAGGGATAGATTTCTATGTCCCTAGAGGGATTTCTATGTCCCTATAGGGATTTCTATGTCCCTAGAGGGATTTCTATGTCCCTAGAGGGATTTCTATGTCGCTAGAGGGATTTCTATGTCGCTAGAGGGATTTCTAGGTCCCTAGAGGGATTTCTAGGTCCCTAGAGAGAGAGATTTCTATGTCCCTAGAGGGATTTCTAGGTCCCTAGAGAGAGAGATTTCTATGTCCCTAGAGGGATTTCTAGGTCCCTAGAGGGATTTCTAGGTCCCTAGAGGGATTTCTAGGTCCCTAGAGGGATAGATTTCTATGTCCCTAGAGGGATTTCTATGTCCCTAGAGAGATTTCTAGGTCCCTAGAGGGATTTCTATGTCCCTAGAGGGATTTCTAGGTCCCTAGAGGGATTTCAATGTCCCTAGAGGGATTTCTAGGTCCCTAGAGGGATTTCTAGGTCCCTAGAGGGATTTCTATGTCCCTAGAGGGATAGATTTCTATGTCCCTAGAGGGATTTCTATGTCCCTAGAGGGATTTCTATGTCCCTAGAGGGATTTCTAGGTCCCTAGAGGGATTTCTATGTCCCTAGAGGGATAGATTTATATGTCCCTAGAGGGATTTCTATGTCCATAGAGGGATTTCTATGTCCCTAGAGGGATTTCTAGGTCCCTAGAGGGATAGATTTCTATGTCCCTAGAGGGATTTCTAGGTCCCTAGAGGGATTTCTATGTCCCTAGAGCGATAGATTTCTATGTCCCTAGAGGGATTTCTAGGTCCCTAGAGGGATTTCTATGTCGCTAGAGGGATTTCAATGTCCCTAGAGGGATTTCTAGGTCCCTAGAGGGATAGATTTCTAGGTCCCTAGAGGGATTTCAATGTCCCTAGAGGGATTTCTAGGTCCCTAGAGGGATTTCAATGTCCCTAGAGGGATTTCTAGGTCCCTAGAGGGATAGATTTCTAGGTCCCTAGAGGGATTTCTATGTCCCTAGAGGGATTTCTATGTCCCTAGAGGGATTTCTATGTCCCTAGAGGGATAGATTTCTATGTCCCTAGAGGGATTTCTATGTCCCTAGAGGGATTTCTAGGTCCCTAGAGAGAGAGATTTCTATGTCCCTAGAGGGATTTCTAGGTCCCTAGAGGGATTTCTAGGTCCCTAGAGGGATTTCTAGGTCCCTAGAGGGATTTCTAGGTCCCTAGAGGGATTTCTAGGTCCCTAGAGGGATAGATTTCTATGTCCCTAGAGGGATTTCTATGTCCCTAGAGAGATTTCTATGTCCCTAGAGAGATTTCTAGGTCCCTAGAGGGATTTCAATGTCCCTAGAGGGATTTCTAGGTCCCTAGAGGGATAGATTTCAATGTCCCTAGAGGGATTTCTAGGTCCCTAGAGGGATTTCTATGTCCCTAGAGGGATAGATTTCTATGTCCCTAGAGGGATTTCTATGTCGCTAGAGGGATTTCTATGTCCCTAGAGGGATTTCTAGGTCCCTAGAGGGATTTCTAGGTCCCTAGAGGGATAGATTTCTATGTCCCTAGAAAGAATTTCTATGTCACTAGAGAGATTTCTAGGTCCCTAGAGGGATTTCAATGTCCCTAGAGGGATTTCTAGGTCCCTAGAGGGATAGATTTCTAGGTCCCTAGAGGGATTTCTATGTCCCTAGAGGGATTTCTAGGTCCCTAGAGAGAGAGATTTCTATGTCCCTAGAGGGATTTCTAGGTCCCTAGAGGGATTTCTAGGTCCCTAGAGGGATTTCTAGGTCCCTAGAGGGATAGATTTCTATGTCCCTAGAGGGATTTCTATGTCACTAGAGAGATTTCTAGGTCCCTAGATCCTAGACACCAACTCCGGCCAACCCGGACTTCCCGGCGAAGGGTAAGTAGTTCGGGGGTCCGGACGCACCGCTTTTATGACTGTCATTGGATGACCGGTGAAGATTCTACTATAGGAGTAACCCCTAACACAGCATAGCTGGGGGGCCTCAAACGGGCCCCTATGCAGCACTCAGTAGCTCGGCCTAGTGGTTCGCTGGGAAGGCCCAGGACCCTATTCAAAGGACTCTTTATAGTAAATCGAGTGTGTCAGAAGTTCGCGACTCCCTCACCTTGAGAAAAGCTATATAGAGCTTCTTAAATATGAATAGAGGCATCCTATCGGCGACTTCCTGCGCGGCCGCTGCCGACGCCACGTTATGAGTTACCCGAAGCATACATTGTTTCGGCACCGCACTATTAGTTAGCGGCGAGGATAAATAACCTCGGGCGGTCGTAACGCGTTGAGGCCCACGGCCAATCGCGCTGCGCCGCCCGATATACAAATCGCGGGCCTGCTTCAAACTATGTGGGGCTACTCCCGAGCCGACGGCCGGGCAGCAGTCCCCGAGGCAGAGCCCTCAGCCGTCCCTGACCAGGGTGAAGATGGCTGTAAAGTCCAGACGCTTCACGGCGCGCCTCGGCCACCCCGGCCAACCGTCGAGTGGCGGGTGTCCCACCCCGGGTATAACCCGGTGGTCGGCCCCTCCAGCTCTTATGGCGGATATTAGGCCGGGAACCGGAGGGACAGCGCCGTGGGCGGACTCGGACCTTATATCACATCATATGTACAACATATGATAAATTTGTAACGGAGGGGCCTTATGGCGAAGCGGGGTCGCAGTAACCCATCTTCCCGGCTCCTCCCTGGTTGATCCTGCCAGTAGTTATATGCTTGTCTCAAAGCTTAAGCCATGCAAGTCTCAGTACGAGCTGACTTAAAGTGAAACCGCAAAAGGCTCAGTAAACCGGTCATAGTTTACCGGATATATGCCACTCACGTGGATAACTGTGGTAATTCTAGAGCTAATACATGCAACCAAGTCCCGACCAGCGATGGAAAGGACGCTTTTATTGGATCAAAACCATTCGCCCGGTTCGCCCGGGCGTCTGCTTGATGACT